>CM052811.1:114068076-114100364 GCA_028533885.1 Nasua narica | reverse complement strand
GAAAAGGCACGGACGGCCCTGCCCAGTTGCCAGAAAGAAGACAGGTGCTGGGAGCACAGTACAGCTCTTCTCAGCCCGCTCTGATCTAGGCAAGCGTTCGAGACTGCACCGGGTAGAGGCTTACGCGCTTCCCCTGCATACGGAGGGTACAACCGCCGAAAACCCTCTCCCAGTTTCCAAGGCCCAGCCGCCAGCCCCCATCCTGCCCCGGGGACTCACAGGATCAGCAGCCCGTAGCCCTCCTTGCGATAGTCGCGATAGGCCTTCCAGGGCTTGATCTCCAGCCGCTTCGGGTACGCGCTTTCCGTGCGGTACAGCGCTTCCAGCAGGCACGGCGAGCCCAAGTGCACCGAGTCGAAGGAACCCAACTTCAAGCGGAAAATCTTGCCATACTTCCTGTGGTACTCCGCCTGCAGCGGGACGGACTGAGTCAGCGCGCATCCCTCGAAGTCCCGGGAGCGCTCGTCCCGCCTCCCGCCTCCCTCGCCGCAGCTGCCGCCAAACTCGAGCGCACTGTGCGCCCGAGCCGCGCGCCTCGCCGAGGGTTTGGAGTAGGGGAGGACGGGGAGAGGGAATTGGGGCGCGACGAGACATTTACCAGCGTGGCGTGCTGTTTCTTGAGGCCACCTTTCCAGAGAATCTCCGGCAGACTGCCCAGCAGCGGCCAGTTGGTGGGGCCCGGCAGGGCGGCCGCGTTCTGCGCCTCGCCCGTTTCCATCAGCGGGCAGACGGGCACCTTCCGCGGCCCAGGGGGTGTGCACGCCGCAGACGTGACAGGTCTGGGTGGCTGCCCCAGGTGGCGCAGCTGCTGGAGGAAGGCGACAAGGGAGCGGCTCTTGTGGATGGGGGAGCTCATGGCAGCGGGAGACACCGTGCTGGTGGGAGTGCGCGGGGACCAGGAAACGCGACTTGGCTAAAGAGGCGCCGGCGAGATCTGTGGGTTTGACAATTCTGGGAGAGAGGGGCAGAGAGGACCAGCAGGTGCGATGGATGGGGCGGCAGAGGAGCAGGGAGAAGAAAGGACCTTGGGCAAGGATGCTTGGCAGCCCCAGGGCGCGGATGCTGACGTCCAGGTCCGGAGCCGAGAAGTGGAGATGTCAAGGAGAGTAGAGAGATGCTGCTCCGCGCGGCGGTTTCGTCCTCTCCCTCTCCACGCTCCATGCCCAGGGACCATGTATTTATGGAGACAGGGCAGGCCCTGGGTGGCCAATGAGCACGCTGAGTAGGGCGGAGTGGGCCCCGGCTGGCCTGGCCCCGAGGGACGCGGGACCCGGGGCGGGGGTGGGAGGGAGGCAGGGCTGGGAGTGGAAATAGGATGGAGTCAGCGAGGTGAGCGAGGGCGCCTGAGCTTCGGGTGGCGGGTGCGCTGCTACCCGGGCGGGAGCGCGGCGGACTCCACCCGGAGTTCACCGGGTGTGCGCCCTGCGCGCCTCCCCGCCCTGCCCCGGGCGGGCAGGAGCCGTCAGTGGCGGCCGCGGCTGCAGCCCCGCGCTTGCACAATCGCGCTGCCGGGCGGGCGAGGTCTCCGAGTGCGGCCCGGGGAAGGCTGCCGGCGCCTGCCAGGGGGCCCCTGGAGTCCGCGCCCCTCCCGGGAGCCAGTGCTTGCCAGCCGGGACGGAACTCGTTTTTGGAGGAAGGTTGACTTTCTGCGCCTCCCAAGGTGGGGTGCTGGAGATTTAAGTGAAATGCGTCCAAAGAGGGCATTTCACCTTCGGGTCTTCACTTGGGCCAGGCGAGCCTGTTGGGTTTGTGGTTTCCGTCCTGGGGGATCCATTTTTTGGTTGTTATGAAGATTTAATGGATTACCGTAGGTAAAGCGCCAACAACAGAGCCTGGCCGGTAGTCAGCACCCAATAGAGTTGTTGTTACCCCTTTGGGGAGTTAGGAAACGCGGTGAAAGCGAGGCTTGCCGCGGAGCTGGCTTACCTCGCCCACGTCTACTGGCCCCCTCTCTTCTTGGACACCGACTGCCCTGTGCCAAGAGTGCAGCCCCCCCTCCCACCCCTACAAAGTCCCCGAGGCACCCGCGGGGCCGCACGCACGCACGCGCGCACGCACGTAATTTCTAGAGTCATCGTGGCTGGCCAGAGTAGGACTTGTTCTACTAATTCAGGAAGATAAATTGGAGATTTTTGTTGAGCGTTTTAAAGTAATTCGTGGTCTGTCGTTCTGACCCGGGCGGGATCTCAGGCCCGCCGGGTTGTTTTCTCGCCCGGCTCCCGAGTCACGTGACCGAGTCTTTTTTGACCCTAGTTTTGGCCACTCTTCCCTGGTGAGTTTATTGTAAACCTCTACTTTGTTTCTTGAGAACCTTTAGCAGTCCACATTGAGCTTGAACTCTGTCATTTCAGATTTGTTCTGAGACCTTAATGACTGCTAATGTTAATAAAAATAACCATGTTAATATAATATATATTAATTATTATAACGTTACTTATATTAATACAATGTGTTCTATCTACTATTACAATGTATTGGTATAATGCATTATATCTACTTATATAGACATCTATTGATATACACATTCTATAGTACATATTATATACTACATAGTGCAGATTATATACTATATGTAATATATATCTTATATAGTATACAAATGAGAGCTTTCTAGAGCTTGTGATAAACCAGGCACTTAAGCTAGACATCGTACAAAAGTTTTCCCATTGAGTTCAGCCCAATGATGAAAATAAAGAAATCAATAAGACTGAAGCTTAGAGAGTTAAGCCCAATGTCACATGTGGTCCATGTGGGATTCAGACCCCAGATTTTCTGATTCCAGCCCTTATTATACACATCATGCATTTTACATCACCTTTTGTTAAACCAAGAACATCTCAGAATATTGGGAATGTTTCTTAAGTGGGAATATCACCAAGAGGGATCAGTTTGTATGGGGCTGTGTGATGCAACTTTGCCTCAGGAGCTAATGGTAGTTTTAAAAAGAACAGCCCCAGGGACACCTGGGTGGCTCAGTTGGTTAAGCAACTGCCTTTGGCTCGGGTCATGATCCCAGCATCTTGGGATCGAGTCCCGCATCGGGCTCCTTGCTCCGCAGGGAGCCTGCTCCTCTCTCTGCCTCTACCTGCCTCTCTGCCTGCCTGTGTTCTCTCTCTCTGTTAAATGAATAAATAAAATCTTTAAAAAAAAAAGAAAAGAACAGCCCCAAATAGAAGATGCATTTAGTGGACCATTGTGTACCTTGATTCTGGCAGGTGCTCGGCACATAGTGAATAGTCAATAAATAACTCTGCTTTTAAGTCAGATATTGAGTTATACCCCTCCCCTGTGCTTTCTTTTCTTTCTCTCTTTGCAAGTGCAAGAAGAAAGGGAAATAATTTCATATTTTCTAGATTTTCATATGAGTTTAGCACTGGGTTGCCTTATAAACTCCAAGTAGACCCTTGGAAGTGTAGGCAGTCATTAGTGTCCTAACGGCCAGTGAGGACATTCTTATTTCAGGGAATTTGGTTTCTCATGGCCAGTGGAGAAAAGTTCCCAGTCATTTTCATACTGGATTGCAGAGGGAAGAAGATTGGTTCTTGGAAACCAGGGTGACCTCAACACATATCCATCCTTGACAAGGTACAGCTAAATTCAAAATGACTACTTCGAGCCCAGTCCCAGAAACACTCTTCCTAACCCGCCCTCATCCCTACCTAGCTTATTACTTAGCCTCTGTGAGTCATCCTGCCTGGGATCCTGCTGGGAATTACTAATGAGAGATGTTGAAGCATCTCATAAATGCCCACCATCATTACTGAGATAGGTCCAAGCCCTCTGTTTGGTTCTGGGAAATCTTACCAAGTCCTGAATGGATAATTATACTCCAGCCCTCACACCAAGCCACCACAGATGACAAAGTGTGGTTGTGTGTGTGTGTGTGTGTGTGTGTGCGTGCGCGTGGGCATGCATGTGTGTGCATGTGTGTGAGCATGCGTGATGAGGGTAGAGTGGAAAAGTCCTTGGAAGGACAATAGCTGATTTCCACTATTCAGAAAAACAAAATTCTTTCAAATGTATTAAAAGGTAATATAGGGGGTGCCTGGGTGGCTCAGTTGTTGGGCAACTGCCTTTGGCTCAGGTCATGATCCTGGAGTCCCTGGATCGAGTCCCGCATCAGCAGGGAGTCTGCTTCTTCATCTGACCTCTTCCTCTCTCTCATTCTCTCTCTCTTTCTCTCAAATAAATAAATAAATAAATAAAATATATTTTTTAAAAAGGTAATATAGTTTTGTGCTACAAAGCTTTGACTGAACTTAGTGGAGGTTCTTTTTTTTTTAAGATTTTATTTATTTATTTGACAGAGAGAGAGAGATCACAAGCAGGCAGAGAGGCAGGCAGAGAGAGAGGGGGAAGTGGGCTCCCTACTGAGCAGAGAACCCAATGTGGGGCTCGATCCCAGGACCCTGAGACCACGACCTGAGCCGAAGGCAGAGGCTTTAACCCACTGAGCCACCCAGGCGGCTCCCTTAGTGGAGGTTCTTGATCTGATTTCTGACTGTGGATCTATAGAGAACTTACCTTCCACATCCAAGCATAGATGGTGTTAGAATCAGCCTCACAACCCGAGTAAAGCTCCCAAGCTGCTTCATGGAAACAGTAATAATAATAATAATACCCAACCTCATGGGGTTTGCTGTGAGAACAGCAGATATGGTTCTTAGCACAGAAAAGCACTCAGTAAATATTACCTCATAGCCTCACTATATTGCAAGCCTTGGTTTTCGCAAACTGCATGCAAGAGAGGCAATTTATAGTGTCTCAATTATTTTACCTTGTGTTCAACTTAGTATTGCACTTTTGATTTGGGAAACTGTATCATTGAATGAAACCAAAGGAATATTAGCAAAGAAATGCTGATGAGTTCAAATCCCAGCTCAGGAACTTGGTAGGCAGATAAAGTGCAGATGATTATCTCCGTAAGCTTCAAGTGTCTCATCTACAAAGTGGGGATAATGGGAGCACCCACCTAGTGATGTTTTTCTGAAGGTGACAAAGCATTGAAAGTCCCTCGCATATACTAAAGCTCTCAAATGTTTATCGTTACAGTTATTAAGTACAGGAATTGGGCTCTCGAAAAATTAACATCATAATCTCAATTACGTTTGTCTCAGAGTTCTCTGCCTAAGTAGACAAAAACCTCCTTGAAATTACAGACGTTGTCACCTTTTGCCTTTCCTGGAGCATGGGACGTAGAGGTGTTTACCTTGGCCAGCACCCAATAAGCAAATAATAGGCCTTTAACTATTGATTATTTCCTCATTCTTCAGTGAAAAGAGAAAGATCAGTATCAATGCATTCTCCGTGTTCTGAGGAAGAAATTGTTGGTAAATTATGGAAGGTTTTACTTGTGTGCAATATAGAAGACAATTCTGTTTAAATAGTAGTTTTGGTCGCCACATATTGGGTGGCTTAGGGCAAGTTATTTAACCCCTGTGAACCTAATTTCCTCATTCATAAAATCAGGGGTTACTATGTCTGTATCTCAGGAAGATGGGCAGAACACAATTAAATGCCATCTTCACCAACATTCGCCAGGCCCCATCTATGCCAATGATTTCTGAGTAGAATTTGGTCCTGTTGGCAAGTTAAAGTTATATTATGGAAAAATGTATCTTAAATCCTCCGAAACATAGTTGCATAGGGAGAACTTTTGAGAAGTTGCCTCATTAAAGGAGCTGTTCCATTTTGAGGGAGGTCAAAAACACAGGGTGCGCACTCAAGTATGAATCATTTTCCTCTTACTACAAATTATAATTTATTGAGCAGCTCCTGTGTGTGTGCCAGATATTTTACTATCTCTTCCAACCCAGTCGTACTGTAAAATAAGTATTATTTTCCTTTTTATAGGTGAAAACGTGTTTCTTAGAGCATTTAAGCCATACCTGAGTTTGAATCTACCCTACCACATATGACCGAGTTAGTTCACCTTGTCCTCATCTAAAACATGGAAATCATAGTGACTCTGCTATACTTTTATAAATTACAGTTATAATAGTATTATGTAGCCACAATCCTGTAACTTGAATTCTAGCTTGCTTTAGGATGTCCGCTCCCTGAAGGCAGGAAGACGGTCTGTCTTGCTCTCTACTATGGTCTTAGTACCTGTACCTCTGTTTGGATTGGTTTAGGGGCTCAATAAATATTTCTCAAATAATAAACTGCAAGATAACAGAGATTAAATGTCTTATTTGCTATAGCTGTACTTTGAATTGATTGAAGCTGTGGCTCTAGTGAAGCACAGTTCCTAGTAAATAATGGGTTTCATGATAAATCTTATATATAAAGGAACATTTTATTTCATTTTCTTCTTTTTCTTTGAAATGTCTGAGAAAACAGAAATCTGTACAAAGGAGATGTGTACTCTTTAATAGCACATCTCCACATGAAAATGGAAATAATTGGTTAATGTTATAACCATGAGTTAATGTTATAAACAGTATTTTTTATGTGGCAAACAGTATTAGCTATTATTAGCAACAATGGTTCTGGAAGACATAGGCATAACTGTTGCCTCTAGAGTCAAGTTAAGCTGCCTAATGAAACAATCCATCGATTTTGAGACATTCCATTGGTACTATATGTGTTTCATAACTGACTTTTATGATGACATCATCATTAGGTCATCACATACCTACTCTATACTTTCTTGCATGATATCACTTGGCTAATTCCTTCAGTGGGAAAATCAGAGAAATTCTGTGATAGAATTATTATTGCTCATTATTTTGGATGCAAAATACATTTTGCTTCACTACGGCTGTATCAAGAGCCTGCCTTGACATATCTTCTTATGGCTGTTGATTTGCATGAAGCACTGTAGATCTCTGATTGTGTTTTGCCAGAGCTTTCATAGGAACCACCAGTGCATACTTCCATAGGGGATGAGCACCCACAGGGAACTGGTGGAAAGTACCTGTGGAGTCCCCAGTGAGTCACCTCCAGCATGAATGGGATCTTGTGTGTTTACGTGAATACTCACAGATTCCCCCAGAATCTGTATTTTACCCACACCTCTGGTGATTTGTATGCACGTTAAATTTTGAGAAGCGTGCATATTATGATCCTATTTTACAGGAAAAATAAATGAAACTCAGGTTAAGTCTTTTGTCCAAGTTAGAAAATGGTCAGTTCAAACCCAAGTCCATCTAACTCCAAAGTTATTCTGCATTATTGACCAAAAAGAAGTTTATCGTCCCTAAAAAATCAGGGCTTCCCCAGGGGTGCAAATGCTTCCATATCGGCACTTTTTCTCTTCTTTCTCTTCTTCCCTTTTTCCTTTCTTTCTATTTTTCTGTTATTTTTTTTTAAGATTTTATTTATTTATTTGAGAGAGAGAGAGAACACGAGCAGGGAGGAGGGGTAGAGGGAGGAGTAGACACCCCACTGAGCAGAGAGCCCAATGAGGGGCTCAATCCCCGGGCCCTGAGATCATGATCTGAGCCAAAGGCAGATGCCTAACTGACTGAGCCGCCCAGGTGCCCCTATTCTTCTGTTGATGTTCATGAATGAGTCCTTATGTCCTCTTAAAAGTCGGTGGTGACTCTTAAAAGTCGGTGGTGAGTATGTCACAATTTCTTACCTTAAGGTATAAAAAAAAAAAAAAAAAAGACAAAAAGCCCACAGTTCTTATTCCAGAAGTTACGTTTCTGCCCAGGCAACAGGAATGTTGAATGGGCACATCGACACTGGGGAGCTCGAGTCAGGGGCTCCCTCAGAAGTGGAGGGAGTCCAACATGAAAAATGTCTGTCTGCCACCCTTCATTTGAGGCCACAGAGATGGCTACGCCAGGAACCCTCCTGAGGTCTCTGGGACTTTGATATTCATAACCCAGAAGAAAAGAAGTTATCGTCATAAAAGCTCTTCCCTACTAGCTAGAGACTAAAGATGAAGTGGATATTTCAATAGAGAGCATCTCACGATGATTGTGTGGAAGTGACCTTCCCAGGGGAACGCGTATGATAATGAGGACCTCCAAAAGCCTCATAGGGCCAGTGTGAATTCCAACTTGCACCTCAAAGCTCAGCATCTCAGAGTTCCACGATGACGTGAGATACCCAGCGGGCGCTCCTCAGGTGGGAAATCCGGCTCAGCCACGGAGCATGCCCACCCCTGCCACACACGTAGGCCTGCCTACACACTTGTGGCCCTTCGGCCACACCCTCCCATACGCACACACCCCCCACATCCTCCTCACAAGCATACCCCCCAACACATGAACCTGCACTCACAACGCTCTCGCCGTGCACAACCCAGCTGCTAACTCATCCTGTCAAATACATTGTCCATAAGGCAGTGGGTTAAAGGTTAGAGGAAGAGAAACTTGGGTTTAAAGCATGACCTTGAACAAGTGACATCCACTCCCTGAGACTCAATTTCTGCTTCTGTAAATGGTGGTACTTACTTCATAGAATCAGCTCAAGGATTAAAAAAGACAATGCATTGGAGGCATGTAACAAGTAGTCAATAAATATTGGCAAGTAGATACTAGCTAAATTACTATTTTTTTAAAAGATTTTATTTATTTATGTGATACAGAGAGAGAGATCACAAGCAGGCAGAGAGGCAGGCAGAGAGAGAGGAGGAAGCAGGCTCCCTGCCGAGCAGAGAGCCCGACGTGGGGCTAGATCTCAGGACCCTGAGATCATGACCCGAGCCAAAGGCAGCAGCTCAACCAACTGAGCCACCCAGGCGCCCCTAGCTAGCTAAATTACTATTAACCGAAGGCAATGACAAGGGAGCGTCTTAATTCCAGAAGGAGTGCTTTGGGTGGGTGTTTTGGGTGGGTTTATCTGTGGTGGAATTTGGGGCCAGGTGGCATTTTTTGTATGTATAATCTTATCTTCAGAAGCCTCTATCACGTGAGAACAAAGAAGGTTCCTAAAGGGAAACTTCTGCAAGATATCTTGAAAAGTACACACCTAGAAAGAGCATCCAGTGGTCGTGGCCATCAAGTTAGTTGTAGGGAAAAAAGTACCTAAGGGCTTACATTCTCGAGGGTGTTGGAAGAAGATGTGAATGGACTTTTCTCTAAACATTAAGAGGGAAGGTAATTTGGAGGGGATTCCGCCATCATTCAGCCCTGCATCTCTCATGGTTCACCCCAACTTATGGCCCCCATTTTCTACTATAAGACTCTCTTCCTGCTAATTCTGCCTCTACTGCAAGGGGAGAATGAATATACACTAGTAGGTAAGATGTTCAGGTATAACTTATAAATGTTGTGAATTTCCCTGCTCTCACCATTTCTGGGAATCACCACAAATCCAGAAGGTAAATACCGGGTTGACTATCATTTTACAAACAAGGAAATTTAGCGTCAGAAATTGTGAGAGAAAAAAAAAATTATGAGAGACCTTCCCATGGTCACATGCTAAGTTTGTGGGAAAGCTGAGAATCAAAGCATTCTTCATCCAGCTTCATTCACTCTTATGTTCCATCTTGAGTAATAATATCCTTCTATACTTTGAGTGATTATTGCATTTTCCTTAAATCTAGATGGCAAATACACCATTCTGAATATTTGAATCTAGAGTGTTTTAAGGAACCCTAAAATGGGGACATTGGCACCACGACAGAAGCTGAAAAGGCTCAAAAAAATTCCCCCTTGAATCAGACTGGTGCAGCCACTGTGGAAAACGGTACGGAGGTTCCTCAAAAAATAGAAAATAGAAGTACCATATGACTCAGTAATTCCACTCCTGAGTATTTACTCAAAGAAAGTGAAAACACTAATTTGAAAAGATACACACACCCTTATGTTTATGGCAGTATTATTTACAGTGGCCAAGATATGGAAACAACCAAAGTGTCCACCATAGATGAGGGGAAAAAGAAGATCTGGTATATATATTCCATGGAATATTATTCAGCCATAACAAGGAATGACATCTTGCCATTTGCAACGACATGGGTGCAACTAGAGGGTATTGTGCTAAATGAAATAAGTCAGTCAGAGAAAGACAAACACCATATGGTTTCACTCGCATGTGGAATTTAAGAAACAAAACAAAGGAATAGGGAGAAAGAGACAAAAAAAACAGACTATAGAGAAGAAATAGATGGTTGCTGGAGGGGAGGTGGGTGAGGGGAAGGGGGAAACAGATGAAGGAGATTAAGAATACACTTACCATAATGAGCACTGAGTAATATCTAGCATTATTGAATCACTATATTGTACATCTGAAACTAATATAACACCAAATATTAATTATACTGGAATTAAAAAAAAAAAAAAAGCCCCTTTCCCAGCTGACCCGCAATTAGAGAGCATGTGACTAACCTGAGTCAATCAGATGCTCCGAATGGAGGTTTCCATGAGGAGCCTGAGGACTTGAGATTTGCTTGGGTGGTGGCCGGGAGGGACTTCCATGTTCTCTGCTGGCGTCCTTATGGCAGGTCAGTGACTATTAATGTAACCAGACTTTCCTTTTGGTATAATTCTGGCCACAGTTTGGCGGCTTCATCCCCCTTGAGACCTGCTTACTTTTTCACGTCTGGTTGTCTAGCTTTGCATGGCAGACACCATGCTATCTGTCAACAAATTCCGTTTCTGCTTAGGTTAGCCACGGGAGGCTGTGGGGGGCGGCATTTGTGATTCTAAAACAAGAAATCTGACCAACGGTGACCAGACCGTTGAGAAAAAAGGCCGTATTGTCTTCCAGTGTTTCAGGGTGTCCTCTCCAACCTTGCAAGGATCCTGAGCAGCAGCCCTTTCTTGCCAAGCCAGGGCAATAGACTTTTCATGAAGACTCTTTGAATGTTAACATTTTTCTTTTTGAAGCAATACAAGAATTGTCCATTTTCTTCACATCTTAATAAATATGAACAGGGCTAGTGGGATGTCCTCAGTATGGTTGGAAGTCTGGAGTCCTTTCTGGGATCCAGTACTCTCTCTGCGGTGTTCTTGCGGCCCCCCAGCCCCTCCCCGTCTCATCTCAATGGTCTAGTTGGCGCAGTGGTTAAAAGGGACTAATTTAAGTCAGACCAACAGAGTTTAAATGCAGCTCTCCTACTTCTTGTCTATTCGGCCTTGGGCAAATGATTCAACAGCTCTGTGTCTCGGTTTCTTAATCTATAAAATATGGATTATGATACTACCCATCTCCTAACGGTATTAACATGATCAAATGAGTTAATTCAGGTCAAGCCCTTAGAATAATGTCTGATGGGTAGTAAATGCCAACTTAGCTCTTTTGTCACACCTAATACACACTTGCTCTTGTACCCTTTCTTTGATCAAAACCAGCTTTCAGAAAAGAATCTGATATTGTGTATGGATCTAGGTCTGAATTTGTTTCTTTCACTGAGATATCCTCAAAGGAAGCTCTTTCTCTAACCGTGAAAATCCTGATCAAGGAATAGGAGATATTAGTAGACGTTCAGGGGACATTTTCAGGGACTGAAAAGTCCCTACTCATAGAACTCAATAACAATCCCATCTACACAAGGTCAAGGCTGCAATTGAATGTACAGGAATTAAATCCAGACGTTGAAATGTACCCAGAGACAGAGGGATGGAGGGAAATTGTTTTTTATCCTTGAGATAAATAACCATTTGATAGAATGCAACAAAAGGGCTTCTTTGCCCTGTTCTGAAGACAGGTGATCAATGAGTCCATAGGGTTTCACCATTAACAATGTCCCGGGGGTGTCAACGTATTCACTCTTACTTACATAACACTTACAATCAGTTCATCTCACCAGCATAAATAATTATGTGATCCTCATGCCTGAGCTTGTGACTTGATTTCGAAACCATTCAGTCACAAATAATGCTCCTCATGTGTTTTCTTTTCTAAAGTCTAAGTGACTCAGATATTTTGTTATCCAACAAGATGACCACCATAACTCAGGGCAACCGAGCTATTAACATTTTCTGCAGTCTCAAGTCTGGAGTCTAAAATAAACTGAGTTATTGCATAAATGCCTTTTCTCTAAAATGAAAACGTGGGTGTGTCTCTGGGTTGTGAAAGTCCTCGTTTGATTCTTCAAGGAGAAAAGTCGTGGTTTGGAAAGCGGCGTTGGGCAGCCGATGCCATTTTCTTCAAATCCCAGCTCCAGAACTGGTCCGTGCATGTGACTATGGGCAGGTGATGGTGTCTCCCCCGGCTTCGGCTTCTTCATCCGTGGACAGAGAATAGTACCAAATGCATGTGCGGTTGTATGGATACCGCTTAGCAGAGTGCCTGGCCCACGGCCAGCAGGTAGTATGAGGCTCTGTTTTGCTTCCGGCTGGCACTCAATGTCGCAGAAGGACACCGCACTCAGATGGGGGAACATGCCCTCACTTCTGTGGAGAACCTTGGTCGCAGGAGGGAAGAATTCTAATGGAAGTGGTATGGTCTTTGGCCCCATTTTAAATTTCACTCTCTGGTAAGGTAGATTGTGTCATGGAGTGGATTCCAAATTCAAGTTCACTGGAAAGGGTTGCTGATTGGTCTGTTGCTTCAGTGGCTAGGGATTTTATAAACTTAGAACAAGTTTAGGAGAGCCATTTTATATGGGGAAAGGTTGTTTTTTATTCTCTTCCAGCCTTTTTTTTTTTTTTGATAGTAAAGTCTTTATTTTTATGTTGTTGGTCTTAGATGTAAGCTTCCTTAGTTTAATGTCCTTCTTTAGCAAAATAAAGTCGGCACCTTTTTGATGATACTGCTCCCCAGGCATATTTTTAAAAAATGTATTGAGGGGCGCCTGGGTGGCTCAGTGGGTTAAGCCTCTGCCTTCGGCTCAGGTCATGGTCTCAGGGTCCCGGGATCGAGCCCCTGTATCAGGCTCTCTGCTCGGCGGGGGGCCTTCTTCCTCCTCTCTCTGCCTGCCTCTCTGCCTCCTTGTGATCTCTCTCTCTGTCAAATAAATAAATAAAATCTTTAAAAAAAATGTATTGAGATGTGGAATTTAAATGATTGAGAACTATTCATATCACAACCAAACAATTCTCCCTGTTGTCCCCAAGTATAGTAGTGTTCTATGTCCCACTGCTACCTTGATGCCTATAGCCCAGGAGACCAATTTGTGTGGGGGTGGGTCAGGTAAAATCAACTAGGATATTTTAATGGACGACGAATGAAGGAACAAAAGACCGAGCTGAGTTTCTTAAAGTGACTATCCCTTACTATTTTATTACTAAGGAACTTTCAAGCAACTATCTTGCACAACACTTATGATATGCCGGTCTCTGCTGACGAATAATCTCACGAAACACACAGAGAGGTTCGTGCTGCGTACCAGGCAGTGATCACGGATCCTAGTGCGCAGCTTCCCAGAATCATGCCTCCAGGAAGCCCATGCGAAAGACAAAAAAAAGTGAGCTGGTGAGACATGACTCCTCCCCCTACCCCACTGGCCTGAGCCGTTGGCAGCCACGACGGCCCGTGACAATGGATTCCTGGCCATACATTAGCCGAGACGGGTGGACAAATTGATTCAAATGTACCACTTGGATCTTCCTCCGAAGTGTTGATTTGGGATTTGGGAAGCAGCCCACTCATTACTGTGAACTGGTCTCTTGATCAGGAGTTATGGGGAGCTCATCTTTTACTCCCCACGCCCCTGTAAGTGAAGCGGCGCAGGAAGAAAGTTCTCGGAGATAAACAGGATTGGAGCAGCTGAGCCCAGAGGAGAAGTGGACTGAGGGTCCTGGTGGTTTAACAGCTCGCGTTCGCAGGCCTTTCTTAAGGCCTGGCGGAGGTAGGACTTTCAGATTTGGTAGCAACTTAGATTCCCTTGATCGTAAGCAACAGAAACTGGTGCCGGCTCACCGAATTTGTAAAGGAATTTATCTGGCAGAGGACAGAGGCTTGCAGAAGTGTGGCTGGGTGACCAAGGTTAGTACGTGGGATTCCAAAATAGAAAGCCACCCCTGAAGGATTACTAGCCCCAGGACTTTGGGACACCAAGGCCCAGAGTGATTCAGATATCATCAGAATACCGGCAGAATATCTGATTAGCATTGCTTTCAAATTCGTTTCTTTTTTTTTAAAAGATTTTATTTATTTGTTTGACAGAGAGAGAGAGATCACAAGTAGGCAGAGAGGCAGGCAGAGAGAGAGGGGGAAGCAGGCTCCCCACTGAGCAGAGAGCCTGATTCGGGACTTGATCCCAGGACCCTGAGGTCATGACCTGAGCCAAAGGCAGAGGCTTTAACCCACTGAGCCACCCAGGCGCCCTGCAAGTATTTTTTTTTTTTTTAAATGATCTCAGCTAAACTTCCTTGTTTCATCCTAGATAACTTGGAAACTTTTGAAACTGATTTGTTTTGCTCGGGAGGACAATGTTATCTTGGTGTTCCGGGCCAGGTACGCATCTCCACTCTGGTCTGAAAAGGAGTCGGCCTGGAAAGTCAGGTGCATGACATTTGTAGTCTTGAGTGTTCATCAGGTGATTGTTGATTTTGGACAAAAGTGGGATTGAAAGAAAGAATTAAGGCTTTAGCAGCTCATCCCTGGCACTTAGGAAATGCAACAAAATTTAAAATAAGCAGATAAAAATCACCTGCAATCATTGAACCCAGGGGAAAAAAAACCAATAGAATTGTTTTAAACAGGGACGCCTGGGTGGCTCAGTTGGATGGGCAGCTGCCTTTGGCTCAGGTCATGATCCCAGCGTCTTGGGATCGAGTCCCGCATCAGGCTCCTTGCTCTGCAGGGAGCCTGCTCCTCTCTCTGCCTCTGCCTGCCTCTCTGCCTGGTTGTGTTCTCTCTCTGTTAAATAAATAAATAAAATCTTAAAAGAATTGTTTTAAACAGAAAACATTTATTGAGATTTAAGGTACATACAAAAAAGGATCACTTTTTTTTTTTAAGATTTTATTTATTTATTTGAGAGAGAGAGAGAGGGAACACAAGCAGGGGAAGCAGGAGAGGGAGAAGCAGGTTTCCCGCTGAGCAGGGAGCCCAATACAGGGCTCGATCCCAGGACCCTGGGATCAGGACCTGAGCCGGAGGCAGACGCTTAACCGACTAAGCCACTTAGGCGCCCCAGCATCACTTTTGAAATTAAAAAAACATCTATTCCTTATCAGCGACTGTCTTCACTATGGTCAGATTGAACAAAAAGCATCATAAAGCACGAATTAGGGATTTTTAAAATTAAACGTACCTGAGGAGTCCATTTTTTTCTTTTCTTATATTTGAAACAAAACCGCCCCGTAGCATTTTCTGCAGATGGGGATGCCTCCTTCAGAATTAAGATGTTCACGGGATTCTTACAGTTTTAGTCATTAATTTACTGAACCCATCCCAGCACAAGCTAAAGTGAAAGCCTTACCTACAGGTAAAACTACGATAAGAGTAATTCACATAACCCAGTGATAAGAAATACACATTCCCGTAAGGTAAACGGTGTTATCCCTCGGCGAGGTAAGTACAGGAAGTTCCCTACTGGGAACACCTGACTCATGAACTCCTGCGTGTGTTCTGACTGCACCTGAGCCCCCTTCACTCTTCTCATGGTGACCCCTGCTTTCATTCCCCACCCAACTTAGCAGAACTAGTGGGGGTTGGTGCTGGCACCGGCTGCTCTCTTCCCCTGTGCAGATGTTGGTGTTCGGCAAAAGCTTTGAAGGCTGCAGAGATGTTCTCTGAAAATATAGTGAGGAATACCATGAATCTTCGCAAGCGAGCACCATGGGTTTAAGCAGTCTTGGGATCAAAAATCTTCAGAGGTTGTGCAAACAGGGTAGCTACGTTAAACGGTCAGATATAAGAGGATAGGGAGTGTGGGAGCCTCTCCGGGGTGGGAGAGTATCATAGATTATTTAGCAGTTAGGGTCTAAATCAGATTATAAACCAACTGTGGCTAGTAATTAAAATTATACTCGATAATCCCTTAGGAAGCTGGCCTTTGGGACACATGCGCTTCCTGGAGACACACCTGACGTCCCTCAACATAGTCAGACCTCCCACTCTGCACTGGAATCTATCATTGATTCTTCAGTTCAGTTCCAGAGGTTTGGGGAGGAGGTGGCATGAAAAATTATTTAATATAGAATCAAATTCATTCTAGCAAGTGCTCATGCTGTGAAAGATACCTGGAAAAGGAGACTGCTAGAGGGGACAGCATGAATTCCAGCTTAGACTCTTCATGAGGACAGATGCTGGATGGGTCTTGCTTGCTGATTATGCCTGAAACTTAGCTCGATGACTGATGTGCGGACGACTTTTAGGGCCCCTTGCTCTGAAGATTTCCCACACTTGGTATAATGCTGTGCTGTTGCCAAAATGAAATTGTTAATAATGTTTGAACAATTCCCCCCCCCCCAACACACACACACACCACCACCACTTTCATTTTGCACTAGGTCCTGAAAATTACATGGTTGGTCCTGGTAACATTCAGTACGTAACGTGCATGAATGTGTGAGTGAACGAGGCAGGTCCCTCTCCCCATTACCTCCTTAAATTCTGGATCAAGGTGAAAAAAGATCAGTTTTTTTCTTCACCTGATCTGAAGTTCACCTTCCTAGTCCTCATCTGTCAGATCCAGACTGGTCGCTTCCAGGGATGAATGACAGCGGGGCCATTCCTTCTCTACAGGGAAAAGCCCTCCTCTGCCTCCGTACAATGGGTCTGACTCCATTCTGCCATGGAATGATTTCCTAAGACTTTGTGTCAGGGATTTCCCATGAGGGATTATTCGGTCGTAAGTAAGAGTGATGGGAGATGTCAGTGTTTGGGTCCTGCTTGGGCTACATAGGATTCAGCCCTGCTTTTTTTCCAAGTTCATAAACCAATGGTGAAGTCCAATCTTAGAGGGCATATCTGGTCTGCTGATAACTGATACTTAATGGTGTTGGGTGTCTTTAGTGCCTTGTCGTCTACCTCCCTGGGCCTATCTTTCCACCCTGCCCATTGGCCTGACAAATGGCTGCACAAAGGTGCACCTTACTCAGCTCTGCCTCACCTCTTGGGGATTTGCTGCTGGCTTCTGGTAGCTTCCAGAGCCATTCTGGTACAAGAACAAACCTAGAAGTACGAAGAAGTGAACAGCCCAGGGCAAACCTTGACCACACTTGGATGGCGGATAGGTGTGGTCTTGGTGGTGAAGACAATTCTGTGATGCGTGGTACACAGCGTCCCAAAGAGTTCCCAGGAAGGATAAACCCAGTTGCCCACATAAGTAGCTCAATAAACGGCCCTGGGAACAGCTTCCTGTCCTCCTCTTTTTCACTCTTCCCAGCACCAACACCCCCCGCCCCCGCTCCGGCCCCCTGCTCTGGTCCCGCAGGGTCATCTCCCCAATATCGACTTCCTGCAGCAAGCCTTTGTCTCAGGCTCTCATGACATTGCTCTGGCTAGAACATACCAGCGCACAGTCTTTTGATTATAAGTCACAGGAAATGAAGCCCAAATCCCATCGGCAAATACAGGATTGACTCGTGTCATTGAAAGGTTCAGAACGGGAGCTAGCTTAGCTCTGTAGGTCCATGCCCATCCTCTAAAATTCAGGCCCTCTCTCATCTCTCTCCACTCTTCAGCCTCTCTTCTGTGTTGGCTCCACTTCCAAATGAGCTCACTCTTTATGTGGCAAGATGCTGGCCATCTTGCCAGCAGAAAGTTCCAGAAAGTTCTGGAACTTTCATTGTTACAGTTTTATGGCTAGCTGGAAGAGAGATCTCTGGCGCCCGTGCTAATCAGAAACCCTGGCTCTGATGGGCCTAAGTTTGGTCATGGGCTGATTCCTGAACAATCGTGTGGCCACAATTTGCTGATTGGCTGAAGCCTGTTCTAACCTCCCTTTCTTGGAGAGTGTTAGAGCCCATCCAGACCACATGGACTAATTGTGAGTATATTAGTCCGTGTTCTCCAGAGAAACAGAACCAATAGAATGTAGATGAATAGATCATTAGATAGATGATTGATAGCTAGATAGGTGGATGGATACTATAAAGATGTGGCTTACGTGATTACAGAGGTAAATCCCAAGATCCATGGTTGGCAAGCTGCAAACGCAGAACTGATGTGTCAGTTCAGGTCTGGAAACTGGAAAGGACCAGTGTCTCAGCTCAGAGGTCAGGCAGGAGGAGTTCACGCTTCGTCTCCTTTTTTGTTCTATTCAGATCTTCAGTTGACTAGATGAGGCCCACCCACATTAGGAAGGGCTTTACTCAGTCTACGATCCAAATATTAATTTCATCCAGAGACACTTTCACAGACACACGCAAAACAACGTTTGGCCAAATGTCTCTGCAAGCTCCATGTAATATTGACCATTGGAGGGAGTAAGAGGAAGATCTCTAAACTAAAATCAGGGTTATTGCCAGAAGGGGAATTGGATATAAAGAAGCAAATGCCATATATTTAGGAGGAATAATTCTTCTTGGGCAGACGATCAAAGGTAATCTTTACATATATATATATATTTAATACTGGGTTCATTGTAAAAAAGTATATTTAGGTAAGCTTAAGTCAGCAAAATAATTTTTTTAAAAGATTTTTTTATTTATTCATTTGACAGAGAGAGAGAGAGGTGGCAAGTAGGCGGGGGGGGGGGAAGCAGGCTCCCCGCTGAGCAGAGACCCCCCGATGCGGGGCTCGATCCCAGGACCCTGAGATCATGACCTGAGCCAAAGTTTAACCCACTGAGCCACCCAGGTGCCCCAGCAAAATAATTTCTTAGGACAAACATTTATAGATTATAAATGAATGCTACTTTTTTTTTAGATTTTATTTATTTATTTGTCAGAGAGAAAAAGAGAGAGAACAAGCAGGGGAGCAGCAGGCAGAGGGAGAAGCAGTCTCCCCACTGAGCAGGGAGCCCAAAGTGGGACTCCGTCTCAGGACCCTGGGATCATGACCTGAGCTGAAGGCAGCTGCTTAACTGACTGAGCCACCTAGGTGCCCATGAATGCTACTTCTTATACCAAACATGTTTTATAAGATTTGTGCTCATTATATTAAATATTGAATTTCTAGGAATTTTTTTAAAAATTGTTGTTAACTATTTAATATCAGGGAGCTTCTTGTTCCTTCTCAGAAACTTTGGACAATAGAGTAGAGGATCCATTTAGATTTAAATCCTTTGCTTCTGATGATTGAGCGGCTGTGATCAATGGAATGTGAAAATTATCTTGCCTTCTTTGTTGAGAAGGGTAATAACATAGTCATGTCTTGAAAAAGAAGTGTCCCAACCATCTTTAAATATATATAAAATCATTAGGATGATTATATATATTTATGTATATAAATATGTATTTCTATATAAATTTATATATATTTATGTATAAAATATATAATCATTAGAAGAAATTTAAGAAAGTGCAAATAAGATAAAATAATTGGATTTCATGTTACCACCCAGTGACAACTGCTAAGAATAGTTCTGTATATTTCCCCCTACATATTCTATCTACCTCTAGATTTTTAGATTCTCATTAGAATCACAATGTGTTCACTCTATAGTTTGTATCAGGTTTCATTATATCTTGCATTATTACATATCAATTACCTTAATATTAATTTCTTCCTGGATACAAATTAATCCATATGCACTTTAAATTTTTTTAAAAATACAGAAAATTATAGAGCTGGAAGTAAAAAGTTACATTCAATTCCTGCTATCTACAAAATCACTGTTACATGTTGACATTTTTATATATTTCATTCTGATACGTTTCTAAGTATATCTATCTATATCTATATACATACGATTTTTAGAAACGAAATTGGAATGTAACTTTGCATCTGATCTGTTTTTCCATGTTTCCCTCTGCTGCTACTTTTTCGAAGGGCATTGGGACAAGTGCTTATGAAGGGGAGGAACCTATGGGCCCCTTAAACTGGTCTCTTTTACCAAATCCTTAAGAGTAGTTGAGATGCTTTATTTTTATAAACGCTGGTTTCCTAAGCACTCTTGTATAAGTAGTCTGCTTATGGTTTTTAGACCTATTTTCTCAGAATGGGTGGCCAGAAGTAGAATTATCCTTAAACAATAAAAATGTTTATTGATTTTACGTAACCGCTTTCTACACATTTCTTAGCATTCCTTTCCCTTCTGGTGGTAATGACTGGGCTTGGGCAGGGAATGCTTCTTCCTCCCCTCTTTGGCCTCAGCACCTGCCAAGGATTTTGCTTGGAGACCACAGAAGCATTAATGATCGACAACACTGAGTCCCATGATGTCTTCAATCTTGTCCTTTGTTCATCGTCAAAAAATGAGCCAAGTTTCTAGGCTTAAACTCGTCCCTACGTCTTTGAGGCTTTCCAAGCACCAGGCAGTGGCCCCTTCTCCTTCCCTCAATCCATTTCCCTGAATGTAGGAGCCCTCCCAGCTCACGAGGATTCTGTGGCCTGTGGCCGTGGGTTCTGTTCAGGGAGGTGTTGGCTTTAGCTGACATCTCTTCATGAAGGCCTGTGTCAAATCTGACACAAATGCAACCTACGGGTTACTTGAGTATGTGATTTATAAAATAAAAGAGCACTGAAAGTCAGCTCCGCGTCCATGGTTGGCATTGGCGTGTGCGCTGGCAAAGGAGCAAGGGGATTTAGTCCTCCCAGCAGTCTAAGGGATGCGGCGCCATTTTGCCTTTCCATCCCCTGATCGTCTCGGCTGAATTTCCAATGACAAAAGAATAACTTCACTTTAGAAGAAACATCTCTTTGGGGTTCTTCGTGTGGAATAGCAGGACTCTGTAGCTAGACACAGCCGAATTTGGAAAAGAAAGTTGAAATGTGCACAGACCCTTTGTGAGGTGCCCAGGGATCCACAGTGGAGGCAAACAGCTAAGGATGACATTGAGGTGACCTTGTAGGACTGCTCGCTGCTACAATCTCAGCACCTCCGGGTCTGAGTCACTGAGGCCCAGGGCTCTCTTCCTGCTGCTTCAGGACACGGGAGTCTCCTCCGCCAGGCTGCTCTCACCTTCAGCATGGATCCCCACCTCCCCCACCGCCCCCCCACCCTGGGGCTCCCAGCACCTCCCCCCACTGTTCTCTTCTCATCAGTCACCAGTCCGCCACTGGGGAATCTGATTGGCCAGACTCAGATCCACAGGCCTGCGTCTAAGCCTCAAGGATGCTAGGAAATTAAGTTCTGACTTCCAGGATGAAGGGTTGACACCCAGGACCTGGAAATGTCCCTAAATAGAGAGAAAAGTATCCACAAGATAGTAGATGCCCATTCCACCACAAAATAGATCCTTTCAAGAGCAGCGTCAATGTGACGAGGCTGCTTGGCTCAATGCTAGGTGTCAATGAGGTTCTTGTTGAATGACTCACACCAGGGAATTGATATTTTAATTTGAAGATATCTTGTGACCCTTACTTACAACAAGTTCTGACTCGTTTCTCAGTATCCAAATTGCTATAAGCATGTACCCTTGAAATCAACACGCTAGTTAGTGGTCTGTTTTATAAAAGCCTAACCCCAATGCATACATTTGAGGGCTCTGGGAGATGCTTTGCTTTCGCCAGGTAAAAGTTAAGGTAAGAATTCATACAAGTGAATGATGATTATATTTTTTTTCCAAAGAGAGGTCCCCTTGATTTTGTACAATCTTTCTTTGCAGAGTGTAGACAAGCCTGTGGACAGTTCCAGAGGGGTTGCAAAGAGGAAAAATACAAGGTCAGATCCTGGAGTCACAGCGCCACCTGGTGAAGAAGAGAAGGCTTGCTCAGGCAGTAAGTCCACATGATTACCATGTGAGGCACTAGTGCTAGATCTAGCACACACACACACACACACACACACACACACACACAGTGAATGGAAATACACTATAAACTCTTGTACGGTGTTGCTGAGTGAATTTATCAACAGCTATATTGTTTTATATATTACTGTATTAATCTCTATTCACACACCCATTCATTCATTCCTTTATTCATTAGGATCGGTGGATCTCCTACTTCCCCTGTTGGTGCTGTGATTACAGAGATGAAGAAACATACTTCAAAAGAGAATATGCTAGAGAGGCTTATAACGGGGGGCGGGAAGTGCTGCTTTTTCTGGGTGGTGGATATGTTTAAGAAAGATTTCTTGATGGAGGGACACAGAGGCTGAGTGTTGAGGATGGGCAGAGTTTAGCCAGGCGAATAACAGGAGAAGGGCATCTTGAATAGCAAGATAAGCAGGTGCAAAGGCCCTGAGGCCCTTAGGGAGCACATATCATTCACAAATGGATACTTAAGAAGATGGAGCATATTAAGGGGAAAGATGGTATGAAATAATGTCAGAGATGGAGGCTAGGCCTTGGTAAGAAATCTAAATTATACCCTAAGTGCAACGGGAAGACAGAGAAGAATTTCAAAGTGGGTCATGGCAAAACCATTTATAAAATCGTTGAGCCATTTACAAACTCACACTGCTTTACATTACCCACCTTAGTAAGAATATTCAAAAAAAGTACAAGAAAGAGAAGATAAGGCATATACAGTGGTAGCTTTGAAAATTTAAATAATTTAAAAATTGTGTGGCAAGTGCAGAATATAAAGATGGAACAGGTTAACGAGAACCAAGGAAGTCTTTAGAGGATGGATTAAATCTTGAGTTAGATTTAAGAGCACCACTGGAGGTCAAGAGTTATTCATGAAGGGACATAGAGGAAATTCTGGTGACCATGGTGCATGTGTGGGAAGGAGGTGACAAGAGAAGATAATCAGACAGCTTGGGAATGAAATTTTTCAGTAAGAGATAGAATTCCTAATTTGTATCAGCTTTTGACTTCAGTAAACCTAGGGATTTTTTTTTTCTGATTTCATTTAGGTGGTAAGAACATTTCATAATATACACATATGGGGAGGTTTACTGGAGGTCACAAATGAGTGGGTGGCCTGCGCTGCCCATCTGTCTGGCATCTGTGAAGTTTTGAGGAAAGGTTTCAACAACAAGAGACTTCAGATTTGTAAAAAAAATCCAGATTTCTGGCTTTTCGTAAAAAGGGGAAGTGGACATGAAAGTGCTTTGAAATGATAAAGTATTAAATAAATCAAAGGCGCTGGTTATCTTTGTTCTTTGAAAAAAAAGGGGGAGGGGAAGTGGGCCTTGGGTCCCTATTCCCTCCTGTCCACAGTTGGTTGGACGTGAGGAGCTGTGTCAACTGGCCAGCTCCGTCTCTTGCTCTTCTCCTCCTTCTCGTCCCCGTCCCAGCCTTTTCTCCTGTTTCTTTAAGTACACCACGATTAAGGACCTTTATTCCATACTGAAGGTTCTCTTCACTCCGCCCCTCTACCCCCCTTATTCTGGGAGGAGGGTCAAACAGATGAGGGGCCAGAGGTGGACATGTGAGGAAGGCACTCAGGTGCAGCACGTGGTCCTGCTCCCTTTTTGCCTGTTACCTTCCCCCCTGGGATCAAATCTCAGCTGAAACATAATTTCTCAAGAGCCATCCCAGAGTAGAGATTTAATTTACTTAAGATCTGCTCCAGCAGCAAGTGAGACTAGTTTCCACTTTAAGTCAACGACTTTTAAATACCATTTAAAATATATTTATTTTAAATTGTAAAAGTAGATTATGTTTTAAAAATTAAGAAAGTAATAGTCCTGTACCTATTTTGGCAAAATAGTATCCACATTGCCTTGAATGGCTGCACTAATAACACGACCCTTGCGCGCCCCCTGCAGGTCCGGAGCAAAGTACCACGTGATAATAGGGCTCTTGATTCCTGGGGGCAGCGAGGGGCGCTATGGGAGAGGGTAATCCCATGAAGGTTCCCTGTTTAAGTGTCAGAACCAGGAGCCTGGAGCAGATATGGTGCGGATTTTGGAGGGCACTCAGGCACATACTTCTGTGAAATGAGCCCATCATTGCTTTGTGACAGAACCCTTTTTTTTTCTTCTTTTTTTTTTTTTTGGTGACAGAATCTTAACCCAGGACATGTCTCATGTCTGGAGAATTTTGTAGCTTACATGTCAATCCAAATAGATGGGTGACAGGGTTTTTTCCCCCTAAGTTTTCCAGTCAACATAGTTACTACCATTTCGTTCCTTGTATCTTCCTCATGAAGTTTTCATACTGGTAGTTACACAGTCTTGCGTTATTATTATCTCAAGTGTTCTTTCCTATAGCTATTCATAACACAGTAGTAACACTTTCTGACATACTATATAGATCACTTATATGTTTTGACTATGGTCTGTCTCCCATCAGTAGGATGTAAACTGCATGAAGATAAGGGCTTTTGTCTATTTTTTTTTTCAGCACCTGCCCCCTTCCCCCCCTTTTTAAAGATTTATTGACTTATTTTAGAGATTGAGAGAGAGAGAAGGGGAGCAGAGGCACAGGGAATCCAAGCGGACGCCACACTGAGCGTGGAGCCCAACGCAGGGCTCCATCTCACGTCCCTGAGATTAGGACCTGAGCCAGAACCAAGAGTCAGATGCTTAAGCACCAGTACCACCCCGGCATCCCAGCACCTGTCCTTCCTGATCCATTCAGCAAGCCACCAATTCCAGCATCTTCACTGGCGACTCCAGCCAGACACAAGCTCCTGCTCCCTAGTGCCCCTCGGCCCTGGTCCCAGCACTGCATCTCCAGGTGCTGTAATTTGTGGTGATACATGTTTGTGCCAACGGTAAGCTTCTGGGTGGGATGCACCTCACCTGATTCCTCTTTCTTTTTGCAATGGCATCTAGCACGGTACAGAGTTCTAACAAACACATGCACACACGAAAACCTCATTTAGATCTGCTAGAACAGCAGCCTGGCTGGTGACAAGGGCATCTACGTGGAGCGCCTGACAGGTAAGCACAAGGAGGAGGCAGATGGGGGTCTGCAGGCGCCCTGGAGAGGGCCTGTGAGCTGGACAGGCCTTCCCTAACCTTCGCCAGCAACAGTTGCCATGCAGGAATGTACCCTCAGGACCACAGGACCTTAGTTATCCAAACTGAAGCAGAAGGAAAAATCTGATATTGTTGAGTGCAATCTCCTAATTTTCATATATTGGTTCAAAAAAAAAAAAAGCCAAAACACCGTATCGTGGATCCAGTAGACAGATGGCCAGTTTTCAACTTGGTGTTAGGGAATGTGTTCAGTCACCCTGAGTGGGGACAGTATTCTCAAAGTGACTGTTGATTTTCCTTCCCGACCTGCAGTCTCCAATGGTTTCCATTGGCACCATAAGCTTCTTTCTTTTATTGGTCCAGACAGGGAATGAACCAGAAGCAAGGTTGGAAATGCTCAAATTTAAGGAAAGGAGAGGATGCCTAACAGAAGACCCCATTTATACTTAAAGAACTGGATCTGCTGGGAAGTAAATCTGCTCCAAGATCCCCAGGGCTGGGGAAGGTGCGGGAGAGAGGTGAAAGACAGTGAGACACAGAGTCAGGAGAAGAGCCAGTACCCTGGTGGCCAGGAGTCAGCCCACTGTCCTCTGCCCAGATCAGTTGACACTCTCCCGGGCCATGAGACTGCCCTGCTGAACAGCCCCACCACCCAGACCCCCTCGTGCAAAAAACACTGCTGGATGCTGGCCCAACGGCGCTGACATCCTTCTTCCACTTCCTTGTTTTCAGAAGCCCATGCCAGTTTCCAAAGATTTCATATAATTTAAAACGTTGCTTATATTAACATGAAATGGGTTTATTTATTAAATGAATTAATGTTTTTTTTAATTCTCAGTTTTAATTCCTAAAATAGTAAATATCGATGAATATAACCTACGTGAACAGAAGATCTTTGAATTCTTCAATACTTGTTAAGAGTGTAAAGCAATACACACACGCGCACACACACACGCGCTCGCGCGCGCGCGCAGGAAAAGGAAAAAAAAATGGGAGGCACAAGTGTCAGGGTACATGATAATGACTCAGTTAACATTGTTGAATAAATTAATAGGAGTACTTCTTCCCTTATACCATGCGAATTATCAGGGTACATACATCTCACATCCAGAGCCAAGGTCATTTGTTTTTCTGCCGATTTCTTACAAAGTTTGTGGAATTGATGAAAGAGAACTTCCCTCCCGGGCACTCGTGGTCCCGCCCCGCTGCGGGGCGCCCCCTGCTGCCCGCCGCGGGACCCCGGGGCGGTTCGCCACACCCCCCACTTTCTGTCGGCCCACAGGGCGTTGCCTGTGCCTTTAATTGGCATGTACCAAGTCCTTCCAGGATATATTTGCTCCCTGAGTCCCGGACGTTAAGAATCCGGGTCGAAGATGCAGTAGGAAGGAATATGGAGACAGCGTTGTATCTGAGGGGCGGTCTGGGCCCACAGGGAGCGAGGGACGGCCCGGGGCCCGAGCGCGCCCTGGCGGCCCTCCCCGCCGCGCGCCGTAGTCCAGTCCCAAGATGGCGGCCACCATGAAGAAGGCGGTGAGTGGGGCGCTCCGGGTACGGGATGCTCGGCTAGCGGGTGAGGGTCGGCCGCCGGGGGCTGGGCGTGGGCTGCCTGGGGTGTGCGGCCCTGAAGCCCGGCGTGGGGCCGGGGACTGAGGCCGCCAGCCCTGAGGGCGGCCCGGCAGCGAGGCCTCCCCGCGCCCGGCTCCCTGGACGTCTTCTCAGGCCCCCGGCCCGCCGAGGCGGGGCAGCCGGGCCGGGACCCTCTGGGGCCTCTGGGTCGCCTCTCGCGGTGCTCAGGACGGTCGTGGGGAGCCTGAGGACTCCGCGACCCAGGCCTTGTCGTTGCGGTGCGAGATACTGAAGGTCCCATGGACTGCATTTTACCTGGGTTGTCATTTAACCCTCGCAAGTCCACAAGCGTGGGTGCTGCTGGCACCGTCCTTTGCAAGTGAGGAAGCAGGGGCCCAGAGAGGTGGAGTCACCTGCCCAAGGTCACACAGCTGTAAGGAGCAGAGCATCCCCAGGTTATTTGGCCCCAGAGCCCTTGTGTCTAGCCCTGAGCCGCCCACATCCACACGCGATGTCCTTGTGCTTCCAGACTAAAACTCTGTATTGCGGGTAGACGACGGGCCAGGGCCAAGAAGCCGTCTGTTTGTTATCTCTGATGCTCCCAGCAACTTAGTAAAGACAAGGTTTCCTCCCACTTTACAGATGGAGAAACTTAACAGAGCGGTTGGTGGCCTCAAAATGACTCAGCTCATAAACAGAGCTGGAGTTAAAACTCTGGTTTTATTTTGTTTTTCCCAAAGCCCACCTTTTATCCTACTAAGCAAATTGAACTCTTATTTACAGCTTATAATTCACTGGGTCTACACAGGTGTTAAAAATACCTAGAGAGAAGAAAAATAAAATGGGGAAGGGGCAAGGAAATAATAGAATCTGATAATAGCCGAGGCTTTTCTTTTAATTGTGTGCTAGGTAGGCACAGGTCTAAGCGAATTGTGTACATATTTTAATCTTACACCCGGATACTGCTTTTATCCTTATTTTACAGATGAGGCAGTTGAAGTACATAGGCAAAGTTAGGATTAAAGTGAGCACAACCTTTCTGACTCCAGATCCTGTATTTTTAACTTTCGTCACATCTGATGAGTCCCCTGCCCAAAGGGATTTGCTTGCCTTCCGCTTCAAATTCCTTGGCTCCCTTACTCAGCAATATGCATAGTTTGAGCCATCTATTTCCATTGCAGGGTGCAAAAACCAGAACTGCCCCAGGCAAACCAGGGTGATTTGCCCGCTATTAGTCTGTCATCCACAAATTCTTACTGAGTACCAGGGTGGGGTTCAGGGTTAAGGTGATTCAGATGAGAATGAAACTTTGTGAGATTCACCCCACCTCTATTTTGTATTTAAATCGTGCCCTTTGTTAGTGATGGCTTTTCATTCCGTAGAAGGTAGTAGCTGGATCCCCCCCCCCTCCCCCTGCCCCATTTGACAGGTATGCAAACCAAAGTGCAGAGAGATGAAGTAAAGGTCAAGGGAATGGTAGAGAAACAATTTGAACCTTGGACTTGGCAAAACTTTTTATTACCAACGTATTTTCTTCCACTCAGCAAACTTCTTGAGCGTGTAATAGGGCATGATTTCAGATTTAGGTGATGAGCCATGGTGAGCAATAATAATGCTTCTATCCCCTTACCCTCATAGCGTTGGAGAACTTATGTTCCGGGGGAGAGGTAGGCATTCCTCGATAACCACACAGAAAACTAGAATTTTCAGCTTTGCTAAGAACTTTGAAAAAATGACTTGTGACATGAGGGCTGGCGTAAGGTCTCTTTGGAGACCAGAGAAGGCTTTCACGAGAAGATGTGGTCTATACGATGACCTAAGGAGGGGAAGAGAATGTTGGAAAAGGAAGAGGCATACTAGAGGGGGAGTATCACCTGCAGAGACCCTGGGTGCCTTTAAAGAAAAGGTGGCCAGAATGGCAGAGAATCAGGGGAGATGGAGCCACGATAGTAAATGAACATATTGAGGGGTGGGTGGCGGCCGGAGCATGAGGATTTTCTTCCTTATCTTAGTAAGACACTGACATGATAGGTGCACCAGCCTCCTGCAGGTGCTTTCCAGTTCTGTGAACAATTTCTGATGGGTTGTGCATTTACACGTTGGCCCACTGCCTGCCCTGGGAGCAAACAGGCATGTCAGTGAGTGAGCATGAAATATCATAGGGATAGCCTTTTGAGTTCTAATAAAAACTGTTTGCAATTTGGAGTTCTTTACATGTGTAACACGTTTACGTCCCAGTGGGCGATGGCTTTTTTGGTGAGAATGTTTAGGTGAGGTGGTTCAGTCCTCTCCTCTCCAAAGGTCTGCTTTCCAAGGTCTGGTGCCTGGCCATCAGAGGACTGTGTTTGATTCTGTCCCTGATCCTGAGTACAAAGGTCCCCTCCGCAGAGAGGCCGTCTTTGACCTCCCAATCTAGGAACCCCCCATCACTCCTTAGCCCCCAACACTTGCAGCCCCTACACTATTTTGCCTTCCCCTTGCGGCATTATCTAGCATCATCGTGTTCACCTTGTCTTTTGCCCACCTCCTGCTCTAGAATGTAAGCGGGCAAGTATTCATGAGGGTCGGACTGTGTCAGCTCTCTGGCATGTGGGAGACATTTACCAAGTAGTTGTTAAATGAATGACTGAACTGTAGGCGTGAAAAGTGAATAAAAATACAAAGCGAAATTTTCTATCATGGAGACTTGGCAGACACCTTCAAAGAAACAAAAATAAAGGCAGACTGAAATTGGCCTGAATTTCCTTCCAGGCTTTTCGTACACTGATGGACTCCGCTGTCAGTGCACATTCTGCTGGTAATAGCCGAGACCCCGTGGGGCAAGACTGAGTGTGGTCACTTTCCTCTTACAATCCTGTAAGATGCTGAGTGAAGAAAAGGGTATAGTCAGGGTCCAAGGAATTTTAATTTCCACTTTGAATCTTCAGCGGTCATATTTCTTCCTGGCGTAGCCGAATTCTCTTCTAGATCTTTGTTCTTCCTCTCTAATGATTTTTTGCTCAACATTGTTCAGGAAATGAAGCACTTAGCTCTCATTTATTGAAAGGTGACTCCACCTGCAAGTCCTCATGTTAGCACCCCTGCAAGGTAGGAGGAACTAGCGCCCCTATTTTACAGGTAAGAAACCTGAGGTGGCTACAGAAAATTGAGTAATTGTCCAAGTTCCCGCTTGCTTGGATTTCAATCCATTACTATTTCAACCACTCTGTGCTGTGCCAAATAAAAAATAACTCCGTCCTCTTTGAGTTCTCGTGACTTTGTGAGCAGCAGTGAGTACCTCTGGCTTCTCCTAACGCAGGAGTTCCTAACCTTTGGGGTGGAGAGCCCTTTGAGAATCCGAGGAAAGCGGTGAAGACCCTTCCAGAGGTCCAGAGCACACCCAACACCTGGCAGGCTGCTCACAAGTTCGTAAGGGACTTCTCAGTGTCTGTGGATCCCCAGTTAGGAGCTAGCCCCTCCCCGCCAGAATGAAGCTTCACGCAACGCAGGAGTGTTCCAGAACAGGGAGATGAAAAAAACACAAGCCACTGGCGTTAGTCACGGAAGGTGCTGACTTCTCACTTTTTGCTGTAAACAGAACTTCACTGGGTGGCATGCACTTTAACCACGGCCTTCACGCGCCGACTGTAGCTCGTAACCCCAGTGAGAAAACCGCCGTGAAGGAAACGGGCCCCAAGGCCCAAGTACATGCTGGGGTTGCTGTGCGGTGAGACTAGGACGGGAAACGCCTGCTTCGGAAAGACAGAAGCAGGTGGCCAAATTCCTCCACAACTTTTCCGAAGCTCCGTGTATGTGAGTCTGATCGAGCAGGATTTAGATGGAAATTCAGGAAGAATATATTAGCCTCAGTTGTGCGTCAGGCCAGCCCCTGGGAGTTGCTTTCACGGGGTCCCCATTGCAGCCTCAGGATGACAAATGCCTCTGTAAACACATGTTCAAGTTTTCAGGGCCTCAGCATTTAAACTCCGCGGGCAAGCAGGAACTCTCTCGAATTCCCCGTTCCCTGTTTGCTTCAGGAATTGCTAGTTCTTATGGAGGCAAAATCACTGGAATGCCAAGCAAGATACCTGAATTGGGGCTTTCCTTTGGTTTCTGTGGTGCAGCGCGGTGTTTCCCCACTTCCAGAGACAAAACACGCCCAAGGTTGGACGTTCCAAGCCGTATGTATCGTGATGTGAAGGATATTTTCAGGATGTCGTCTGGGTCTCTGATGCTGAGCCGGTGCCTGTGGAAGTGTTTGCTGAGTGTGGAAAGCGCAGGGCGGGGGGGGGGGGGGCTCTGTTCGGGTATCGGCCTTCGTGGTCTGTGCCCTGAGCCCCAGTCTTGCTCGACACAGCAGGTTGCCTTTCACCCTCTGGAGAAGTAGAAGGGGACAACCTCGTTTGTGACTGGTCCGGAGAGACCAGGTGAAGGGGTGAGGCGTGGTTCTTGTAAATCAGTACAAAAGAGCAAAGATAGTCTTGGTTGAAGCTCTCTCTCTCTTTCCTCCTTTACATTATAATCCAGGGCTCTTGTTCTTATTTTATTGGTGTTTTTTTTTTTAAGATTTTATTTATTTATTTGACAGACAGAGATCACAAGTAGGCAGAGAGGCAGGCAGAGAGCTGAGCAGAGAGCCCGAGGCAGGGCTCGACCCCAGGACCCTGAGATCATGACCTGGGCCAAAGGCAGAGGCTTTAACCCACTGAGCCCCCCAGGGGCCTCTTGTTCTTATTTTGTAAATGAGGGGAAACTCTAAGGAGAATCTGGTATTTACTTTTTTTTTTTTTTTTAAATATATGGTCCCCCTTTGAGACTCTGATGAGAGCCAAGGACTTCCTGCTGACTCTTAGAAATATGTGTGATTGTGTGCCCACACGCATTTTCACCTTCAGTGTCTAAGAGCTAGTGGACCTGTCTGGGCTCCTGACTCGGCTTCCTGGGTTGACATCGAATTCCACCATTTACTGGCTGTGTGACTTTGGGGAAATTCTTTACCCTCTCTGTGCCGCACTTTCTCCATCTGTAAAATGGTGCTACTTCCTAAGGATCCTACTTATTAAGATTTACTGGAGGAGTAACAGTGGTGATAAAGCACTTTGAAAGTTCTTGATACGTAGTAAGAGCTCAGTAATGTTATTTTATGATTTTATAGATACTCTCTGTCATGTAAGTACTCTAATTTACAAATTTGATCACACTAAATATTTTTAAACAATAGATTTTAATCATTTTATGGTATATATACTATATATAGTCTTGTTATATACTATCCTTCTTAATGAAGACATGCAACAGGTTCTGCATTAAAAGAAACATAATTTTTACCATGTGTGAAATATATGGCCACTGAAATGATAACAGTGCTCTAGCCAGGATATCATTTGCATTAAACATTAGAAACTGTCAGATTTCTGACAGCTTCAATAACCTTAAGCAGCTTTTAACTCTGAGAGCAGAAACTGGTATGAAGCCTTTATCAGAACTCACTACCTCATCATTTTTGCTCCGTGGGTTATCTTGTTGAAAAAATGTTCTAACTCGAGAAATTCTGCTCTAGGCTAAAGTTGGCTGACTGGATTTAGGACTTATTCTTAATTGCTTATATTTGAAATGTTTTTGTAGCTTAGGCATTATTCCACAGACTATCAGAAGAGACGGTGGAGGTATGCACAAATTTGAGCTTATGGGGCAAAAACTTACAAGGCCCGTTTTTGTGATTTTTCTGGGCCTTTTGTGACTTGACTCTGTGAGGGCAAATAGTTCATTGAATTATTTCAGAGTTATAGAAAAAGCTTACCTATAACTTCTCCAGTAAAATTAATTCTGCAAAAAATTAAAATGTTTTTTCAGGCTGCAGAAGATGTCAACGTTACTTTTGAAGATCAACAAAAGATAAACAAATTTGCACGGAATACAAGTAGAATCACAGAGCTGAAGGAGGAAATAGAAGTAAAAAAGGTACTAAAGACGTGCATCTTATTTAAGAAAAATGAAAGATCTTTATGCTATAGCTTTTTTT
>CM052811.1:113914482-114067576 GCA_028533885.1 Nasua narica | reverse complement strand
GGATCATAATAAACAGTCTACAGAACAAATGGATGGATAAAAAGAAGCCAATAGGGAGAATAGCTTGAATCCCGGCTTGGACACACAGGACAAAGTACAGACGACCAGGAAGAGCAATTATACAATAACTGAGAATACTGAAAGGAGCCATGGAGAAGCTGGACAAAGACCACCTTTGGCCTCAGAAGATTCTATACCAATATTCATGACTCAACCCTGGGAAGGAAGCCAAGCACAGTGAAACCAGATCCTGGCTTCTGAGTGGAAACGGCAGGTTAGCCACATTAGCCAGGGTGCAGACATGTCAGGGAAGAGCTGGGAAGGAATCTCACACGTGTGGTTGACCCTCCATCCCTACGCTGTAGCTCATCCTATCTTGGAAAGCTTCAGAAGCCCCCAAGGTCATCACCGCTTCTTTGGTGCCCCGAACATGGCCACATGGTGACGTTACTGTTATCTAGAAAACCATTCCTCCAACTTCATAGAACACTTAGCAGCTTCAAAGAAAATTCCACCAAAACATGAGTGATCTTGTATTCATTCGCTACCACACACTGTTTGACGTTCCACCCTAATTGGATACGGTGAATCTGATATTAACACATTATTGGCAACTAGAGCCCCAGTAGCCTCACCCCAATTATGGAGTTACAAGCTTTGACACATCACATGTGGGCAATTTTTAATCATTAAAGACAGACCCAGGAATAGTTGAGATTTTATGCCCAACTGCAACGTTGCTCAATACCTGTAATTGGGCAACTTGAGACTTCAAAGGGCATGAAATCCAATTCCTTGTCTTCATGAATCACCACCCCCTCAGAGTAGACCTCAGCACATTGTAGGACCGTTAAACACGGGCTTCAAATCTGAACCCGGAAAATAAATTCCTGTTTTGAAAGGGAAACAGTTTTCCCTCAGTCTGATGAAAGTCATGAGTTCATGTTTTGAAAACTGTTACCAGAACAATAATGAAATCTTCCTCCTATTTGGGAACTGGGATGATTAATAACCAATAATTCTGAATAGGAGGTGATTTGTGTGGCACCTTTACCAGCCCACAGACATTGTGTGGAGCAACCGAAGTGGCTTCATTTCATTGAAGCCTGAAACACAGTTTTGGGATGGGTCCCAAGAGTCACTTGACACAGCCAATGCCCAGCATAGAAACGGAAAACAGCAAACACAAAAATAATTGTGTAAGGCAATGAGGAAATAGGAACGATCTTCTTCTTGGAAAAGATTTACAATGTTTACGATGGTTTTTTTCCCCCTTTCTTTCTTTTGGGGATTTTCTAGTCTTTTGTTACACAAAGTAAGCAGTCCTCATGTATCTGAAAGAACTCTACCGAAGTTGTGGTTCCTTTTGATAATCAAGACCAATGCTCATATCCTGAAGGAAAATTCCTGAACAATTTTTTCAGCTTCAAAATTAGAACCATCCTACTGAATTCTGCTTCACTGGAAAAAAAAGAGTTTATAAAAGAGATTCTTGGTGGTTTTCAATGGAAGTTTATGATCTTCATTAGTCTGGGAAAAGCTCCAAGAATAGGGGAGATGCTGAGCAAAGAAGAGAGAGAGAGCAGGAGAGAAGAATAGAAAAACAGAGAAGAAAATGAAGGGTAGGAGATGCTAAGCAGGAGGAGACTCACTGGGTAGAAGCAAAATAAAGTCAAAGAAGTTCATGGGCTGATGGGCAGGAGTTCTTTGTTGATCAGACGCTATGTAGCTCTGGCTGGAGCAAAGGCTTTTGAGAAAGGATGCCCGAGGTGGAGGAGTTTCTCTGGGGTCAAACCCCCCTTATCCATGTGTTTGCCTCCCCATCCAGATCCATATTTGCCCTCCTCTACTCCTGAGAGGACCTCCATCGTATGCACCACTTGGACTCCAGATCCTTCGCCAGTGGCTGCATTTGGGTTTAGCCCCTGGGAGACAGCCAAGAGCAGGATATCAAAGACTGCGAAGTGAGAGAGGTCCGAGTATGACTTTTATCACCGCTCTGACCTCATGTCCAGCACTGGCTTCCTCCCACTAGATGACAGCTCCTTCCAGAAGGACTCTCCTTCCCTGATTCAACTCTCACTGGGCACCTGCAAGAAACAGTTCCTCCACTTGCCCCTGTAGGCTATAACTCTAGACCTCAGCACAGGTAGGGTTTCAAAACAGTATCTCAAATGAATGGAAGAAATGAAAGAAACGTTTGTTTCTGATAACCAGTGGGGAGTCCCTCCCATCAGCTACTCTTAATGTGAACACATTCTCCACCGGAAAAAAAAATAAAAAAGAATTAATGCCCTTTTCCTACAGCGGCTAGTAAATGACATTATCGTTATAGACTAGGGCAGTGCCAGCAAGCTAATTTCCTTTGTTTTTAAAGTAAAGATAAAGCATTCTTCCAGACAAAATAACTTCAGTTCCTAATACCATTTCTAGAAATGACCTCTAAGAAAAAAGAAATGATTTTTAATGGGAAAAAAATACCACTTAGAAACGCAGTGAAGGAGTGAACTAGCACCCAACTTTAAAGAGGTCAGCTAGATGCACTATTCCACGATGCATATGTGGAACCCTAGGTCTCTCCTCAGAACCACATTTACAGCCCAATATGCTAACCCATTGCTCAAGCCAAGAAAAGAAGCAATCTAGAAAGAGAAACCAAAAGACTTGAATTCCCTTACTGAGCATTTTGTTGCCAATGTACATAATCCAAGGGTCTTTAGGGTTCCCTGTGAGATACTTCCTCCCACACAGTGTGGCCCATGGCCAGTTACAAACCCCCTGAGTTCAAACTGCCCAAGAAGAATCATTATCCCCACCAGGAATGTGATAGAAGTATTGGGTGAACTCACCAGGAAAAAAAAAGAAAGACAAAATGAGGAAAACAATGTCCTCTTGGGGACGGGGCCACAATCCTTTCTTAGGAGCACTGTATCCCAAGATAGATATATTATCTGCTTTCCTTTCAGCCTCAACTAATACTGGATTTAAATGCCGGGGTCACAGCATCCAGACCTAGGAACAGTTTATGATCCCATGCTGATAATTATGAGGGAGACCAATAAAAATACCCCCCCCCAAAATGGTGGCCAATTGGCCAAAAATAAGTGGTAGAGAGAATGCAGGAGAAATGTGAAGGGAAATACAGTAATTATTTTGTAAAGACTGAACACGTCTCTCTGGGTTGAAGACTTCTCTGTGTTCGACAGAGTAAGTACCCAAAGGCTTCCAAAGATTCTGATTGGACACTAATAATATTTCTCTTGAAGAAAGGACTATACTGCTGCCCACGGGAATCTTTGGGGCCAATTGCTGAAGCCAGTCATTAGCTGCAGTAAACTGAGACCATGGGGGTAAGGTCATGGTGCCTCGTGCTGCTGTTTAAACACAGATTGGGATCATTACAGAATGTGGTGTTGTCCCACAGCGGCTCAAGTTGGGAATGCACTACGTCTGACACCAGCTCCTCCCGGGAAATCCATATAAGTCCATCACGTCTGGGGCCCAGATCATCAAGATTCCTTTGCCCCTTTCCTTCTCTCTCTCTCTCCCTCAGCACACCTGGGCCAAGTCTGTAATATTTGTGTGGGGAGAGGAATTCATTCTTGACCTAAAGATGATCGGTCCACAAGGTGAGAACTATGCGATGAACATCTCCGAATTGCTTCATTCCCCTTAGCTACCAGCTCTGTAAACAACCACGGATGATGTAGCCCTTTCCCAAAAGCACCCCCAGAGCACTTACCTCCATGACCTTCTGCTAAATTCCTTTCAGATGGGTGCCATCTTGAAGCCTTTTTCCTTTCTTTTCTCCTCTGAGGATTCATTGGCTTTCTGGCAGATGTTCGCAATAATTAAAACCCATGCATCTGTTTTTGGTGGCCTAGGACCTACGAGACGCTGGTCTGAACGCTTGCTGCTCTTTCTCCTGCCTTCTCCAAGTGTTAGAATCTCTCCAAAATCCCATGTTGCCAAAGACATGACCAAGATATGTTTTTCACGTTGCTGAAATAAAACGCGAACCTGTTTCCACAAACTGAAGATGTGTGGGCCACAAATAGTTAAAGTTCAGTTTGACACGGCAGCAAATTTTAAAAAACGCCACTCACTAGTATTCTCTTTTCCCTTGGTCCTGCTTACCAAACTGCTTATTTATGAAGAAGAAAATAACCCAAATCACCCATAATACACGCTGACACTAAGAATACAGAGTATAATGCATTAAAACATAATTAAAAGCGTTAAGTCAACAAGAATCTAGGGAGCATTCTATCTCCAAAAACTGGCACATAAAAAAAAAAAAAAGGACAGGGGCCCCTGGGTGGGTCAGTGGGTTAAAGCCTCTGCCTTTGGCTCAAGTCATGATCTCAGGGTCCTGGGATCGAGCCCCACATCGGGCTCTCTGCTCAGCGGGGAGCCTGCATCCCCCTCTCTCTCTGCCTGCCTCTCTGCCTGCTTGTGATCTCTCTCTATCAAATAAATAAATAAAATCTTAAAAAAAAAAAAAGGACATAAAACCTCTCAGAAGGAGCTTTTTTCATTATGTCCATTTTACAGATGAGGAAAACCAAGACACAGGCAGGAGTAACCCACCCAAATATAAGTGACAGAGCTGGGCTCAAACCCGAGTAGGTCATGAACACAAACCCTGGCCACGCACACACACGTAATGACTACACTATGATGCCTTACTCCAGAAAAGTGGCAAATAAGAAAATTTATTGAGAATTTACTATGTAGTGCTTGCTTCGGCAGCACATATACTAAAATTGGAACGAGAACTTACTATGTGCCTGGCAATGGGGATCCTACGGGAAGCAAAAACAGGCCCAGTTCCTGCTGCCAGGAAGCTCCCAGTCTGGTTGGGGATGGGGCCAAGATGTGGAAGAGAAGGACATTCCATCAGACATTGCCTAATTGGGGGTGGTGCACGGAGAATGTCTAAGAGCATTTGATTGCTCAAATACAAATTATTTAAAGCGCAGACGCCTCTCAGTTCAAAATGCCTTTCGCGAGGGACCTCAGCACACACATGGACTTCCTTTCCACGTCTCCCGCCCATTTGGGAGTGGGAGATTATTCGGTTATTCCCTCCCTTCATGAGTCAAAGACCCCCGGTGTCCAATCGGCCAGTCCCAGGATGGCACCACTTAGATTTGTCAAGTCTATAAAATCAAGTCTATAAACCGAAAACCTTGGGCATTGTCTAGCCTTGGGGGAACCTCAGGAATGAGTTTATGTATCGATGAGGCCATAAAACCTATATTCCCCTAAAGGTCACTGTTCTCAGCTACTTTAGAAACTGTTTGAATGAGGATCAGGTTTCCACAAGGTCTAGGTTGGGACTTGAAAAAGAAAAAACTGTGTGAAGAAGAAGCATCAAAATCTCATGCAATCGATATTTAGCTAAATACATACAGAACATAAAGCTGTGCCGATAATCAACTACTACTCAGACTCGTGTGTCTATGGGCATACATACATGCGTGTGTATGTATGTATAGACATGGGACTCAGTGTGGGATGCGGGCAAGGTTGAATCTGTCATGGGATGTGGTAGAACAATCCAGATTTACGAGAAAAAGGAATCTGTGAAAAATCGTGGGGTCAAAGCCCGAACTCCATTTTGGGTTAGGCTTTTGAAGAGCAACCCAAAGCGATTATTTTCTGTTTGCTGCTGGTCCGATTTTTAAACTATTTCTTTTAATTAATTGTCTGAATTGAGTGGCCCATGTTTGTGGCAGGGGTTCCCTTGAATTCATGCCCCAGGTGTTCATGGAGCGTCTACACTGCCAAATGGCCATCCCATTCCTCTTCAAGACTTCAACTAATCCGGGGCGTCTGGGTGGCTCAGTAGGTTAAGCCTCTGCCTTCGGCTCAGGTCATGGTCTCAGGGTCCTGGGATCAAGCCCCATGTCAGGCTCTCTGCTCAGCAGGGAGCCTGCTTCCTTCTCTCTGTCTTCCTGCCTCTCTGCCTACTTGTGATGCCTCTCCTCTCTGTCAAATAAATAAATAAAATCTTAAAAAAAAAAAAAAAAAAAAAGACTTCACCTAATCCCTGCCTTCAAAGCCCTCTTGGGTTCGGCTCTGGCGCCGAGAGACGGAGACAGAATCAACAGTGTCTTTTTGCCTGACTCTGGCAAGAGACAACATGACTTCCCTTCCCGATGAGGGTGAGGAATGCTGCCGGATGAACCCGTTCACCTCCACTCCCTCCACCTGGTGAGTGATTCAGAGGGAGACCTGCCCTCCTGTGTCTCCTCAGTGAATTTGGCGAGCCCGATAAACAGACAGTTTGCCTTTTGATGTGTCTAGACACAGAAATGATTCAGAAAGTCCCTCTCAGGAGCTCTGACAAGGGCTGTGGAACTCGGGAGAGGGAAGGCGGCCCTCCCGACTCCCCGCCTCACCGAGCAGGCCCTGGAAGGGCCAAACTCTCTTCACTTACTCCTTCTTCCCCTGGAGGAACCAGAGGATGAATCAGCAGCTTGAAAGAACCTGTTCTTTTCCTTCCTAAAACACAAAAATAAAACTTTCAAGTGGCGGTGAAACGTTCCCTCCAACAGTCCCCATTTTCCTATTTACGCCGCAGTGGTTCAGAGAAGAGGGACTCGCCTGATGTTCGCATACGTGAGCACGCTTTTCCAGGGGTCTTTCGGGTGTTTTCTGGACAGAGGTTTTGAACCTCGGGGTAAAGAAGCAGGTGCAGGGATCTGTGAACCCTTGAAAAACCATCAAAATTTGGGGGGGGTGTGCAGGAGCCGTTTTGGAGATGGGGTCCCTCCCTGGGGCCTGGAAAGTTCAAGATCTGTCAGCACTCTGAGTTGGCTGAGCTGGTCAAGCTCATGTTTCGTGACTCTGTACGCGAGGCCAGACGTTGTTCTAAGTATTCATTTAATCCTCCCAACCAGGTCAGGGGTTGGCACCATTACCGTCATCAAACAAACCCCAAATTAACAAACCAATAAAAGTGGCACAACCAGAAATCCGACGCAGGCACCTGTCCTAGCTTTCATGCCCCTCACAACCATCCCGGGCTGCCTCACGGAAGTGAAATGAGGCAAAGGGACCCACTTATTCCCATTGTAGTGGTACCCAGGCTGCGTGGGAAACCGGGAAGAGAAAGCAGATCCAATAAAGAAATGCTGAATTATACGGGTGATTTTTTTTTTTATTCAAAGACCACACTCTGGGGGCCTGGGTGGCTCGGTCGGGTGAGTGTCTGTCTTTAGCTCAGGGTCCTGGGATCAAGTCCCACATCGGGCTCCCTGCTCAGGGGGGAGTCTGGCCCCTCTCCTTGCTGGTGCGCGCTCTCTCTCTCTCATATAAATAAATAAAATCTTAAAAAAAAAATAAAACAAAATAGCACACTATTTAGCAAACTTTCCTGTGCATTTCAGGCATGCTTTATATAAGACCTCACGAGTAGCAGTCACCTGCAAAACTCATCTGACCCATCCAGAACTATGTTTCTTCCTTGGGGACATCAATGTCCCCAGACAGATACTGGCTCCCGCATTTACAGGGAGCCCTACAATGAGTGAGATGAGCCATTCTCAGGCACCGGCACTCTCACATTTCGTGAGACAAACACTGCTCACGTTCTCGGCTTTCCCCTCCCGCGGGATGCGGTAAGCGGGCTCGGGACGGGAATTCCGTCGCGTTTACCCTGCTCAGGGGCCTTGAAAGGAGTATGTGCTCTGGAATCCAATAGCTCTGTCAGCCACTAGGCTGGAGGCAAGGATGTGTGTAAGGACATGGGGCGGATGTTAGGGGCACTCTAGCAGCACTCACATTAATGAATGGTTTGTTTAGGCATCAGCTCCCTTCCGATGAGCATTGTGTGTTTTTTTAAAAAGATTTTATTTATTTATTTGACAGAGAGGAGGGAGATCACAAGTAGGCAGAGAGGCAGGCAGAGAGAGAAGGGGAAGCAGGCTCCCCACTGAGCAGAGAGCCCGATGTGGGTCTCAATCCCAGGACCCTGAGACCATGACCTGAGCCGAAGGCAGAGGCTTTAACCCACTGAGCCACCCAGGCGCCCCCTGCATTGTGTGTTTTATATCATCAATCCTCACAGCTCTCTGATGGGAGGTGCAATTAGTACTTGGGTTTTACAGATGGAACAGAGTAAGACGACTAGAACCAACCTCACAGGTAGTGAAGCTCAGAGCCATGAAATGAGCCGATGCAACTGGCCACACTGAATATTTGCTCGCTATCTTGTGTCTTGGAAGTGTTGTGTGTGTGCGTTAATCTGTTGGCACATTTTAATAGGGGAAAACTCAGATTTCTGTCCCCGATTATTTTATCGTAATATATTTTTTTTCTATCTTCAAGTGTTTGAAGCATGGTAACGATTCTAGTATTTCTTTGAAAGATAATGTCTGTTCAGTGACGTTATTGACAAGCGTTTTAAAGTAAACACATTTGTTCACTAAATGGGAAAAAATTATAACCTGGGGACACTGCCTTGTCTTAAATGAAGGGAATCACTGGAAACCGAAGTTCATGGATTTATGATTCACCTCTTACTCATTTTCCAGGGTTGCATGGAAATCCAGGAGAAAAACTTATAATTAAGCCAGGTGTTAAGCTGCTGTTTTTCCTACTGTTGTCTTATAGATACTCATATGGAATCAAGAAATAGAATCAAGGGGTTCCTGGGTGGCTCAGTCAGTTGAGTGTCTGACTTTGGCTCAGGTCATGATGTCGGGGTCCTGGGATCGAGTCCTGCATCGGTTCAAGACTGACTCTGCTTGGTCTCCTTCCTCTGCCTCTGCCCCTTTCCCTGCTCATGCTCTCTTTCTATCTCTCAAATAAATAAAATAAAATAAAATAAAATAAAATAAAATAAAATAAAATAAAATAAAATAAAATAAAATAAAATAAAATAAAATCAGGAGTACATGAAAAGTGGAAGTCACCTCTCGGTCCGTATCTTGCTCCAAGTGCAGAGGTGAGAACGGTTCCAGTGGCTGCTTTAATGCAGGGAAAGAGTAGTAGTCGAGCATTGAAGATTGACCCGATCGTATTTTTGCCATTCTATTTTTGGGCTCTGCTGATCCAACAACCCTGCCCTTCATGAACCCGGACTCTGAACATCCTCTCCCTAGTTTACTATAAAAAGAAGATTCTTTAATAAAAAACAGAGCTTAGATGGGAATTTAAAAGGTTCGTCAGTTCTTAGTTTTCCTTGCAGGTCCTGAATTTCTGGCTGAACAAGCACAGCCCCGTGGGTGGTAGGAAGGAAACAAAAGTAAAATATTGTCCTTATTTGAGGTCCTTACTCAGAATGGAGAGTTAAGGAAATTATCAAAACAAGGGTTCCTGACTTCCTTTGGAGGAAAAAAAAACCACCAACAGAAAACAAGGTGAAAGGTACATTGTCAGGAAAACAAGTGGGGTGCTAGAAGATTCTCTAACATGGGTCACAAACTGCCAGGTTTTGAGCCAAACGTGGACCTCAGAAATGCTTTGGTTGGCTTCCATGGTGTGTTTTAAACTTTGAACTAGTTGACCACTTCTAAAGTCAGATTTCCTCCTCAGAATCAGGATTGGCGCTTCTCTTCAAAAGTGAGCACCGTGTGGTGCGGGGCTGCTCCCAGCCTGGCCCAGCGGGTCACAGGAGCCCCTGTGGGCAGCCAGCCCTCTCGGGTTCACCTCAGGCCCCTCCACTCCCTGATGCCTCCCCTTGCGTCTTGCTCACTCATTTGAATCTCTTGCCTTTCCCTCAAGCGTCTGAGTCTCTAGCACGTGCTGTGGGCCATGGGTAAGCCTCTATCCACTCCAGTCTCCATTTTACTTACCTCCAGAATGAAAAAAAAAAAAAAAAAGTTTAAAAGAAAAGGTTTTTGGGGACGTCTGGGTGGCTCCATCCGTTAGGGGTCCAGCTCTTGATTTTTGACTCAGGTCATGATCTCAGGGTGCTGAGATCGAGCACCCCGTCAGTGAAAAGTCTGTAGGAGATTCTCTCTCCCTCCCCCTCCCCCTCTGCTCCCCTCACGTTCTCTCTCTCTCTCTCAAAATAAATAAATAAATAAATCTTAAAACAACAAAAAAGGTAAAGTTTTTTTGTTCTGTTAGCTGTAGAATTCTGTAAGAGAATTACCTCCCTACACTCCTGAAATATCTCACTGAGGGAGGTAGGAAGAGCCACTCGACATGATTTTGCTGGCGATTTCTGGGTTTAGGAATTTCTCTAGAGGGCTCGGATTTGCATGTCCGATTTTTCTTTAACCGATCATTTCATCCTCTTTGATCCTTCCCCCTAAAGAAAACCAGTCCGTTTTCTGGATCCTGCCTGACCCGTCACCCAGGCCTGCCTTCTCTTCCTAGTGACGTCTGCAGGCTCCCAGACTGACGATTTTAGCAATGATGTCAGATGAACTGACTGAAAACTCCTTTTATGACTGAATTGAGCTACTTCCCCAATTAAGCTCTCAACCTCAACCCTAAAAGCACGGGGATCCTTGGACACAGACTACGGGCAGGCAGATGCCGACTGGATATGTACTTTCCATTTAAAGCTGACCATAAACTAGTATACACATGCACGCGCGCGCGCGCACACACACACACACACACACACACACACACACAGAGCAGGCTGGGCCCAGCTTTGCCATGTGTTTCACTTATATCCTGTTTTGTGTTTTTAAAAAATGTAATCCATTGCCAACGCACACAAAAAGAGACATTTCACATAAAATCCAAGTATTTGGCCACTCTTTAAACAGAAGGTGGTGGAACGTGGGCCCGTGGCCCCGGATGGCAAGAATGGGCCGGGCTGCACAGCGGACGCCCCCAGAGAAGGGTCTGTGCTCTCCACGCTGCCAGAGGCCCGTTCCAGCACTTTTGCCCACTTACCCACTTTTGCAGTTCCAGAAAGCAATGGAATTTGATCTACCGAGTTCCTGTTTGGATCCCAAATGCCTCTGTACTTTAAGGATAGGATGCAAATATTTATATTATACGCCCCCTCCACTGAGCCACGGTCCACTCATCTAACCCATTTCATGTCCTGAAATAATTGACCTTGGTTATCAACATAGTCCATTGCCTCAGGATCTTCTTGGCTTTCCCTTACCAGGAGTGCAAAGAGAAAACTCACTCCCCCATGAGATCGTGGTTCATTTCCCCACCTATTAGCAACCAGCATCCTCACTGATGTATATTATAATCAAAACCTCTGTGAAGAAGCTCCCTAACTTCTATTGTGTTATCCCCTATTATTAAGAAGCAGTTATTCATTAAGTTCTTGCCTCGTGACTACAAAAGGGTCGGGTTTTGGGTGTCCCCCATTCCCCCCCACTCCAGCCTGAGAAGCCCCTCGGCATTCCCAGGGTCAGTCAGAGGGACAGAACCTGAGGCCGACTGAAAGGTCAGCCAGCCTCCCCACCCCTGAACACAGAGAGACCTCCCCATCTTTTAGGGCTTTCAAAGGCGTTCTAGGAATAACACTTAAGCCTCACAAGGTAGGGACTCAACCTGCCGCTTTCATCATACACTCGGTGAGGGAAACAGTGATCCCAGGGGGCTTTGCCTACCTCAGTTCACTTACTCCACCAGATACGTTCTTAAAAAAATACCTAGAGGCAGTAGAATGGAGCAGTGAGGGGCTTGGCTCCCCCGAGGAAAAGATGAACAGGCTGGTCTCTTTGACCCCTGTGCTCTCAACCTTCTAATGGCTTCTCAAATGGGAACAGTCCTAAGAGTTGAAAACAATTAGGCATGCAATGCACTTTGCTCAGACCTTTGCCGGTGGCTACTATTATTCCCAGACTTGGTTACTGAGGTCCAGAAACAGATTCAGAGACATTAGGTAATTTTCCCAAGGTCACACAGCGATTAAGCGTTGGTGCCAGAATCGACATCGTATGTTTGCCACCCTCCTCACACTGCTATTTCCTCGTTTAATGTTCATGAAAACTTCACCAAGCGGACACTATTGATAGCCTCATTCTACAGATGAGGAAGTTGAGGCACAGGAAAGTTCATTAACTTGTCCCAGGTCGCCTGAGTCAGACATTCTCTTATTCGCTGCCCTGGGTGCTGGGCACCATACCAAGTCCTCACAGAGTGCATATAGTCGCATCTGACCTTTGCAAACACTGTGAGAAAGGGATTATCGCCCCACTTTATAACACAAGATACTGAGCCTCCAAGACACACTGTAAATTGCTTTTGGCTATTCAGCAATTACACAGGGTCATTGAGATCCAAATCTGGATCTGGCTGGCCACAGAGCTTGAGCCCTTAACTGTCACAAAACCCAGTGACCTCTTCCCCGTGTCCCAATGGGCCAGATCTCATGTGGACATTTCTCTTCCTCTTCTGTGTCTCCTTTCCCCTTTAAGCCCCCAAATTTAGATCCCGCAAATCTGGCCTGAAATTGGGACTGAACTTCAGTCTCAGGAACTCAACTTAAAGGTCACAGCTCCCAAACAGAAGCCAGGGGTCTGCCAATGATTGCCTGCTGAACTTGATCACCTCCCCGACTCATCGCGGAGTCATTCCGCTCATATTGCAAAACTGAATCAGAGACAAGTTCTTCCGTTCCTCCTAGATGAACAATTAAAAAACAACTCTCTTACCAAACACCTATAAAACCCAAGAAAAACCATGCTCGTCCATTTGAAAGCTTTTTTTTTTTTTATATTTAGATAAGCATTGTTGGTTCCAGGATAAATAAGAGGTTGATCAGTTATATTTACAAACTGACCTTAAAAAAATTAATAGCTTTCCTCTAAAACTCATTAAAGTTCAAGAAGCTCCAAGGTTGGTAAATACTCAGAATCAGCCTGGATCTTTTAGGGTTTGTTTGGGGGAATAAAACCATGATGAGTCGTACAGAAAAGGGATTTATTACATGATGAGACTTTATGCAATTGTGGAAGCTGAGAGGTGAGTCTCAAATGCCATTGTTTTGGTTCTGGTGCAAGACCCGAAGTCAGCAGAACTGGTAGGTGGGAAGATGGACAGAAAGTAGGGGACACCAAAGACAATCCAGAACCTTCAAGATACACCAGAACTGTGTCTTTTCCCTTTGCCTCTGATCTCCATGAGGTGTTCTACTCGTGAGAGGTGCCAGCCCTTCTCGCTATGGAGTCACACACCTGCCTGGTCAGGCCAGAAAGGGTAGAGCCCACAGATCAGTGACGGCTTGAGAGGGCTGCAGAAATATCTGCGTCATACTAACCATCAGGACGCTTAAAAAGATGGTTGCTCCGTCATTTCCCTCTTCTGAATCACGGTGAAATTTCTCTTGCAGGCAACCCCTTTCTGGAAATCTACAGGAAAGCAAATTTGAGGGAATGACCTACGTTTGCTAATCGACATAATGCAAATCTACCATCCATCTGATGAGTTTCTATACTTGAAAATTAATAATAATAGAAGCCAATGCTTTGTTCCATCCACCCATTTAGCAAACACTGAGGGTCCCTCATTAGGCACAGGGAGACACAGGCCAATAAAATGAGCTCATAGTTCTCCTGAAGCCCACTTCTTTCATCTGGATACTGGTCTCCCAGCTTCCTTGGGCACAACCCCGCCCACCAACCTTGATCAGGTTCCCTACAAAAACGATAAAGTGATGCTTTTAAAACATGGACCACATTGCTCCTGGCTCTCAGCCTCCCAATGGCTTCCCATCGCACTAAAGATAAAATCTGAGTCCTTGCCATGGCCTAGAAGCCTTCTGCAGTCTCAGCCTGGCCGTGCCTCAGTTCCCGTTTCCTGGGGCTGCTACTCGCACCCTACCCAGGACGGTGGGGGGTAGAGGGTGTGGGCTTCTGCTTCCCCTCCAGCTCACCCAGCAGGGCCCCACCTCTGCGCACACGCCATCCCCTCGGCCTGGACCACCCCCCCAGGGCCTCCCGCCATTGTCCTCCCCTCATTTCAGTGTCCATCAAATTTCACCTCCTGAACAAGGTCATCTCTGTTCCACATAGAGACCCCTCCAGGACCCCCTCTGCTTACCAGCTTCCCATTTCCTCATGACTCACTAGGAATCTGTTCATTCACTTATCACTCACAGCATTTGCTTGCTGCCTGTCCTTCTCCATTAGAAGGTAGGCTCCGGGGGGCCGGTGGGGGGAGGACAGAAGGGGGCCTTTTAAGTTCTAGGCAGAGGCTGGCAGACACTCAGCTCTCTTTTGTAGGATTTAAGAAGGGCCCTCCTGAAAGCCAGACATCCTCTCCGGCAACCCGGATGCTCCAGGGGGCAAATCGCGGCCACAAACTGTTTCCAGTGAATGACGTTTGAAAAATGTCAAAACCCCCACCTCACCAAGAGATCCCAATTCACAGCACTAACTGAGGCACAAACTGATACGAGGCTTCCCGATGGGATGCCTGATACACAGACCACAACTCGCAAGGAGCGTTCCTGTCAAAGTGCTTCGCCCGAATCCAGTCAGGAGGAAGGAATCAGAAAAACAAGCCCAAACTGAGTCACTCGGCCCAACAGCTGGCCTGTTCTCTTCGAAGCTGTCAACGTCAGGAAGACGAAGAAGGACCAAGAAGGATTCTCACATAAAGGGAACGAGAGGAACACGGCAGGGCCATGTGGGACCCCGGATCCGGGATCAGAAAATTGATTGTTTTAAATAGCATTTGGGGGTGGGGCACAATGGAGACATGTGAACGCGGAGGAGACTGCTAATAGCATTGTGTCGACATTAAATTTTCAGAATTTGGCAATTGCATGTAGCTCTAGAGAGAATGTCCTTGCTCTTAGGTGATACTTGCCAAGGCTTGTAGGAGTAAAAGGGCGTGATGTCTGCAATTTGCTCTCAAACGATTTAGCGGAACAATAATGTATGTATGTATTATATTATATATCGTACCCATGGTGGTATATCGTGTATGTCATAAAGACAGCGGAAAGCAAACGTGGCAAAACGCTAACAAGTTGAAGAATCTGGGTGAAAGGTAAAAAATGCATTTATAGTGCTATTCTTCCAATGTTTCCACTGCTTGAGATTTTCAAAGCAAAAAGTCGGAAGCCTTTTGAGAGCACCCAATGGCCGAGCGGATAAAGACCACGTGGTCTAGACATACGATGGCACGCGGCGCTGGGCCACAGACAACAAGCTGACAGAACACACTCAAAAATCTGGGGAGGGGGTGAATGCCATTTCTCACCGTTCTGACCTCCCTAAGAACCATTTTTCCCCCTCCATCCAACCTACCACAAACCAGCCCACAGAGAATTCTTTTGTGTTTCCACCTGCCTTCCTGGGAATATAAGCTCTTCAAGGGAGACAAAAGCCTTCCTGTGCGGGATGAGTCATTTCAGTGTTTGCCAGCACCCGGTTAGACATTCCACAGTTCGCTGCGGGCTGAGGTGGGAATGTGTAAGCTATTCTCTACCGAGTTATTGACGTTAGATTTAATGCACGTATTTTAATGTACCGCTTTGCTTATTCACACACACACGCACGCACACACGCACACGGACACACACACATACACGCACACGCACACACACGCACGCACAGAGTCGCCCTGTCGGATTCGTCCCCGTTGACACTGATCTCATCCGTGAACTTGATGCCTCACCTGCCCTGCGTGTCCCTCTCGCCTTCCACGGGCCAAGTCACACTTTGACCAGAAAGTCTGACCTCCCTGGCCTCTCTGAACCCTCCCTTCGGAGGTCAGTCATAACGGCATAAACTCCCTGCTCCCTCCGTAGGTCCAATCTACGCTGCTGACTGGTGGAGACAAGCAGCGGAGCCTGCCAGGTTGTGATGTGATGGAACTGGCCTTTTGTTCTCCCCTCTGCGTCCGGGGTGGGGGGAGGCAGCCCTGTCCCAACAGCTCGCCCAGCCCACACCCAACGAGTGGGAGCCGCGCTAAATAATTAACTCAACCCCCACCCCGCGTGTGCTTACAACTTCTCACCAGAACACAGCAGAAAACAAGTCCTAACCCTTGGCACCAGAAACCCTTAAACCCAAAGCCTTTTGACAGAAGGCTCGGAGCGGGAAGAAAATGCTTTTGCAGAAAAAAAAAAAAAAAAAATGCACATCCAAGGATAAGGTGCTAAAGACATTGGAACTACAAAACAGACAAAGAGAAAAGGGTCTGGTTGGATTGCCTGATTTCTTTCCAGCAATTCTAGCTTTATCTCTCCTTTCCCGGAATTAACAGCTACCCTGAATTCCTGAATTTGGTGTTCATCATTTCCAAGCACATTTCATACGATTGCTATACAGGAACATACTCCCAATAAATAGATGGTGTTGTTTGCAGGTTTCATTAAGCATGTATCCTTCTGTAATTTGCTTTTTATCCAACATTATGCTTTTAAGCGCGTACCTTGCTGATACTTAGAGTTCCAACTCATTGATTTTAACCTCACTATAATGTTCCATGGAATGACTTTACTCCAATTTATTTACCTGTCACCTGGTCGCTGGACCTTCTGTGTGCTTCCATATTTTATTATTTCACATCTCCCTGTTGTCGACGTACCCATCCGTGTCTCCTTGTGCACGGTAGGGGGTAGGGGAAGGGAGACTCCTCCAGGCCCCTGTGGGATTTCTGGATCACGGGGATATGCACCCTCATCTTTATTAGATTTTGCCACATTTACTTTCCAGAGTGGTTGCTCCACATTGTGGTCCCCACCGGTACTCTATGAGAATGCCCACACGTGTATATTTCAACACCATTTTTGTTCCAAGTTCGCAGACACTTGACGAACAGCTTTAACACACTGGGGAAGAAACTGTATAAATGTACGACTTAAAATAGCATAACTTTTATGCCTTATCCCAGGCACCCCCAATTACATTTGCACTTTATATAAAAAGCACTTACCCCTGAGATAAAATAACAGCCTTGCTACCCATAAGTCGATATAGTAATAATGACGATGATTTAAAAATAAATGCTAACATATATTGAGTAACGACCGTGCAGCAGGAGCTTTCTGCAATCACCCTGATATTTAGATACTGTTATGATTCCAATGCTGCAAAGGAGCTAATAGATCTTTTTTTAAAAAAAAAAGATTTTATTTATTTTAACAGAGAGAGAACACAAGCAGGCAGAGAGGCAGGCAGAGGCAGAGAGAGGAGCAGGCTCCCTGCCGAGCAAGGAGCCCGATGCGGGACTCGATCCCAAGACGCTGGGATCATGACCTGAGCCGAAGGCAGCTGCCCAACCAACTGAGCCACCCAGGCGTCCCAAGGAGCTAATAGATCTTAAAGCAGATGGGCAACCTACCCGGGGCCACATGGCTAGAAATTGGTGAGCTCAGGATTTGGACTGTCCCCCTAATGAGCGGCATGCTTTTGGAAATTTGGCTTAGTTAGTCTGTCTTCATTTCCTCACCGGCAGAAAGGTGGAAAGTCACAGGGTCTGTCTCCTAAGGATGGAAACGTTGCTCGGATGCGAACAGACAGACGAGTCCTAAGCACGCGGTAGGCGCTCAGTAACTAGTAACGATCACTACATTTTTCTGCGTAGCAGTTCCGTCGTCTAAGAATATTCCTGATCAGGACAGTATTAAAAGGAAAAGCTAAAATGAGGGATGTTTGTTGTCAGAACCGTCTTGTTCACATTCAGATAATCCTGACAGCTTGACGTCTTGATACTTCTTCCTCGGCGTGCCCGAACTCACATTGGCGCTGGCTTCCTCTTCCTGGTTACTCGGAATTCCAGTGTCACTTTCCCCTTGACTCTAACACCAGATTCAATCCTTTCAAATCTACAGGAGCCGGTGATGCAACTGAAGTGTCTCTCTGGTTTAAACGAGGGGAAAGTTACCGAATGATCGCATCCGTCTCCAGAGATAAAAGAGAGAGAGGTTTTGCCTTATCAATAACCTGAAGTCCTGTCCAGAAACATTTTGCTGCTGTCCTCTGAAGAACCAGCCTTTCGGCGTGCCTGTGGGGCTCACTGGGTTGGGCGACTTCAGCTCCGGTCCCGATCTCAGGGTCGTGGGATCGAGCCCGGCCACTCTGCCCTGAGCGCGGAGCCTGCTTGAGATTCTCTCTCTCCCTCTGCCCCTCCCTACTCACTTTCGCTCTCGCTCTCTCAAAAAACAAACAAAAAACCCCACGAAAAACCAAACCACACAAACAAAACCCCAGCCATTCTACACGGTCCAAATATTAAAATCGCAGAATTTCAGTTCTAGAAGAGCTTCGCAGATGATGTAGTAAAATGATTCCAAAGTGTCTTTCAAGTAAGCTTGGGAAATACCGTCTCCCACACGCCTTCTTGGAAATCTGCCACATCACGGGCACCTTAAAGGCTTTGAAAAGTCACATAATCATAACTTAAATGTTTAAATTTAACTTGCTTAGCACCTCATTTCCCTGAAGTTGGATCATGGCCTGTGTAATTATTAAGACCCCTGCGCCCATCCCTGGGAACCAATACCCCACAGACCTCCTTCCCCTTAGGGGTCCTCGGTCTAAAGAAACCGACTTTATGCCATGAGAACAGCGAGGCCCAGAGGCAAGGGGGCAGATGGCAGCTGGGGTTCTCTGATACGAGTTCAGTGCCTTCTCCATCATCCCACATGTTTGCCTTTCTGGAAAAGAAGAGCTACCTCCCTCCTCCCCTTCATCCTGTGCCCATGCTCAGAGAACACAGGTCACATTTCCTTACAGAATTCAGCATCCGTGGCTGGAGACAATTGCTTTCTGTGTCCTCTTCCTCACGAATAATGATATTATAGTTGCCTATTAAGTACCTACTAAGCCCTGAACTAAATGACTTACTTAAATCATCTCATTCTCACAATCTAGACATTATTGTCCCCATTTTATAGATGTGCTAACTGAGGTTTAATGAGAGAGCTGGCGTCTGCCCCTTTGAAAGCTCTGCTGCTTCTAGGAACGGTGGGAAACCGACGGAGCCTGCTCATTAGTGATGGATAGGAAGGCTTGCAATGTACTCTAGAAAGGGCAAAGCACTTTACAGTTGTCTATTAGCTGCTCTGCCAAGCAAAGAGAACATCATCTAAATTCATACATGAGCTAAAGGTCCAGACAGAGCAAGTCAGTTCGTCGGCTTCAGAAAAGGAAAAGGCACCACCCGATTCCAGCTCGAAATGCTACTTTTCCAGTGTGATAGGGGCTCTCAGAGCAATCACAGTCACCCTCTCAGTCAGGCCTTCGCCTCCTGTCCTGGAAGCACCTTGAGTTTGGTGTGAGGTCTAGACCCGCATCCTGGTGCCACCATGTCCTAGAGGACCCCTGAGTAACTTCAGGCGCCTCTTTGAGACTTAGTTTCCACCTCTGTAAGAGGAGCACCTCGCACAACCCTTGGCGTGTACTTGGCCTTCGGGAAATGGTAGTCGTTCTCCTTTTACGTACCTGGTGATTCTTGCCTTATTGTATCTTCCACATGTTGTTGCTTGTAGGACCCATAAATGCCACTGCCCCCCACCCCCCGCCGTGTGTGTGTGTGTGTGTGTGTGTGTGCACGCACGCTGACAATGGAGAGGTTTCTCCGACAGACCAGCTTCAGGCCAGGGAGTTCTACCACCTCTGCCCTCGGTGACTCCAGTGACCTGGGAAACATTATCGCTCAAAAACTCCCAGGAACCCTCCCCTGCCTGGGGAATGTGCCTCGCTCCAGCGGAAGGACATCTGTTATCGGGAAATCCTCGCTGGACTAGGAGCTCTGCACCTGCTGAAGGAAACCGGGCCATCAACTACCATCCAAAGGTCAAAGGAAAGCTCAGCGGTTGTCAGGTGCTAATCCTGTTTCTCTGTGAATCGCCCGCCCAGAATTTTCACCAAATCTGATCGCTCTCATCTTTTAAGCTTATCCAAGTGACGAATGCCACGAAGTCTGACTAGCCTCGTTTGCTCTCGATTCACTCAGCTGGAAGCTTGGCACAAATCCAACCGTGTGTGTCACTTCTGCGTCCTTGGGTGAGGCTTGCCTCAACTTTGGGTCTTTTCCTTTCATGAGTTAGGTCCTCCCCAAGATTTGCCTTGGGGCTTTGTTGTACCTTCCATGAAAAAGGAAATGGCATGGAGGAAAAGGGAAATATTTATTGGTGGGCATCGATGGGTTTGGGGGCTAGGCTGTATTACAGCTCATCGGGGTGTGTATTAGTATCCTAATTTTGCTCCGAAATTCAAGTAAGGTACCTAAGCGCACAGCTGTCCAGAAAGGCTTTGAGCCCAGGCCCACAGGCCACAAGGCACAAGCTCTTTGACCACGTGGCACGGTCGGCATCCCAGAAAGTCAATTACGGATTGAATTCCTGCAACCTATGATGATGACGATGAGGGGGAGGAGGAAACAATATGCCAGAACCCCATTAAATCATGACCCATGTGGCTCAGCCGCAGAAAGGAGGCACCATAAAAGAAACACAATCTGCCACCAAAAAAAGAAATTATTATAATTCAGAGTTTTTACATAGATCTCTCCACAATTATGAGAAAATTCACAGTCAAGAGAGGAAGGCAGGCATGAATTGGATCCAGCATCCTAAGTGCTAACATGTGGGGTAGACAGGGACAGGCAGAGTTGGGAGACACTGGTCCCTTGTGGATGGAAGCAAGAGCTTGCCTCATTTACCCCACCTGCTCTCCCCTGTGCTGACCTCACCTGCTGCAGTCTTTCTTTTTGGTATCACCTCAGAGTCTCAAAATGGCTCCAGAAGTCCAAGGGGTACAGCATCCCCAACAGGAAGGAAGGGAATGAAACTTCTTCCCATAGCAGTCAGGGAAGAAGGTCTTCCCCAGAAGCCCCCAGCAGATTTTGCCATATATCTCGTTGGTCAGACTGGGTTATCTGCCCATCCCTGGACTGGTGAGCTGGATGGCTCCCATTCAGCCCCCGGATCAACACTGTGCTCTAAAACGTCCCACGTAGACAACCAAGAAGGCCTTCAAGGTTCCCATCTTCCCGGACTAGTTTCAGCCACTGGGGGATCCCAGCAGGTTGGAGGGAAAGAGACAGTGATGGCTCCAGGGAGCAATCCCCCTGAGGTCTTCTTTGAGTGTAACCTCAGGCTGGCTGCAGACTTCCCTCCTCTCAAGAGGGTTCCTGGTACATGACTCTCCTCAATTCTATGATGACCTTCCTGATCCCTTTGGCCATGGGAAGGTAAGGGCTCTGGCTGCGAGTCTGTGGTTCTTTCTCGACCCCTCCAATTGCCGTGGATGCTGAGGATGGAAGACCCCTTTGGGCAGAAGCATCCCCATCCAGAAGCTTCAGAAAGAGGGTGGCATTCGAGCACCTGCTAGAAAGCCACCCAGAGGTCTCCACCCTCCCCTCTTTTCCTCCTTCATCCATTTTGCTTCATCCAGTTGGCTCTCACGACCCAGACCCAGCGTCGCCAGGATGATTTAGAATCTCATGTTCCGCGACACTCATGCCCTAGTGGCTCCCTCCTTGCCGGTTGGAATCGGCCAGTGTTGTTTCAGGTGAGGAACGCCGTTCTCGAGCAAGTTATTTCAGAGCTGGAGTTGGGGAGGCCTTTTTCCCCTCCATCCTTTGGTCCTTGTCCCTGGCAGCCTGCAGTCCTGGGGCTCACAGTCAGAACTGTGGCTGAAAAAGTGAGAATCGGGGATTGCAAATGGAAGAGGAGAGGGAGGGGTAGGAAAAGGGGGGAAAAGCGAAAGAAAGAGATTGTAGGAGATCCCTGGGATCTGTTTAAAATGTAAAACCTGGTCCAGCGCGTCCTGAGACTGCATTTCTAACGTCCCCCACATTGTGGTCAAAATTGGTGGTCTCCGGACTCACCCAATGCCCCTTCTTTACCTACTTACCTTTGGAGTCCAAACTGAGGGCTGGTTGCTCTAGCACCGCTCTAGCACGGCGGTTCTCCGACCCAGGTGCCTCAGCCTCCCACGGGGGTTTAGGAAAACAGGGACAGCTGGGTCCAGCCCGAGTCGCTCCTCCAGCCCCCGGAAGAGGTGAGGTGGAGAATTTGCATCTCCGAGTCCCCCAGGTGATGTCAATGAGGCCGACCGAGAGCTGCCACAGAACTTCGTCTTTGCTATTTCATAGAATTAAGTGATCAAGAGAGCCTTTATTTCAGTTGCTGATGATTCCGGGCGTTGAAAATTTAAAAAGACAATTATTTCTTGTTTTGCAAAACCCCCAGCGGGGGGAGCGCCAGGCCCCGACGGCCTAAAATGTAATCCAACCGCACCACCTGCTGGTCATCTTAGGAAGTGCACGAGGGGTCTGGCCGCCTCGAGTGAAAATCACTCTCTGTAAATTCATCTTGGCCAATGCGTGACATTAGAAACGAATCACCACCTTCCTCGCCTTTATTTCTTTAGGAAATAAATACGATTCATGTATTTAAAGAAAAGTCCTCCGATTCTCAGCTAAATTGTTCCTGGCACATGGTAGTCAAATTGTTGTCTAATTTTAAATAATTGACTAATGTTTGCAATATGCCCAGCTTTCGGCACTTCGGTAATTTGTGTGTTTGACCTCCACTGCCCTCATGAGTCCTTTGGAAGACCCAGGTGCAGGGCATTTAAGGAACTTGCTTAAAGTCATAGAGCAAACACTGCTGGAGACGGGATTCAGACCAGGTCATCTGCCCCCGGAGTTCCACGCTCTGAATCTCCGTGCTGTGCCCCCGCACAAAAAATGGTTGGAAGAAGGGATATGTGTTTTGGATTAGTTAACTCACCTCCCCCAGAACTTTAGCACTAGAATGTGCTTTAGATGCAAACTTTTCCATCCCGTTAGTTTTGTAAAGAACATAAAAACGTGGCACAGAGTGGTGAAGTGACTTGCCTAAGGTCACACAGCAACTTGGTGACGGATCAGCCACAGGTAACTGGGCTCCTTCAGCCACACCACACATTCAGCAGCATTTACTGAGGGTAGGTTTCCAGGTGTCCGGTCTCGGGCTGTGCCCTATGGGAAAAGCAGAGTTGTGAATACGCCCCCCCCACCCTCAGACAATTAGGGGCTCTGATTATATTATACTATGATCCTATATTATGATACTATGATATTATCCTATACTATCCTATACTATGATCCCCATAGTATCCTTTAGGATACTATGATCCTAGCAATAATGACTTAACTCATTAAAAATACAGAGTCAAGGGCCCACTACATTCTCTATTCCACCTTTAAAAAATTATTCTCTAGGGGCACTTGGGTGGCTCAGTTGGTTAAGCATCCGACTTTTGATTTGGGCTCAGGTCATGATTTCAAGGTCGTGCGATCCAGCCCCACGTCGGGCTCCGTGCTCAGCAGGGAGTCTGCTTGAGATTGTCTCTCTACCTCTGCCCCTCCCCCTGCTCAAGTCCTCTCCCTCCCCTTTCAAAATAAATAAATAAAATCTTTAAAACATTATTCTCTAGTCATTCCAATAAGCTATTAACATTTTTGACATGTAATACCTACATTGTTATTTATTCAATATTTTTCCTATAATCCATTCATTTTGTTTTTATGTGTCCTTGTCTTAAGTGATAATATTTCTCAATCCTGGGTCTGACATTACTTGGTAAGTTTGTTTTATTGATTCATTTCAAACCACAGGATTCACTTGTGTAATGCCTAAAAGCGTCTTGCTTTCCGCCACCGACAACCTACCATGTTTTGGGGAGAAGTGGCTGGGTCCTCGGTAGTTCTTGGATGTGCATTGCTGTCTTGGCAATGACATCTGTAGGTCGTGTGATGTGGGGCATTACACTCATTAAGTCTCATCACACTCATTGGGGCATTAACCTCACGGAACCCCAGTTTTAGCATCTGAAAAGTGGGGTTAATATCATTTCCAATCTGCTATGGCTATTATTGGGATCAGGTGAGATAATTGAAGCCAGAATTTCACAAGATGCCCCACAGGTAGCAATGATCCAATCGATGTCAGCTATTGTAATGAACTATGTGACAATTGCTCTTATGAAGTGTTACACTGTATTTTTTTTTTAACTAAGATCCCCCTCTTGGCTAGCTATACATCTGAATTTTATCACTGTCTGTGAGAATGTAGGTCTCTCTTGGAAGAAGGAATTGTGTTACCCATTTATCAGCTGGACACATAGAGGTATGAAAAGGCCATTATTGTGAATTCCCAAAAGTTTCTGTGCAGCTCAGTGGGAATATGGGCATTTCCAAGTCTTGAGATCAGAAGGAGATTTTCATTCTTATTTATTTTTGAAATCTGTGGGTTGGGAGTTTATGTATTAGAGAGTTGCCTACTTTTTCCTTATCAGGGAACAAAGCACGAATTTTTTAAAAAGATTTATTCACTTATTTATTTGACAGAGAGAGACCCAGCGAGAGAGGGAACACAAACAGGGGGAGTGGGAGAGGGAGAAGCAGGCTTCCCACCGAGCAGGGAGCCCAATGCGGGGCTGGATCCCAGGACCCTGGGACCATGACCTGAGCTGAAGGCAGACGCTTAACGACTGAGCCACCCAGGTGCCCCAAAGCACGAATTCTTGATGTCTGAGGGGCTGAACTCTCCTTCTGTGAGGATGGTCTTCTCCACAATTCGTGAAGGACATTTCTCCTGCTCCAAGAATTAATTGTTCACTTGGAGAAACCTCTTAGAATTCAGAAAGTCTTCCATCTATTGAGGAGTAGGAAATTCAATGTGACTGTACTCTTTGGGCTTTTGATGCCACAGATATGAAAATAAGGCAGGCTTCCAATGCGGAGGAGAGCCTTATGACCCGGGGCATTTAAGTAATTATACGCGAACAGAAAAAGGCAGCATTATTAAAGCAGATTCTGATTCAAGCTACAAATCCTGTTCAATGGGAGGTACTGTTCTTCTCTCCTCAAGGGAAGGTTGAGTGAAAGTGAATGGTTCCAGACAAAATCCGAAAAGCACACTCCATTTGTCGCCCCCACAGCTGGTTAGGCAATGGAATTGCATGCTTGCCAGCCGGCTGGAACAAGAGGGAGACAGCCCTGCGATTGAGAGAACACTGTTTGGACACATGCTTGCTTTAATAATATGCTTGGCGTTTCTGCTTGTACATGCTATTTGATCCCTGGTTATAAATGCCCCAGCGAATTAGCAGAGTGGCAGCCTCTGCCGCCACTGACGTCGGAAGAAGGGAGAGCCTGACACAGCTCCGTCCTCCAGGGATTCTCATCCTGGACGGACCCAGAATGAGCTGAGTCATGTTAAAATAATACCGAGTACCTCCTCACGCATGCGCCTGGGACCGTTGGAAACTCCATCCCGGGAGGGCAGCGCCGGCGACTCCGGGGTGCAGGAAGCCTGGAGCCCGCCGACAGGTGGGAGGCACAGGACGGCTTGCCCTCTGCAAGCAGGCTGAGCTCGCCGCGTCCTCGTAGAGATGCTCTGTGCCAGGCTGCAGGGCTGCCTAGTGACCCTCAGCCTTCCCCGCGGGACTCGGTCCAACACCGGCCCGACTCTGATTGGCTGCCTGTCTTCAAGCCTCTTCTGGAAACCGCCTGCCCCTCTCCCTGAACTTCTGTGAACTGAGCACAGGAACTCAATCTACTAATGTTTCACAACATCGACATTGTGGCTCCCAAGAAATATTTTTTTAAAGGCCAGAATCAGAGACAGTAGGCTGTAATTGAAACAAAATGTATCACTTCGAGTAAGCAGAAGCATTTTTTTTTTTCCAGGGGTGTGTGTGTGTGTGTGTGTGTGTGTGTGTGTATGCACTTGCACACATTTCTAGGAACAGGGTCCTAATCAAAAATGTATGTCTTTTTTTTTTTTAAAGATTTATTTATTTATTTTAGGGAGAAAGAGAGAGAGAGAGTGCAGCGGGGAGGGGCAGAGGGAGAGGGATTCTGAAGCTGACTCCACCGTGAGCACGGAGCGGATGGGGAGGCTTAATCTCACAACCCTGAGATCATGACCTGAGCTGAAACCAAGAATCCGTCACGCAATGAACTGTGCCACCCAGACGCCCCGAAAAATGTACGTCTTGACTGTAAGTGACCATCAGTAAAGTTTGAAAGCCCCTGTTCTCACCTCCAGGGTTTTGGTTAAATGAGATAAGGCTGTATGAAGAACTGTACTAATTAGGTAGGTCGATGGGTGGATTGACAGACAGGAAGTCTAAAGCGCATCATGCCTAATGCAGTGTAGAGACGACAGAAGTGGTGGGGTGAAATCGTGACCACTTCGGACATGGTGCCATGAGTGGTAGAATTGGAAGGCCAGCGTTCCTAAGAGAGCATGATTTCCAAAAGCACTTGAACCCTCGGTTAATTCCCTAATGTAAGGAATGGGAATGTGCCCCCCCACACCCCATTTAGATTTGAGAAATGTCGCATCCCTTCTTTTTTTTCTTTTTCAAATGAATCCAGCAGCAAATCTTCACCAACTCGATGACTAAGAAATTTAATCTTAGTACTCGTTATGGGATCTTTGCTTTTTTTTAAATAATCATACAATATTAGAAAATGATAATAATAATATAATAGCTACTATTTATGAACTTTATTATGTTCCAGGCACTGTGCTAAGCACTTAAGTATATGGTATTGTTTAATCTTACTTATGAGGTAGATACAATTATAACCCCTATTTTGTAGGTGGGAAACTGGGGCTTCGGTGTCCCCAAGTATTCACTATGAGGTCACAATCACTGCTTCTGTGGATTACCTCGGTTCCTGACCTGCTCTTTCTCCATCTGCGGAACCCAGATGCTTCGAGTGGTCTCAAAGATACTCCTTTTGGAAAGTCTTCCCCTGACCACAGGCTTGGGGTCTAGACCCTTGTTGCCACTCTTAGAATCACCGTTCCAGAAGCTGGATTCCACTCGTACCCCAAAGTTGCCCCCCAACCTAAATGCTGTCCTTTGAATGTATAAAAACCCCTGTCTTTGATCTTGAGACACAAATGTACAGATAGTTGGGCTAATTTCTCGGGGGACCTCTTATGATTTCAAAACTCCTACCTTAAAAGTAAGTAGCTCAGTATTTGAGATATACCATGGGAACAAAAAACCTGGCAGCGAGCACTGGTTAATTCCCCACCTCTTTGCAAAGAGAATCAGGTTCATTACTGCAGATAATGGTGCATCTAGGCCTGGGACATGAGCCACACTTGCTCCAAACTGACGGCAGCTCATGGCAACGTGGTACAGTTTGCCAGTGACTTTTCTGCAGGTGGACCGCTGGCCATTTGGCTCACGTCTGACCAATGAGGGAGGGGAAACTCCTTCGGGGATTCTTGGAAAGATTTTCTTCCCATCAGAGACAGCTACACAAAGAAGATAAGACACCCCTTCTTGCTTTGGGTGCCGCCATGCTAAATATCAGAGTATGATATTTAGATCAGTATAACCATGAGCTAATAAACCCAAGGACAAAAGTCAATGTTCTGAGGAGAGTTCAGTGGAATGACTATAAATTTTTAATTTCCTTATTAAGGACATTTTAAGCTACAGCATCATCCCTGGGGTGGCAATTCTGTGGACTTGTTAAGTTATACATAAGTGTATATGGTTCAAACCACTGCTTTGGGGGCATTCTACTACTTGTGGCCAAGTGTACTTCCTACAGATACATGGATCTTTCGGGCAAAGAAAAGAAGCATGTCATTAGAAAGCAAAATCTGAACCAACTTAGGGGACCAAATTCCTTGACCTAACAGAGTCTTGATCATTTCTGCCTTTGCTTATTTACTCATACAGACTCATTGTTAGCAAGCTGAAGCCCCAATGCTCCCTCAACTTTAAAGAGTTTGTGTCTTTGGGTCCCTTTGTGTCTCTGACAATATTCTTCAAAAACTTTTTCAGATAATTCCACAAGCCGTTATTGAGCACTTAGAATGTTCCAGAAGATGCTGAGCAGTGAGGGGACCAAGACACCTGAGACACACGTCCAGTCCTTGTGGGCTCGCCACCTAGTGGAGAGACAGTGAAGAAGATGCCATGAGAGAAGAGAGGGGCACTCTTACTCATTCTCCGCTCCCTTGGGGAATTTTGCTATAAAGCAGAAACATCCGAAGTGAAGAGCATGTCCCATTCGTGGTAAGATTAAAAGACCAATGAGGAAAGGTTTCCAGGTGTCTCTGAAGTACAAGAGAGGAAAGGGCATGAGAAAAGTTTGGGGATGAGGAAAATGATGTTGGAGATTCTAGGAAATTACCAAGGCTTTAGCTAAAGAGATTTCAGCAGAAGCTTCTTTCTGTCCTTCTTGAAAAAAATCCCTCAAGGCAAGAATTCTAAAGCCAGGCTATCGGCTGGAATTGGGGATGAGGGGAAAATATGTGCCTAACAACTGTAACTTATAAATAGGTCTTTTCTAGATTCTTAGGGTTTCCCCCATCATCCACTGTTGCCTTGTTCATAGCTGGTTTGACAGTAATTGTCTTTTTTTTTTGAAGTTGGCCTTTGCTGAGCTCTGCTCCCCCCAGCGACTTAACTGATTTTTTACTGAATCGATAATTCCCTTTATTTTGAACCTTATAGTTTACTGAATTCTTTATTATTCATTTCAATGACCACTAACAGGTATACTGGCATACATGGGTATGAATCCAAACACACTTGGCTCTTGAGGAGTATAAACTCCAACAGGTGGGAACAAAGGGTGCCCAGAGCACAGCAAAGCCAACCGCCAGGCGCCGTCAGCTACTGGAGGAGGCATTCTCAGAGCGTCTTACCAGCTGTGTGTGCTCAAACAGAAGAATCACATGTTGGCGGAGGAAGTGGAGGAAAAGCTAATCCAGAGGCGAATAAGAAGATCCATTTTCCTTCAGTCAAACATTCTGTTATCTGGGCTTTGCAATATGCTTCTCCAAGAAAGACAGGGAAGTTCTTGGATTGGATGCCACGTGATATTCTTGCTCTCAAAGACTTGCCCAACTGTCATTGGTACCTTGAGTTACAATCTCAATGGTCAGTCAACAATGCCATCGGTCTAACGGGACCAGCTTCTCCAATGCCTTCAAATCCACATGGCCCATTAGCATTTCTTCTGTTTGGCCTTCCCTGCCCACCTCTGACCCCTCTCAATCCGCTCTCTGCCTCCCAAGGCCAGGCTGATGGACTATGTCAACACATGGTTGGTGTCGTGTTGTGCCCTTGGGCTTCTGGTTGGGATTGGCCAATGAGGATACCAGGCAGGAAACTGGAGGAAGGAAGGAGAGTGAGGTGACCCCTGTGTCCTTCCACGAAAGGCTGGCTGCATCCTCCCATGAAAAGTCACTGCTCCTAAAGTAACCAGCTTTATCCCATTCTCTTTCTTGCTGGGTCCATCAGCGCTACCCTTTGGGTTTTCAAGCTGCCTTTGTCCTTTGCCAAGCCATGCCCACAACTCGGTCGTCGGTCTCTCAGGAGATAAATCTTCCTTGAGTTGTTCTCATTTGAGTGTGCCATCTGTTTCCCTTTGACTCTCCCTGAGGCACTAGTGGATGGTTCTCTTGGATTCTGGCCATTGCCATGATTCCATAGTCACAGGAGGAGAAAACCAATGGGGGAAGATCCAGTCACTGAAATTCTTTCCTTTTAGGAGAGATACTATCAAGAATGCAGAACTGCCCTTCAGAAAACAAACTTGGTGGCAAGGGTGTGGGATTGTTTGAGAAGCTCCTTATAGCACACGCTCTGTGAACAGCTGTTCTTGGCTTTTAAACAAGGCAGTATCCTTTTGTGAAAGTTTACACACTGTAACTTAGACAAGAGAATGTATGATTCCCAGGAAATTGGTAGCAATAAATGTGTCATCGTGATTGCATGATAAGGAGAGGAAGCAGTGGCCCCTGGTCTTCAAAATCCTCTTCTCTCTTGGGAGTTTAGAATAGTGTTAAAATTGCCTGAATCGTTACAGAAGTAAAAGTTGCAGTAAATTCCTCATTACAAACATCGAGCGCTTACCGTGGGTAAGCCACAATCATCGCAGGCTTCCTGTGGCCTGTCTCACTTGGTCTTCACCCATGCTTTCAGAGTAGCTACTTTTTTCTTCATATTTTACCGATAAAGAATTTGAAGCAGAAGAAAGTGATAGACTCATACGTGGTCACCAAGACTCAGAAGCCGCATTTATAGAAGAAGGCTAGTATTACTTGTGTCCCAGGCCTGTGGTCAAGATGAACCAAGGTCCTCTCTCTCCTACAGAGGCCCCTGCATGGTGGACACTCAAGGACACGAGGAAGGGCAGGAGGTAGAAGTTACGAGGGCATGGAGCTTGCTTTGCTGGTGCCCATCTGATCTTATCACTATTTGGCCAGCTTGGCTGGAATTTCAACTGAGGAGTAATAATAACACCTTTTATTTTATGTCACGATTCTCCCAAGAGCTTTGTGTGCACTATCTCCCCTCAACCCCACATAGTCCTAAGAGGAAGAAAGTGTTCTTATGCTTATTCTGGGTAGTGAATAAACTGAGTCCCAGGGAGATCATGAGGTAGGCACTAGTGTCGTCTCATTTTTACGAGTGGACAAAACTGAAGCCCAGAGAAGTTAAGTAACTTGCCCGACATCACACAGCCTTTTCAATTCCAAGCTCACTTTTTCTCAATTTTCAGAGGAAGATACTGTCAGGAACCATAGTATTTTGGGAGCGATAGGTCTGAGTTGTCCACAGATTTATTGATGTGTACCTCGATGCTGTGAGGTTGAGTCCTCTGCAAAAGAGTGAAGGACACATGCCAGTTTTCACCTCTCAGCCGTACCATAAAGCAAGTGGGAGTGGATCGTGGCTCTCATGGGGACGCCAAGAAGACGCAAAGAGCAGCTCCTGCACTGGTTTAACCTCAGTCGTCTGGGAGAACCGCCACAACATTTGTCCACAGGCAAAGGAATTCTGCACTGAACGTCTACCAACAGGCAGCCTTAGGCCAGGAGAAATGAGCTGGAGAAAAGCCCATTCTCTTATTGGACAGGGATGCAGTGGATATGCTGGGCAGAACACTAAAGGTTAATTGCTCTGAGTAATACTGTGGCATTTAATCCTGGTGCCAAATGAACTGAGACAATATTGACCAAGATTCAGCCAACATCAGAATGCAAACACCAATGAAAATCCAAGTCCTTAGGCAGAGGGAGTCCAGGCAAGAATCTGAATATCCGAGAAGATCAACCAAGGCAGAGGCAAGTCTCCTCAAAACCTCCAGGGCCTTAGACGCCCCTCATAAACCTGCATTATGCTACGAGAGGCTCTGCATGTGCAGAGTCTTTGCATATGCACCTCTGTGTTCTAGAAACCACTTTCTCTACCCTGCCAGGCCCCTGGCTTTCCCCTGACCAATGTCACTTCTTATTCAGCTCTCATGTATAAGATGATTCCTTCAGGAAGGCTTTCCCCACCCTAGGCTGAGACAGGCATCCCGTCCTCAGCTTCGTAGTCCGCCTTTGCTGACCACTGTTTGAACTTTTTTTTTCCAGATTAGACACATATGTTTCTCCCCGCTGTTCTGTGGCCCAGATAGTGACTACAGTCTTTTCATCTTTGTGTCCTTTTAGAATCTCAACGTGTAGTCCAAACACTGGCACCTAAGTACTTGCTAAATATTGAAAAGAAAAAGAATGGATGGGTGGGTGGATGGATGGATGGATGGATGAGGAGATGAATGCCCGCTGGCGGCGGGGAAGCTACTCGAACACCGCTGGTTTCTTAAAAGGGGATGCGGGGCCTTGAGCCAAACCGTAGTGAAGTTGGTAGTGGTCTATAGGGTAAATAACATCAACCTATTGTAAGTAATATCAGGCCTGCATTTGAATTTCAACTCTATTCACTTACTAGTTGTTGAGAATTTAGCTAAGTTTCCTAACCTCCCTTAGCCTGACTTCGCTTATCTATAAAAACGGGAAGTTGTAATGATTCAGAAACAGTGCGAAAGAATAGCTCAAGGACTTGTGTCCGGATTAAAAAAAAAAAAAAGAGCACAGTGCACTAGTTGTTCAACCAACAATAGGTTGACATACTGGCTGGGAAAGGAAAATAACTGAAGTAGTAATACAAATATTCTCACTTCAATTAATACATTCAATCAATTTGTTAATTGAATCAATCAATTAATCAACTAATCAACGTCGCAAATTACAGACTACATGCCCGTGATGATAGAGACAGCAAACTCACGTGGTGTATAAAGTGAGCTTTAAATAACATTAAACCACGAAGAAAGTGAGAACGTTGTTCCCTGGGCAACTCGATTTCAGTCATGATTTAGTGCTTCTCGTTGTGTCAAGGAGAGAGTCTTGGTTTGATGCCAGAATTTCTTTAACGTCTTTTAATAACATGATCAGGACTTGGGTGCAGATGTTGGACAGGCAAGGGAATCTAGCTAGAATGTCAGATTTTTCTTTACAGTTGTTGCATTACTTTTTAATGGTACCTTTTATTTGTGGAAAATAGTGCTGGTTTTCTTTTCGTGGTGGCCACATCCACGTTCCTTTTTAAATACATTAAGTACAATTTGAGTCCACTGAAAGAAAATCTATACCTAAGAGTTTAGGGGGCGCGGAGTCACGGTAGAACCAGCGGAGAAAAAGGCGCGTAGGGAAAACCCTGAACAAGGAGGAAGAAAATGCAAATATCTGGTTATTTGAGTATACTGAGAATACGCACAACCACCCGTGAAGAACTTGCCATCTTTTTTTCGAGGTTTCTGTTTATTTTATTATAATTTTTTTAAGATGTTATTTTTTTATTTGACAGAGAGAGAGATCACAAGTAGGCAGAGAGACAGGCAGAGAGAGGGAGAAGCAGGCTCCCTGCAGAGTAGAGAGCCCGAGGTGGGGCTCGATCCCAGGACCCTGAGATCATGACCTGAGCCGAAGGCAGACGCTTACCCAACTGAGCCACCCAGGCGTCCGGAGGTTTCTGTTTAGATCCGACCGAGTGAATGGTACGGCTCCTCAGAGATGGTTTCCTCATTTTCCAACTGTAGCTCTCCAGAGAGGCTATGATGACCCAGATGTCTCCCCGCGGTGAGGGGAGTTGGGAAATCTCCGTCCCCCACGGGAAGGAAAGACACTCGCAAAACTCCCCTCAGGCCAAATTCTCCACAAGAGCAACAGGAAGATGTGTGGACGTCGCTTGACAGCCTGGTCAGGACTCACAGACTCAGGCGTCTACAGGGGTCAGAAAGACCCAGGCCACACGGTCCACACTTTGCTATAAACGTTCCACCTAAAAAAGAACTTGATGCCGGGGCGTTTTTTCAGAGTCTGTGTGTTTTTTAAAAATATAATAGTGATGTGTCAGGTGAAAAAATCCTCCTTGAAATACAGACATACTTTGCGTGTGAGGTGTATACGATCTTATTTCTATACATATAGATATAATGTATTACTATTAGATTATATAACTTGTAGCCGATGCATATAAATGGGAAATGATGCCAGGACTGAGGTCAGACACAGAGGGACCCAGAGGGAGAGCATGTGTCGCTTTAGAAAGTGCAGCTAACGTTTAGTTCCAATCAACTGGAATAAGAGAATGTTGCCAAACCCTTGTATTTTTTAATAAGAAGTTAAAACTGTGGATTTTTATATGCAGCTCCCTGCTTATTAAATGTTGCCAATTAATTTCTTTTAAAAAACACTCTTTCCTGGGGCGCTTGGGTGGCAAAGCTAGTTAAGTGTCTAACTCTTGGTTTTGGTTTGGGTCGTGATCTCAGGGTCATAAGATCAAACCCCGTGTCCGGCTCCACACTCAGTGCAGTCTGCTTAAGATCCTCCCTCCCTCTGCCCCTCCCCGCTGTACCCTCTCTTTCTCTCTCCTTAAAATAAATAAATAAATGTTAAAAAAATTTCAAAAGATTAAAAATTTTAAAAACTAAAAAGCGCTCTTTCTGCGACAGCATCATGGAGAATTAGTCACTGAGATCATGACCCTCACCCCATGTTTTTGTACTCTACCTTGGCCCAGTTATGAAACTCAATCAGTGAACAGCTTGAGTGCTGGCCGGAGAAAGAGGTTAGGTGTCAGGACTCAGTTGTTTTGCAGCTGACAAAGAATAAAAACAAATGTCCAGGAAGGACACGATGACATTTTCAGCCTCGTGTCACCAAGGGGAAAACATCCAAGACAGAATACTGATGAGAGACGGTCATTTTTCACTAAGCAAATGCAATATATATATATACATATTTTTTTTTAACTGCTAATACCCGATTTCAACCTGTACACAAAGAAATAGTCCTTCTCACATGTTGATGTATTCATTCGTCCATCCCTCTGTGCAAATGCAGATTTGAGTGATAGAGACCCAGCCCCTGGCTCACAGGTGGTCCTTTAGTGGGAGAGGAATTTGCACCCCCCCCCCACACACACGATGCCTTTAGAACATGACTACCCTTTGTCTCAACACTCTAACATCTGGGAAATGCTTCTAAGAGAAAATTCCAGAACAAGGCTGCACTAAGATTGCTGCAAAGATGTTCGTCTCTCTGCTGCGTTTCTACCAGCAGCACATGTCATGTGTCAAACACTTAAATGTCCAACATGGCCAGGTGGTTGATTCCTCTGTGGCGCAGCCACTCAGAGGGACACCTGACCCTATTTGAAGTGATGTATTTGGCCTTGTAAACAATGGTAAACAAGCCAACAAGATGTTGGCTTTAAAACCATCTTTCACAATCACTAACTTATGTGTGATTTATTGATATGGAAGAAGAGAAATACTAAAAGAGAGAATATTTCTCAGTGACAGAATTATAGACTATTATTTCTTTTATATGTTGCTCCCTGTATTTTTTAAAATTTTATTTATTTACTTGACAGGGAGAGAGAGACCACAAGTAGGCAGAGAGAGAGAGAGAGAGAGAGAGAGAGAGAGAGAGAGAGAGAGAGAGTAGCAGACCCCCTGCCGGGCAGAGAGCCCAATGTGGGGCTCGATCCCAGGACCCTGAGATCGTGACCTGAGCCGAAGGCCGAGGTTTTAACCCACTGAGCCACCCAGGCGGCCCACTCCCTGTATCTTTAATAAGGAACATCTATTCCTTCTGTAATAAGGGGGAAAAAAGGAGAAGTATTTTTAAAATACTTTTTTTTAAAATTTTATTTATTTATTTGACACAGTGAGAGAGATCACAAGGAGGCAGAGAGGCAGGCAAAGCGAGAGGGGGAAGCAGGCTCCCCGCCGAGCAGAGAGTCCGATCGATGTGGGGCTCGATCCCAGGACCTCGAGATCACGACCTGAGCCAAAGGCAGAGGCTTTAACCCACTGAGCCACCCAGGCGCCCCAAAAGGAGAAGTATTTTAAATTTTGATCTTTAGAACTCTTCACACTGTTAAAAATTCTTAAGGACCCCAATATGCTTTTATTCATTCATCTCAGCTAGAGCTATCAATGTTAACCATATTAGAAATTAAAACTAAGAATTTTAAAATATTATTTCATTTTAAAATAATAATAATAGCAAACCCATTCCATGTTAACAAAAATAACATTTTGATGAAATATTTTTTCCAATAGTTTCCAACTAAAATTTTTGGTTTGTTCCAAAGCAGGGGGGGAAAAAAGCAAAAAATATAGTATGGTTCTCCATTTTTGCAAATCTGTTTAATTTCCACCTTACTGAAAGACAGCTGGATTCTCATATCTGCTCCTGCATTCAGTATGTTTCCGTAAGTTGTTTGGGTTCAGGTACATGAAAAAAATCCAGCCCCATACAGTTCTGTACTTGGAAGAGGAAGAAGTATTTTAATAGTCTTTTCAAATAATAAACCGTGCCATGATCCTACACTTGACAAGTGATCGCTTCTGAAAGTCAGTTGCAGTGTGAAATCTGAAACCTTATCAATGAACTTTTCGCTCTCTCTACACCTGTGAGGGAATGAGAGAGGAAAAGACAAACGGCCTGTCAGTGTTATAATGAAGATTGTATGACTTCACGGGCTCCTCGAGAGGGGCAAGGATATCCATGAATTCCTGGACCGCACTTGGGGAATCACCGTCTAAATCATACACAAGCAGGTGGGTCACTCTAGGGAGGTGGCCTAGGACGGCTAGCTCCATTTTTTGTTGTTGTTTGTTTGCATTTTTTAGATGACCTTTTGAATTCCTCTATTTTTCACACATGCATTTCTTTTTTTTAAGATTTTATTAATTTATTTGAGAGAGAGAGAGAGAAAGCACGGGAAGTGGAGGGTCAGAGGGAGAAGCAGCCCCCCTGCTGAGCAGGGAGCCCGATGCGGGACTCGATTCCGGGACTCCAGGATCATAACCTGAGCTGGAGGCAGTCGCTTAACCAACTGAGCCACCCGGGCGCCCTCTCATGTGCATTTCAGTGTAAAACAAAAAACAAAAAACAAAAAAACCACTTTCTCAAGGCCATCATCGTAGACTGATCCCACTGGTGGCAGATTCTGAGATGGGGATTTGCCCGCAGGGAGTTCGTCCAGGTGTGCTGCTCTGAATCCCTGCGAGCGGGAGAGAAGGAAGGGGGACTGGGCTGCAGAAGGAGGTCTCACCACGCTCTCAGTCAGTTGGGGAGCTCCCGGCTACGTCAACCCTTGCCCGCTGCACCCCCATTGAAGCAGGTGGAGCAGGTCTTTATCTCTATACCAACAAGTCCTTGGAGGCTGACTGCTGCAGGAAGGAACAAGGTCTGGGGAGAGAGCGAGTTCCAGAAGGAGAAAGCCATCTATAGCCAACTTCCAGAAGTTGGTCCTGGAGGGGTGGTCTGGGCAGGGCGCCTCAGCAGTGCCAGAGTTGGGATTAGAACCCGTCCCTCTGTTTGCCTCCTGAGCCTCTGTAAAGAGACCCTCTGAACACTTGCTTCATCTAGTGTAGGCTCTATTGGTCCACACATGGCCAGTGACCGTGACACCGGGCTGATCTGAAGCGAATGGCCACAGGAAGAAAGGACGGGGTCTGCACAGCTGGCACTCAGCCCTCCGCTCCCCTCGCTGTGAGGATCCCGCCCACCTGTCATGTTCAAATCTGAGAATCAGGCTCCTGTGCAGTTTGCTCCGGGCTCAAACGGGGTGCATTCTGGGAAAGTGGAGGAGTCTTCCTGAAGATGTGCTCACGTTCACTCTGGTGATGAGAATAAGCTCCTGGATCAGGAAAGGGAGGGGGAAATGTAGAAACTATGCCTTGAGAAGACCATCTTGCATCTGAAGGGTTAATATGGATAAAGTGAAATATTTGACATGGAAATCCACGCCCATCATTTAAGACCCGGGTGGAGGGGGTCACAGCTCTTGGGGCCGCATATGCTCCCGACACCCCGAGAGCCTTAGCAAACACAGTAGCTGCCTGGGTCTCTCCGGCACAGTAACCGTCTCTCCATTCTGGAAGCCCCACAGAAAGAAACCTCTAGTCGGCTTCCGTCTTGTAGATCATGTTTGCTCTAATGTAGCGAGGAAAAACCAAGGACACTTCCCGACAGCGCTGCTCAGGAATTCCCACCCCCTTACCTGAGAGCAGGAAGAGAAAACAAGACAGACCTTGTCTGTCCTCTGGTCTGTATTTACCACCTCTTACTTCATTCGCCGCGAGAAGGAAAACCTCCTGAGAGTCCAACGTGGTGAGGGAAAATTATTCGCACCTCATCATCCCATATTTCCAACTCTCCTTGTAGGAATATTTACAGATGCTTCTCATTTAAAACAGCTTTCCGACCGAAGTCCCCCGGCAGCCGAGCACATCAGCAACCTTGCAGGGTCTGCAGTTTTGTTTTATCCGAGGTGCCCCATAAGGAAGACTTGGAACAAGCTAGAAAAGTGGCAGAAGAGAGATTCTGCTTCTCTTGCCACCCCCAAGAACCCAATTTAACACAGAAGCCATTCGTTATCATGATGAAAGGAAAGAACCCAATGCCTCACGTTATGGGGGTCTAACAGGATTTGATTTCCTTGCCAGTTCGTGAAGATTCGTGCACTTTCTCAGTGGCCCCTCTGGAATGTGCTATCCCTCCCATGGCTTTGATCTCCCTGTAGACTCTGAGACATTCTTCTCCAAGCCTCTGTTTCCTCCTTATCCAAATAGATAGTCATTGGGTGAAGATTATAAGGAGCCCATTGGATAACATATAAGAAAGTGATCTGGAAAATACCCAGTGACGTGTGGGCGCAAAAAGACAAAGGTGCATATTAGATTTTCTGGCTCAGCCAAAGCAGGGTGGGCAGGCAGGACCTCTGCTCAGTGATCAAAAACTCGGCTGAAGTGGGCTCAGTGTGACCGAGAGGCCGGCACATAGGAGGAGGGAGTGTTGGCAAGGCTGGCTGGGGAGAGGCCCTGGGAAGGGCACGGGAGAGGATTCCGATTTCCAGGGGACCCTTTGTGACACAGCGACTGCCTGCAATCCAGATCCTGGGAAAGCAATTTGATTTCTGACAACTTGGTAAGTTTGTCAATATTTGAAAAGGGGTGGAGATCGTAGAGCAAGAAGATTAAGAGGCAAACCGAGTCAGGAGATGTTGATGGTGAACACCACCTGATATGTGTAGGGCCGAGAAAAACTCTTTTCTTCGTGAGTTCCTGCGGTGTAGACACTAGGAAGTGAATTCTTCTACCAGAATGTTCGTACTTCCGAGCACTGGCTGCTACCTCCCTTCAGTCAGGGCCCTGAGCTTGGTTGAATGCTCTGTGGTCGCCATTTTGAAATTCTGGATAATTTTATCTTTGAACTTGGGTTGGGGAGGCAAAATCTGATGGGATGACCTGTTAGACCAGCCAGGCCTGGCACCCTGACGATACCCCATACTCGCTCGCTGCTGGCGGTGGGAAAGGAAAATGGCACAAAAGCTCAGCGAGACAATTGGGTGACTTCTTATAAAAGGAAACACGCTTTGACCAGAAGGTCCAGCATTTGTGCTCCTTGGTGTTTGCCCAAAGGAGTTGAAAATGTAAGTTCACACAAACACCTGCCCGTGGATGTTTACGGCAGCTTTGTTCACAATGGCCCAAATTGGAGAACAAACAAGAGGTCCTTAGCAGGTGAATCCTGTTATTATTATATTATTCAGCACTCAGAAGATACAAACTATCAAGCCATGAAAAGGCACAGAGGAAACTTAAATGTAGATCACTGAGTGAGAGAAGCTAGTCTGAAATGTTACATCTTGTATATGAACCCAATTATATGATACTGAAACAGGAAAAAGGATGAGATGGTTAAAAAAAAAATTATTTCTTTCCCGGGGCCAGGGGAGAGGAGGAATGCGTAGGTAGAGCACAGAGGATCTTTCGGGCAGTGGTGTTACTTTGTGGGATACGAGAGCAGATCCGTGTCATTCTATATTCGCCCAGTTCCATAGAATGCACAGGGACTCTAATGTAAACTACGGACTTTGCGCGATGATGATGATGTGTGCACGTAGGCTGATCAGTTATAACAGATGTCCCACTCCGGTGAGGGGTGTTGATCATGGCAGAGGCTGTGCACGGGAGGGGTATGAGTTCTCCAAAAAAAGGGAGTCTTTTTAAAAAGCTGACAGTCCCTGAGGCATATCCGTGAGCAGAGAAGTCACGCGCCGTGCGTGCCCCCGCTGTCCATCACAGCGTTCGTGGTGCCCCACAGGCAGAGAACCCCAGAAGGACCCGGGGTGGGTGGGTGACCGGCCAACCTCAATGTGAGTTCAAAGTAAGTGTGTTATATCTACAGCTGAGTGTGTAGGGACACTGACAGCCCTGAGAAGTCATGCTTTCTTCAAATCGGAAATCGTTTCAAGTGTACAAAGAAGGCAGCACATTCTTGAAAACGTCATCAACCAAAGAACTCTGTCCTATCCTTTCTTCCTCGTGTCACCCCCCCCCCCATAACAACCAATGGGCTGAAAATGCTGAAAATGAGAAAGGGAGAGATGGGGCGATCCACAGCTTTTCCTTTTAACCTTTCCATCAACGAACTGCAGGTGGAGAGTGTTGGTCGAATGTGCGAGTATCTAGAAGTGAAGTAAACAGCACTGTTTATGCAGCATTTACTTTCAGTAAGAACGAAGTACATAATGCCCATACAAGCTACAAAATACGAGTCGTGTGATTCCTGGGATTCTGCCCGTGAATGCATTGCATTTAAACCCGCGTTGCACAGTATATGGATGAATGGCAAAATTCACACGAATAATGTAACATTTTAATTTTTCCTTACTTAGAACAACTTTGAATAGCAAAGGAAATACCTAAGAAGCCAAGACAGAGAGACTATGGAAAAAAGGAATATGATGTATATACATATATGTATATATATATAAAGATTTTATTTGTTTATCTGACAGGGAGAGGGAGAGAAAGCACAAGCAGGGGGAGGGGCAGGCAGAAGGAGAGGGAGAAGCAGGCTCCCTGCTGAGCAGAGAGCCCCATATGGGGCTCAATCTCAGGACCCTGAGATCATGACCTGAGCAGAAGGCAGATGCTCAACCCACTGAGCCACCCAGGCGCCCCGTGAAGTGCTTTATACTTTAGCACCTCGAACAGTACTTTTCCTGCTTTGAGAACAAGGGGCTTTGCATTTTCCTTTTGCACAGGCTCCTGTAAGTCCCAGAGCCAGCCCTGCCCCTACTGCTACGAAATTAACATCGATGGTGGGGGGACCCAGTATGCCAGACACACAGTTAAGTGTCCCACCTGGATGATGATCCTTAATGGCCTGCGTCACTCCAACCCCCAAAGAGTACGACGCCGTCCACAGGGCAGTGACCGTCACAACTGCAGCGAGTGGGCCGGTGCAGACACGAAACCCTCGTCAAGCACCTGCTCTGCGACTGGAAGGTACCCATCTGGTTTTGCAGCGTGCTAGGATCGGGGGTACAAAGAGAAGCATGAAACAAACACAAAGGTGCCCACAGCCAAGGGGGGTGCAACAGAGACAGGGGGCAAAGTGGTGGCTCGCCATCGCACAGCCCATCAGTCAGAGTCGCGATCTGAACCCAGGCCTAGAGCCCAAGCTCGTGAGCCCCTGGGGCCAGACTGCCTCTGTGATGATGTTGGCCCCATGTGCGTACGTGGCGGATGCTTAATAATGGGGCTTATTACATTCCAGATTTAAAGACACAGTGCTGAGCTAGAACTGAGTTTACTGCCTTCATTGTGGGGTGTCCGATTGTGAATTCACTATCTGCTTAAATAGCGTGCCTGTCCCTGAAATGTTGCTCTCTGAAAGGGGCTTTCTCTGGCTTTCCCTGTTTCTCTCTCTCAGCAGCCTTGGCTTTGTTTCACGATGGGAATCACACTCTGTAATTCTATGTTTGTTTGTAGGACTCTGTGTTCAATTACAGTGAGCCTAGAGTGGGGGCAGGAACACTGTTCCTCCCTATTCTAAGCCCAGGGCTATATATAGCCTGGTGCTCAGCAAGTATCTGTGACGGGTGCTTGGGTGAGCACATTAATGAATAAAGCCACAGTAATTATTGGTTCGCATTTCTCCTGCATGTTTTCTCAAGAACACTGAATAGTATTTGCCATGTTTCTCTTTTTGCATTGGCTGTTAGGAAGCTCAAAGCCACAACTGTGAAGCCATCGCAGCAAGCCTGTAAATCCACCTGCATATTTATTTCTGATCCTGAATGCACCCACTGATGCACTCACTCTTATTTTCCCGTATCTTTTTTGCTATTTTTAATTGATGCTCCCATCTTGGGTTACATATGTCCTTGTGAGACACTTTAATAAATATCCTTGTGGAAATTAAGTAAATTCAGCAGGCTGTCTTGAATTTCTAGCTCGGAGAGAAAAAGGATGTCCTTTCCCATGCCATCCTCTGTCTTCAGAGCAATAAGCCAGCCTTAGATTACCTGCTTTCCGGTGTCCAAAGCCCGTTGAGAGGGATGTGTCTGTGCCTGGGGGCGGTGGGGTGGGTGAGATGCTAGTTCCTTCCAATGAGGCGGCCAGGCGGTGGTGGAGGTGGGGTTCTAGAACAAAGAAGGTGAAAGGCAGACAGAACTGCAAAACCTTACAGAACGTGTTTTCCCGGCTCTGGCCATGGCCCGTGGTGACTGGGGAAGGGAATCGGCGACCCAGGTCAACCTGAGCAGATGCAGCGGGTGAGGGGACGGCCAGGATGCTTGGAGCGCCAGGGAGGCATTAGTGCCGGAGGAATCAGGTTCTTGGTTTTGATTGGCGAGGCGAGAACAGCCCCCACGGCCAGGAAGAGAACCTGCTTCCATAGGCCGATCATTGGAGAGGAGGGCCCCACCCAGACCCGTGTTTGCCCAGCTCTGTGTATTCAACCAGCTCCGGAGGAGGAAGCAAAGGGCAGGGAGCCGGGCTCAGTTGCCTACCTAGCACTGGGCAGGACCAGCTGGAGACAAGGCACCCTGAGCAGGAGCAGCTCCAGGGGACTCCAGGGGACTGAAGACACTCCCGCCAGGGGCTCGACAGGTAACGTGTTCCAGATTGGGCTTGTTTGTGGCCGGCAGTGAAATATAGATGCTGGGGCACGAGGGGGTTGAGTTCGACCCCAGCTCTGCCATGGACTGACTGTGTGGCCTTGGGTGCGTGTGAGCCTCAGTTTCACCATCTGTGAAATGGATCCAAAGATAACCTTACTCAAATGGGTTACGGAAGGACTATGTGACCGTGTGGGCAGCGTCAGGTGCGAAGCAACAGAAATAGCTCCCATTTGCTTGGAACCGTGAAGAGCCATCTCAAGTGTAAGCCTTGGGGTAAAAATCAGCAGACAAAGGGGTGTGCTATGGGATTTGGGGACCACTGTCAGGACACGAGTCCCCCATAGTAAAGCTGACCTTGAGCCTGTGCCAAGGGGCGTGGTCTAAGGAAGTGGAGGAGACAGGGAGAAGGACTCCTTGAGAGAACCTGGTTCTTTACGTAAATTGTCTTATTTAACATTCAAAGCTGTCCTTCGGGAAGGTTGCTGGATTCAAATCCCAGCTGCCGGACTCCAGAGGTTGGCATTGCCCTCTGAAACTCCTTCCTGCCTTGAAGCATTAAGGTGATTAGAGGGTAGGTGTCCCGGGGCCAGAAGCCACGGGCTGGCTGGGCACCTCGGGGCGGGTCACTTCACCTCTCTGGGCTTTATTTCCTCTTCGGTAGAATGAGATCCAAGCCAACGTTGTGAGGGCTGAGACTATTGTGGGCGACACCTGTGCACTGATCAATGCCAGCTTTTGTTTCTTTTGTCGTCACCGTCTCTTGTCTGACAATTCAGGAGGGGAGGCAGGGGCAGTGGGGGGAACTCCTTCCAGGTCTCCCAGAATGGAGCTGACATCCAATCCATTCGGGATTCGAGTGAAGGGAGCGAGGCACGCACAGGTGTGCAGAATTTTAGAAACACCAAGAAATGCAGTCATCCAGATAAATTTTATATATATATATATATATATATATAGAGAGAGAGAGAGAGAGAGAGAGAGAGAGAGAGGTAGGGGCAGAAGGAGAAGGAGAGAGAGAATCGTTAGCAGGAACCCGACACAGGGCTCGATCTTACAACCCTGTGATCATGACCTGAGCCGCAATCAATAATCAGATGCTTAACTGACTGAGCCCCTCAGTCACCCCAAGATAAATTATATTTTAAAGCAATATTGAAAAAAATAAAATTAATGCCAAGATATCCACAAGGAACAAAGGAACAGGTTAAGCAAAGATACGATCAGTAAGAGCATCGCCGTGTTTTTTTTAAATGTTGTGTTAAAATACATTCTTCATCTTGATGGCTCGAATTTTCCAGCTCCCCCTTAAAATTTGCACCAGGGGCGAGTGCCTGATTCACCCACCGTCCGTGGGGGGCCTCCTGGGTTACCACTGGCTTCAGTCCTGGGGTGTATATGTCCTTCTTGCTTTGCCCCCAAAGAAGCCGAGAGAGGAGTGTGCTAAAGTTACTTTCTACTTAAGGGGGAGTGAGGGGACAAGGGCCAAGTCCCCAGTCATGGAGGGCTCTTTTTTTCTGAAACTCAGGAACGGTTGTTTGGGTTGTTTGTCTTTTTACCAAGAAGGCTTGTGCTTCTGGAGAGTCCCGGCCCCATCAGGACACATCCGGGGCTGCCTTCCCACAACAGCTGAGGAAACACTGAGGGACGGGACTTGAGGTCTCTGCTCCACGCGGGCTCCTCTGTCCTGCTGGAGGGACACATCTGCTGATGGTCCCGCTGTCAGCAGCTCCTCTTACAGCTGCCGGGCACCGGGACTAGTTAAGAATGTGACAGCCGGAGTCCCTGGAGCCAGGTTCAACCCCAGCTCTGCCTCTTTAGAGCTTTCTGATGTGGGGGGAGGGGGAGGGAAGAGGGGGTGGGTGTCACTCTTGTTTATACATTTAATCACCAACGTCCAAGAAAGAAAGCAGGACAAGCCAGGCAGCTGTCCTCGTGGGGTTTTCACTCTGGAGGTGAGGGGAGTGCATCACTGAGCCTCAGTTTCCCTATCTGCATACTACGGGGTCATGGGGTGCTGTGAGGAAAAAGAAACAAAGAAAGTGAAGTTCCTGGCCCCAGGGCCAGGATGAGGGTGAAGCAAGCAAGGCACCGGAGGGCAAAATCCAGGGCTGGGGGAGGGGACGCTTGTTCCCAAGTGCAGATTCTGCCCCCGCCCCAACCTGGGAGGAATGTCGGCTTGCATTCTGCCCCACCCGCCTCGGGGGCCCTCTCTGGCCATGCCCAGCTCAGAGTAAACCTTCAGATAAGGCTACCTGCTGCACAAAGAGCTGGAAGATGCTTCTTGACACACGAAGAATAAGATAGTAAGCTCTAAGCCTTCTAGGCACATCAACCATTATGATGCACATAACTTGAGCCTTCCAACAGAAAGACATCATTTACCGAGTGTTCCTGAAACAGTCGGTGTGATTTTGCTAGGGGACCTCTTCTCCTGGGCCCACACGATCCGTTCTAGGGCACAGGGCTTGGGGAGCACAGGGAAGATGTATTTCAGTCCTTGTGTGCCCTCTTGCACAGGAGGCAACCTATACCACTGTACATGGAGGCCCTCAGAGTGTCTGCTGCTCCTAGCACTGTGCTGGGGAATGCAGGGAGATGTAGGGTCATGGGACCTGGCAGAGCAGGTCCGGTCTCTTTACTCATTTTGATCCTGCCTTTGGAGTCGGGGGGCAGAGCGCTTGCTCTGCCGGGTGTGCCAGATGGCTCTGTTGGCACAGCCCTCACCTGGGTGGTGGGGAGGACCCACAGTTTGCCTACATTCCATGGCATTGATCAAAGGTGTTTCTGCTTACTTGGTGACTAATCCTGTCACCCTTCCACCATTCGAGAACCTCCCCTTTCCAGGGGACAGTTCTTTAGCTCCTCACTGGAAGGCAGCTCTCAGAAATGCTCTCTCCGGGGCAGCTTGTCCCATGTTGAGGGTTAATCTGTTCTCTGGAAAGGGCTTGTTGTTAACCTCTAACTACGAGGAGGCGACCTGAACACCAGTCACTGATGTGAAAGAGGAGGGAGGAGTTCGAGGACCACTTCCGGGCTGACTAATTCGCCCGTGGAGCAGACCACAGAGCGAATGGGATCCTAACATTCATAAGAGAAATAAACAGTATTAGGAAGGACTAACGTTTTCTCACCTGACTACTGCCAAGCCCTGTGCTAAATCTTTGCACAAAGACTGCTGATGACCCTTCAGCTGTGCGTTCCTCCTCAAGCGTGCGTCGGCTGTAGATCAGACCACATTCCTTGACTGGTTATGATTTTCATCTCTTACTGCACAGACAGCTACGCAATATTTTATATTCTGTACTGTATTACATCACATAGAAATATTTAATCAAATAGGAGCATAACTTACACGGCAGCGGACATAGGAAAAAGTTAAGTCTGAGCTGCGGAAGCCGACTGCCAAGGGGCAAAGCACAAGTTACCCCCTCACCAGCAGATAACCTTGATTAGTCAGCTCGTGCCGCTGTAACAAAAGGGCCATGGACTGGGGTACTTAAACAACAGATCCGTGTTTTCTCACAGCTCTGGAAGCCGGAAGTCCATGGTGAAGGTCGTGGCGGACTCTGATCCTGGGGGGACCCCTCTTCCTGGCTCTCTCATGCCACTGTCCTGTCGCTGCATCCTCACGTGGTGGACCGTGGGCAAGCTCTCAGTGTCCCCTCTTCCAAAGACGCTAATCCTCTGAGATCAGGGCCCCACCCCGCTAGCCTCTCTAACCTTAATTACTTCCTTAGAGACCCTGTCTCCGGACACGGCGGCAGCGAGGGCTTCACGGTGCGAATCTGGAGGGAGAGGCAGTTCTGTCCATAGTGTGATCTCAGGCACCGGGCGTCAGCTTCCTGCAAGCAGTTTTGGCATTTGTAGGATGGGACAGGTCAAATGTGTGCCTCGCGGGGTTCTTGTGAGGACGTGATACACCCACATAAGAAAGCACTCAGGGCAGGGTCCAGCATAGAGAGTGGGCACTGCAGAAATGCTAGGTATTATTATTACGATGGTTGGGCATATTTTATGTGGCCCTTATTATAATGGCTAACCTTCAGTCCTTCACTGCTGTATGCCAACCACAGGGCTAAACATGGTGTAGACCGTTAGGCAACATCTGGGAGAGGTCCCTGACCCAGGGGAAGCTTGTGCACCCCAAAGTATTCAAAACAGTGGCCCCAGCTGTCACAGAGAGCACTTGGAGATCTTGAAAATGTACTGGTGCCCCAGGCCCCACTCTAGAAAATCTGAGGGATTAGGTCCAGCTGGGGCCCGGGCACAGGGCTTTAAATCTATCCCCCCGTTTCTCCTGCACCCACTGATTGTGGCCTCAAGGACACAGTAGAGGTGGAGAAGTAAAAGGACTTTCTATCTGAATGACCCCTCGCAAAGACTGATCCCATGTTCTCAAAATGCTAAGGCCTCCAACATGAGTCCAATTTCAAAAACAAAACACCCTGCCATATGGCCTGGCTGGTGTTTAATGTCAGAATAAGTCATCACAAACAAAACAACTAACACCATTGGTTCATGAAAGAAAGGGCATCACCTTCAAGTTTGTTTTTTTTTTTTCTTTTGTTTTTTTTTTTTTTTTCAAAATAAAAACTGGCTCTTTCAAATGAATATAGCTTTCTTGATGGAAAAACTCCTGATCTGATGAATTTTTCTCATTTGTTGGATACTGGAGAAAACCCCATCTCAGGCAGGAATTGTCTGAACCATCTTGAGCCTCAGTTTTGCCGTCTGTTAACTGGGTGGGGGGGAAGGCCTCACCCCCCAGAGTCCTAGAGCTGGGTTATAGGGAGACCAGCTCAGCCTAGTTTTCCCCATGGAAGGGGGGGCTTTCCTGGTTTTACTGCACCCCCGAACACCTTCTTTCCCAGGACAGCCTGGACTGACGCTCACCATCATGGTATTCTCTGAATATGCCTGATCCTGAGACACCCCCGTGCCTTTACTAAAAATACAGATCCAGGGCTCCGACCCAACTTTTTGGTGAGAGAAGTTTGGGGATCAGAGGTGGGGGCGGGTTCCTCAGCTGGTTCTCAGGATCAGGAAGCTTTGGGGAAAACCGCCTGCACATCTGCACAAGAATTATGGTGATAACCTTGCACAGAGTAACTCATTTAACTCTTGCAACAACCTTTTAAGGTGGATGCTATTATCATCCCCATTTTTAAAATTTTTTTAAAAATATTTTATTTGAGGGGCGCCTGGGTGGCTCAGTTGTTAAGTGTCTGCCTTCGGCTCAGGTCATGATCCCAGGGTCCTGGGATCGAGCCCCGCATCGGGCTCCCTGCTCGGCAGGAAGCCTGCTTCTCCCTCTCCCACTCCCCCTGCTTGTGTTCCCTTGCTCATTTTGTCTCTCTCTGTTAAATAAATAAATAAAATCTTTAAAAAAAAAAAGATTTTATTTATTTGAGAGAGAGAGAGAGAGAACATAAGTGGGGAGGAGAGGGAGAGGGAGAGGGAGAAGCAGACCCGCCACTTAGCAGGGAGCCCGATGCCATCAGGGGCTCCATCCCAAGATCCTGGAATTATAACCTGAGCCGAAGGCAAATGCTTGACTGAGCCACCCAGGCACCCCTCTTATCCCCATTTTACAGAAGAGGAACTCGAGGCCCATCGAGGTTCAGTAACTTCCCCTGGGTCCCTCCCATCCTTATCCAACATGCTACGTGGCTCTTTACCTAAAGCATCCATCAGTGGGCTGGCACAAGGCGCGCCCTCCCTACACTTCGGTTGTGATTAACGTGATTGTTTTATTGGCTGTACTGTCTTTAGGGCAGGGGAGGACTTGCCCTGCTCGAGCCAACTTTTAACAGAAGATGTAATTGCTAAATGTGAAATGGTTCCCTTGACCTCCCCGAAGAGTTTGACCTCGCCCTGGAGACTGACTGTATTCATTTCTGCTGATACTGACGATGGCCAATAGGTGGCAGGAACCTTTTGTTTTTGTCTTACGGAAATCCTGTTTACAAAATCTGAAGGAAGAGCAGAAACGATTTCACAGCACCTATGTTATAACTGCGGGTGGGAAGCAATATTATCTGAATCCAGGTTCTCCCTGCAAAAGACGAGCAAATGCAGCGTCCTTCTTTCCATCCACTCTGCCCTGAATTTGCCAAGAGGCTACTTCAAATGCGGGATTATCGGGAAAACGGAGTCCCAGCTCCATGGGAGGAAAAGTTCTCCTGCCTGATCACATCAAACTTTTTGCAGCCCAAAGACTTGTCATGACCTCAGACATTTTTCGGAAGTAGCCCCCCAATTGGACTGAATCTGGATTGAATAAGAAGAGCTTGGAAAATTTGCAAACCCATTGGTGACTCATTTGTAATTTTGTTAAAAAGCTGGGCTCAGGTGGTGACGTAATCTTCTGCATGTCTATCCTTGTGCGTGGCTTTGGTCGAGGCATTTCACCTACTAACCTCAGTTTCCTTGTCTGTAAAATTGGAATAATGATACCACTGCCTCCCTGATTTGCTTCAAGGAGTCAATGAGTTTATTATAAGTAAAGCCCTTTGAGTAGTTTCTCGATACATGGTAATCACTCGCCAATTTCATTGTTGTTGTTACTATTTTGTCCTCACTGTGGTTGTTAGAGTTGCGGTCTTTATTTTTACACACAGTGGGTTCAACTCCGGGTCAAACTGCCGCGTAGACTTTGTAGCTCAGCTCCCTCAATTCCCTTATTTGCAAATTCAGTATATATCACTCAGGGTGATCTCCAGCAGCGATTGATAAACATTCTGGAAAAGGCCAGATAGTGAATATCGTAGGCTTTTTAGACGGTCTATCTCTGTTGCAACCCTGCAACTCTGCCTTTGTAGTGTGAAAGGGGCGCCCTATTGACAAAATGCGAATGGATGGGCGTGGCTGTCTCTCCTAGACTCTTACTGCTAGATACCAAAATGTGGAGTGCATACAATCTTCCTGCGTCACAATCTCTGGTTCTTCTTCTGATTTTTTTCCAACCATGGACAGCCCATTCTTAGCTCGCCGGCCGCACTGAACTGGACGGCAGGCTGGATTTGGCCCGCAGCTGTTGTTGGCCCACTCCAGTCTCGAGGATTCAATATTATACCCATGATCCCCCGCTTATAGATGGAAGTGGTGGTCTATTGTAAGTATGCATGTCATGCGTTTTATAAATGGGAAGCCTTGCAAACTAACTAGAGCCCTGAATGTGTTAGCAAGTGCTCAGTTTTATTACCTGGTATGATGAGAAAACACATAAAATCCCCAGATCCTGTTATCCATCAAATTCCCCCAACAGAGCAGGTGGTGAGATCTATGACCCTTTTTTGGCCTCTGAAATTTCCAATGACTCAGTGTGTCTATTACCGGAGCATGAAACCTCATACCGTGGGCCAGAACTCAGGGGAGTCCTTGGAGATGCATGGGCTGCTTTCAATCAGAAATCAAAAGGGCTGGCTTGTATTCTGAAAGCTACCAGAGCTGATGAGCCCGAGGTTCCTCACACATACATTATTTGTGTGTGTGTGTGTGTGTGTGTGTGTGTGTGTGTGTGTGTGTGTGATAGAGAAACTTGTAGGTCTCAAGGCAGGTCTCTGGAATGTCTGAAAGAGCCCTACTTCTGAGATCAGGCATCCTCTGGGTCAACCCCTCACTCTGCATTTGCCGGATGTCTCTCCCAGGTGAGTTTTGGGGACCTAAGTCTTTCCTCTCGAAGGCAAAGTAATAATATGCAGAACATTCCAGTGGTTAGGAGCCTGGGCAGCCTGTTTGAATCTTGCCTCTGCCCTTATTACCCGGGTGACCTTTGAAAAGTGATTTGGCCTCAGCTTCCTCATATCGAGAAGGAGATGATGGCAACACCTGTTTCACAGGAGTGCTGTGGGGCTCAATAAACCGACTCCGGGAGCGTACTTGGAAAACAGTGCTGGGAATTGAGAGCTTGCCGAATAATTGTTGACTTTTATCATTATTATTAAAACAAGGCTCTCGAGAGGCTTAGTAATGATGTGGGCACACGCCTAGCTTAGTGCCTGCTGGGGAAGCGGTAGTTATCAATGATTATTCCCTCCTCTCACCAATAACTGATAATTAGCACCCGATAAACGCAAACACCGCAGTGAGAGCAGAAGATACAACGGCAGGGAAAGATGGACAGTCCTGGCCTCGTGATGCTTACAGCTTACGCAGAAGCTAAATGTTCTGTTTTGCCCTCCCAGTCTGGACCCATCGTTACTTCAACCCAGAATCACCTTACCTACCTCCTGCCCCCAACCCGGCCCCTGTTATATCACCTGTTTACTTTTGCTCATTGCATTAAATCCTATGGGTTTGGGTTTAACAAGCACTTAGATATTACTTACATTGAGCCAGTTGTTCTTACCACGTTCCTTAACCGCACTTACCCCAAGCATTAATCACTGAGTCTTTGTAGCAGGCCTATGAGGCACAGAGAGCCTAGTTAACTTGCACAAAGACACACAGCAAGGAGAAGCAGAGAGAGGGGTCAAGGCCGGGTTGTCTCGCCCGGGCTCTGTGCTCCTAGCCCCTCTACCATGCTGAGTTGAACTATCAGAAATGGCCTGGCTGATGGATTTATTGTCTCGTTTATTATCTACCCACCAGACTTTAGCTCTGTGAAGTCAGGGGGCCTAGTCTGCTGAATACACAGCTGTAAACCTCGTGCCTCACACAGCATAAGGTAGAGGGTTGGTGCTCAGCATGCATTTGCTGAAACAATGAATGAATGAAAACACAGCCAAATAAATGTATAATCACAAGTACCACTAAGTGCTATGAAAAACAAAAGCAAACAAACAAAAAGCCAGTGCCACGAGGAGTTTTAACAAGGGATCTAATTTGGCTTGACCCTCAGAGAATACTAAAAATTGTGAGTATTATTTAAATCATCCTCATTCTAAAATCTCCTTGATATAATAGCTGTGTTTGGCTAAAAGGGGAAAAAAAAATGTTATGTACAGTGAATATACTTTCCACGATGATAATTTTTTCCTCCCCGCAGTTGAAAACTGGGACTGCGTTGGACTTAAATTCTACTGAATATAGGAGTCCCGAATCTTTTCTCATCCCCCAAAATAAATATAAGCAATTGACCTAACTTGGACTTGTGGTAACACACCCACAGTAACTCGTCAGTTCCCGACACTTGGCTTCATAAGCGGGAATCAGATTTTTGTTTTAATTTTGCCCTCTCTTTTTCTCTGTTGCAGGAACAATGGGTAACCAGATGAGTGTCCTGCAAAGAGTTGAAGACCAAGAGAATGAATCAGAGACAGATGCTAACAAGGTAGTGTAGTTAGGGTCACGGGGTCATTAGCGACTAGCAGCTAGATTTGGGGGCGACAGCAGAGAAAATGGCCTATTCGGTGCTCATCACACAGACATTATGGGTGACTCACTGCTGTTCCCGTGGCTTCTTCAGTTCTATTCAAAGCTCCAGCATCCATCCAGGAACTTGTAAAAGAAGCAGGCTCCAGGGCCCCACCTACGACTTACTGAATCCAAAATTACAAGGCTGGGAGTCTATGCAACCTGGGTCTTTAAGGACCTCCCAGGTGCATCGTATGGGGCCAGTTTGGTCCCCACCGCTAGATGGTTCTCAGCTGTGGGTGATTTTGCCTCCCCCACACCCCCACCAGGGGACACATGGCAGTGTCTAGAGACACTTTGGATTGTCACAGCTCGGGGCTGCTGATCTAGCAGGTGGAGTCCAGAGATACTGCTAAGCAGTGCATGGGACAGCCCCCAAACGTCAGTGGTGCTGAGGATGGGAGACCCCAGGTTCAGGTCAGCAGCTCGCAGCCTCGGCTACACATTGGGCTCACCTGGCCGGACGAGCACCCTGGACCAGTTAAATCAGAATCTGCATGGGAGTGAGGGGTGAGGGCCCGCATCTGCATCCGTGCAGCCGGAGGGGGGTGCTCTACTGGTTTAGGAACCCTTCCTTTAGGAAACTGCTCCGGAGGGCTGAGGCCAGGGACACCCCAACAATGCTCCTTAGATCTCCTAAGACCCAGTGGCAGAAAGCCTACATTTCCACCATCTGGTGCTTCTGCAATCGATTCCATTTAAGACTTGGAGCCCAGGGATCACGGAAACCCCCGTAGGAGGTTTACAACCCGCTACGAACTAGTATTGATCATATCAATGGAGAATTCCTGCTCAGAATAGAAGGCTGGGTTTGAAGAACTGGTGCCTGCAGAGTGGGTGTCCAGCCTGAGTTCTGGGGACATCATCCGGGAAGCTTTGCAGACAGATTCCCGCTGCCTGGTCCCACCTGATAGCAACTGAGACGCAGCCTCTGGACGGGGAGCTCAGGCTTCAGGAGTCTCTCAAGCTCCCAAGGGACGCCTCCTCTGGGAGCCCCTGGCCTCCAGGGGCTCGGCAGTGGGCAGTGACAGAAGGGAGGGAAGCGGGTGGGCAGGTCCTTCACGGGACTGGAGACCAAGGGTCCATTTGCAAATGGCGGGCTCTGGCAGATGTCCCCACTCTGGTTTGTCATTAGCGGTTGGAAAACAGGGTTCGTGAAAATCTCCTGCTTTTTAAACTTTGGCAGCTGATTCCCAAAGACTTGAAAACAAAAACTCTGTGAGCCAAGGAAATCCAATTGGCACAGCCCACCCAGGATTGCCCCGGGGGATGCCGGTCGTGAGCTGGGGGGCCAAACAGTCACACAGGTTAGATGTTTCCTTGTGATTTCTTGGGAGGGCTAATGACATTCAAGAACGCAGGCTTATTTTAAACCCTTAAGACCATTATAAAAACCTAAAGAAAGGCAAAGCCTTCTGTGTCCCTCCCGCCCAGAAGGTTCCCACCTTCAGGAGCTGCCGTTCAGACTGCAGTTTTCTCTCTGGGCACTTACTCACAGGTATTACCCTACCAATGCTATTCGAAAAATGTGATACCGCGTGCAGAGAGCTTAGCACGTAATCAATATCCAATTAGTGCCAGCTACTGGTGGTATAATTTAGGTGGCCTCATTACTAAAATGGCATTATGTAACATTCTCTCGCGGAACAGTGTTCTTTCTGTGTCAGTGTGTACAGAGGTGCACACACATATATGCATACGTATACAAGCTTTTTAAGTATCTGCAGCAAATGACAAGAATAAAAACAGGGCAGGAAATTGGAACAAAGGTTCCAACAGTGAGGACGGAGGGAGAGGGTGTGGAGCGGAAGGAAAGCCACGGCGAACTTCCTGTGTTTGACAAGTTTGTTGACCAAGGGCTGGGCTGGGGACGGCGTTGTGTTTTCGGGACGGTGACACGCGGTTCACCTCACGGGGTTTGGGGATTGGCGGGTCAAATTCTCACTCCCCACTGATTAGACGAGTGTCCCTGTCAGCTTGGCATCTCATCTGTACCATGGGGTCCATCCTGCGCGTGTTCATGAGGCTCACTGAGACGAATGGGTTAGTTTCCTGAGGCGCGATGGGAAGCTGGGTAGTTTCCAGAAACACAGCCTTTAAATGAAGTTTAATTCGGTGATGCACCCCGTGGCCTGGAGGTTCTTCCCTGAGTTCTGATTTTCCCCCAAACACCTGACCACGAACGCCACGTGTTCTATTGCAGGTGGCATCAGCGTGTGAGTGTGGTCAAAACGGGACGCCGGTGATGATATCCACCTGTGACATTCCATGCTATGACGAAGGTCAGTGCCCCGCCGGGGAAGTGGGCTCGTCCCTGGGGGGTGGGGAAGGGTCTGCCGATCCTGTGTATGGTGACAAGAAAATGCAAGGCTCAAAGCCACAGGCTCGCTCTGCAAACGTTAGTGTTAGTGTCCAGGGGCCTCTGGGACAGTGTCACAAATGGAGCGGCTAACACAGCAGAAATGTGTTATCTCACAGCGCTGGAGGCCACAGGTTTTTTTCTTTGGATTATATTCAGTTGTATTAAAAAAGGAAAATCAGAGGGGTGCCTGGGTGGCTCAGTCAGTGAAGCAGCTGTCTTTGGGGAGGGTCATGATCCCAGGGTCCTGGGATCGAGCCCCACATCGGGCTCCCTGCTTGGCGGAGAGCCTGCTTCTCCCTCTCCCTGCTGCTCTGCCTACTTGTGCTCTCTATTTCTGTGTCAAATACATAAAAAACCTTAAAAAAAAAAAAAAAAGGAAAACGAAAGACACAAAAACAAAGGTACAGACCATGAGCCTTCCCCATGAGTTTGAAGGAGAGAAGAGGAACCCAGTGATGGTGACGAGCGGTCCCAGCTAGTGGATAATCCTCATCATCACGGACGAACCTCCGTACCAGAGCCTGACCACATCGGCAGCGTTGGCGTCTTCTGAGCACCGCCAGCGGGACTCTGTTCTCTGCCTCTGTCCAAACTGAGTCTCAGGTGTTCCGAGACCTCCAGATGCTAGGAATGGCTAGCATTCCGTGGCTTCCAGATGCTGTCCTCTCTGTGCACGTCTGTCCACGTGTCCACGTGTCCCCTTCTATAAGGACACGGCCACGTTGGGCTGGTGTCTACCCTAATTGACCTCATCCTAACGTGGTCATTGGCAAAGACCCTGTTTCCAAATGAAGCCCCAGGCACTGGGGGTTACAGTTCAGCTCTGAGCAGCACCCATCCCTTCTGAGGGTGCGTAACCGCTGGAAGAGGCCGAGATCTCCAGCAGATAAGACAAAAGCAAAAGATCGAAAACACTAAGAGGTTGGCATTTGGAGTCGGACAGACCGCGGTTAAAGTCTCTGCTCCGCGGGGTGCCTGGGTGGCTCAGCCGGTTAAGCGTCTGCCTTCTGCTTAGGTCATGATCTCGGGGTCTGGGATGGAGCCCCACGTCAGGCACTCTGCTCACGCAATTCCCAAGAGCCCGTCCATGAAGCATCTACACATTACCCGGCACTTAGGAACTCCCCCGAAACTGGTGAAGTAGACAAGGCAACAGAATATTCCCTACACAAGGCCGGTTTTAAAATGGGATGATATGCTTATCTATTTTATTTTGTCCTGCAGTAGAAGACGATAAATCCAATGCATCAAAAGTGACTGGGTTCTACTTTGCAGAGTATATGTATATAAACTTATATAAGGAGACGTGGCTAAGGGTAAGAACTCTGGAATCCAACAGCTGGCTTAGCCACCTACCAGCTGTGTGTCCTTAAGCAAGTTACTTGAGCTCTCTGAGCCTCATTCTCCTTGTCGTAAAGTGGGTCTAACAATAGTACCTGCAACATAAGTATCAGATTTAATAAAACACCTATTTCAGGGCCTGCCACATAGTAAGTGCTCTATATATTAGCTGTCATTATTATTTTATGATTATGGTTGCTGTCATTTGCATGTAAGTTTCTGGGTTTCAGTTTCTTCTTCTGAGCAATGAGGAAATGAGTCCTATTATTGGTTCTAGAGGTTTTAGAATGTCCTAGTGTTAGGGGAAAACTCCTTTCTTTATATTCTGCTACCCACAGCACATCGGACACCAGATGTGTGGGGTTTCCATACCAAGCAATTCTGTGACGCTTCTGGGTGTCCTCCATCTCAATGGGGTTCTGACTCTAAAGGTAACATGAGCCCCCACAGGCTGAAGCCTCAGTCCCTCAAGACTGCCTCCCACTTTCACAAGCGGTGGGTGCTCAGCTTAACCACACAAATCAGAGATCCCCATGAGCCCCAGTCATTTGCTAGAATGGCTCACAGACTTCGGGAGAACAGCTGACTTACTAGATGGCCAGTTTGTTATAAAAGGATACAACTCAGCCACACAGCCAGATGGAAGAGTGCTTTAGGACAAGGTAGGAGGTCTCATGGGGCCGAGGGGAAGGGAGCTTCCGTGACCCAGCCAGGCACACCACCCTCCCTGCACCCCCGTGTACTCACAGTCCAGCTCTCTGAACCCCGTACTGTAGGGATTTTGGGGCATGCTCTATTACACAGGCGCGATTGATTAAGTCACTGGCCATTGGTGATGGAACTCAATATCCAGCCACTTTCCCCTCCCCAGAGATGGGGGATGGGGCTGAAAGTTCCAACCCTCTATTCGCAAGGCTGGTTTCCCTGGCAACCCAGGCCCCCACCCTTAGGGGCTTTCCAAGTCACCTCATTAACATAAACTCCGAGGTAGTTAAAAGGGGCTGGCTTGTTAGGAGTAACAAAAGATGTCTTTATGGGTCTTATCATTTATGTCATAAGTTTTAGGCGGTTTGTGCCAGGAATGGGGATGAAGACCAAATAGGTATTTCTTTTGTATATCACAATATCATTCTTGAGGAGCTTATTAAAAGCTTAGACGTCAGGTCCCCTCCTGTAGGCTCCATCTACAATAAACTAAGGTTGGGAGTTTCCTAGAGGATTCTGACACACTGCCAGGATTGGTAATCACTGGACGAAAAAAGGCCCCAAGTTTCTTCTTCCCTTTAAACCCTGTGGGTCAAACTTATACTTTGATGTACACCAAATGGATTGTATGTACAGCAGTAGCCTTTGATGATGGGGCAAAAGCTGGCCATTGAGATGTACAGGCTTTGAAATGAGAAGCATACCATTTATATAATTCATACACTATAGATGGTTGTTCTCCAGAAATTGAGAGGCATTGAGAATATAATACGCCCTACAGAAATCACTTTCTCTATCATAATTCTATGATCATTCCCCTATTTGTAGTATGGGGTGCAAGGGCAAGGGGTGGGTAGGAGGAACAGAAGGACATAGGGTTGGGAATTGAGAAAGACCCCCTCCTTTCTCCCTCCCTCGGTCTCTCTCTCCCTCCTTTTCTGCCTCTTTCCTTCCTTCTTTCCATATACATATATATAAAATACATATGGAAGGAATTCCTAAAAGGAGTAAAAAAAGTTACAGAAATAAGGACGACAGTCTGGTATAGCATATTGCTGTGTGAATACCTACACGTGACAAGGGAAACAGAATCGCATTTTGGTGCGTCATGGGTTCGTTGCATTTAGCTCTAGTTCCTCGCAGCCTTGCTTTCAACTTATTCAGCACCCGCTGGAGATTCTGTAAAGAGTTTAAATTAATCCTCTGAGGTCAGAATTCTGCCTGTCATTCACTGACAACTTGAGTCCTGTGCAACTCGCTTTGGAGTGATTATCCCATTTAACGAGGAAGGCAGCTCACCATCTTGCTGTTTTCCCCAGGTTATTAACTAAGTTATAATTTTCGATGCAGTTTTTAAGGGGGTATAAAAGTAGGATTCTGAGGGCCTTTTTTGATCCTTTTGACAGAATCCTCTGACCAAATCTTTTGATGCACATCTATGTTCATCTCTGGTGGGGGATACATATACCTACGCTCATAGAAAAAAGTCAGCAGAGAAAGCGATAAGTGGGATTCTGGGTGACTGTGTTCCTTCTTTTTATCTCTATTTTCCCCACGACGATTCAACAGTTCATCACCCTGCAGGAACATTTCTTGGGAGGGCTTAATAAAAAAGCAGAGGTGGCAGTAGGAAGGAAGGGTAAGAAGTCAGGATGCATGATTTGAATCGTGGCTCTGCTCTGTGAGCTTCGGGAAGTTTCTGGGCCTCTGTCGTTTCATTTGTAAAACGGGAACAATTTTCGTGGTAGAACCAAGCTCCTAAGATCATCAGGAGGCTGAAATGACATGTGAATACATGTGAAATACTTAGAATAGTGCCGGGCAGGTGTAAACACAGGGAGAAAGTTACTTTTGCTGAGTTGGATTCAATGTTGATGCTCATAAAGGCTGTCATTACAGTTTGATATTCACTGGATTATCTCTAGCATAACTTTTATCTCCGGGTGGGACCAATGTACTCTCAAGGGCCCTTCTAAGGGGGAAGCTGGGGAGGAACAGAGAGAGAGAAGTAGATATCATAGAAAGAGAGAGAGATGAGAAGGTTCTGCAGTGTTGGCCTTGGCAGGAAGGAAGGGACCGTGAGCCAAGGAATGCAGGGGGCCCTTCAAAGCTGTAAAAAACAAGAGAGCAGACATTCCTCTAGAGTTTCCAGAGGCTAATCCATTTTCAACTTCTGACCTTCAGAACTGTAAGATAATATATTTGTGTTATTGTAAGGCACCCCAATTGGGGCCATTTGTTATAGCAGCAATAGAAAACTAATGTGAGCGCACTCACACTTCGGAGTCTAACAGACCTGGGCTGCGGTCCCAGCTCTGCCACCCACTAGCTGTAGAACCTTGGCAAGGAATTTGTGTTCTTAGAGGGTCATCTGTAAAATGGAAATAATAATAATATTAGCTTTGTGGGGAGGTATAGGAACATTGGCTGGCACAGGGTAAATGGGGTAAAATACAGGAGACAAGCAAACTAGAAGTAGAGTGTGTTATCGTGGGTGTTCTTTTTCTCTGGCTTTCCCTGTCATGTCCTCTGATGATCTGAGATTTTCCCTGTGTATTTATGCCTAGAACCTCACTGATCTTTGGAGAAGTAAAAATGCCTCATTTTTCTCCCTCTTCGACTCCTTTCTATAGAATCTATTACATTAGTTTCCTCTCTAAAAAAACAAAACCAAAAACAAAACCGCTGTTCCTGGATGGCAGAGACTAATGCAGGCTGTATCTACCAGAACACAGCATTTTCCAGAAACAGGAGGCTGTCTCTGCTTCACCTGGATAAAAAGTTTCTAAAATATTAAATTTCTGTTCCTAGTTAATTGTTCTCCAAAAGAAGAACCACCTAATTTTGCTTTAAAAAATAAAATAAGTGGAATCATTTTATGGGGCTGAGAATTCGTACGTGAGCCTAGTGTCCCTGCTCATGCAATAATATAATGAGGATGGAAGCATTTACCAATAGTGACGCTTGGGAGAAGTGTAATGGGAACCCTAGCGCCAAAAATCAGAGCTACCCTGAGATGTGAGAATGTGGGACCAACGTCACCACGTCCCCAAGTGAAGCGATCCGAAAGCAGGAAGAGAAAGGCCAAGATGGGCCACCATTTTCTGCCCTTCCCCCTTTTTATTAGGGGAGATAGGGAGCTCTTTCCCAGAAGGCCTTGCCCTCAAGTAGGCATTCTCTTAATCTTATTGGCCAGGACTAGGTCACGTGGCCACACCAGGGGCAGGGGATGCTAGGACGGCCCCCATCTCTGGGCAGCAAGCGAAGAACACGGGGCTGGAGTGGGTTGCTTGCTGCGTGCGCCATCAGCGGTGGCTGCCAGCGTTGGTCTCGAAGAATTACAGCTGAGCAACCAAAAGTAGCAGCTTCTTTACTCAGGCCATTCAGAAGCCATTAAAGGGATCTAGCTCATTTCTCAAATATTCCTTTTCTCTCTCCTCCCGTAACCTTGCTGTGTATCATCTCACTCCACAAATTCTTTATGCTGAGCTCTGCACCCGAAAAACCCTGTTCCACACCCCTTCCACGCACTTTCCTTTCTCCCCCCACTCCCAACCCAGCATTGCACGGCCCCGCCTCTCAGTATACAGCAGCGACTTCGGAAAACTGGCGCCCCCAGGTGGCCCAACACTCCTTGCCCCTCCGCCCCCTTGGCAGGTGTGCCCTGGGAAGTCTAATCCTCAGTGCTTTTTTATCTCACCAAAAGCTCAAGGGGAGATTTTCTGTTGGATGAAATTATCCTCTTACACCATTATGGTAGACGGTCTCCAGATAGACACACCCCTTCCCCCCACCCCGCCCCAAATAATCCATGTTTCCTTATCATGTTCTCTCATGGAACCCCTAATACAGAGTGGAAGGGATGACACGTGAATTCCAAGGCTAAGCCTTAAGAATCCCGGTAGCCTCTGCCTGTGTCTCTTGCAGCACTAGCTTTGGGGTAAGCTAACCGCGGGGTCTGTCCAAGTGCTCGGAGACCGCCCTGCTGGGACGGAGCCCACGCTGGTCCCACCAAGAAGCCAGGGGACAAGAAAGAGAGAAATGCCCAGCTAGTCCCCACCTGTCCAGCCAGCCCAGCCCCGGACAGATCCCTGGGCTACACAAGCATGTACAGATCCCTCTAGCTCAGTGGGTGCCGTCTTTAATTCGTTATTGGATAGCCACAAACTATTTTAAGGTGTGGATATGCTAGCATTCATTCAGCCATTACCCGGAGTGTGGGCATTCATTTTTTTGTTCTTCTTTCCACTCCAAACGATATTGCAGTGAACACTCTTGCACAAATTTTTTATCCTTTGCATTTTAGTTAGCTTCTTCCAGATGGGGGGGGGGGCTCTACAAAGTATGGCTAGAGTGAGTGCTTTTGGGTAAACTACTTGAATCTATGACCTGGCTTCACCTATTTGCAGCTGCGTGAGCTTAAACGAGAGACTTCATGTCTCCACCTCATTGTGTTATGAAGAGAAAATAAGATCATGCTTGCAAATCCCTTCACTTGGTGCCTGAAACAATAAAGAGTGGCTATTACAACGATGTCAGTTCCTGAAAATAGTGATGCCTAATTTTTAATCCACATAGAATCACTGGAAGGATTTTTTTAAATCCCATTACTAGGCCCCACCTAGAATCAATAAATCAGAAGCTCTGGAGGGTGAGGCCCAGGCACAAATCTTTTTCCAGGTTTCCCTGGGCATTAGTATTTTGAAAGCTCTTAATGTTCAGCCATGGTTGGAAACCAGGCACTCACATAGAAAATTCCTTATTCACTTTTTTTTTCCCCCAAAAATAAAACATGGGCATTTCTGTTTTAAATTCTTCCAAGACTTTTTTGTCCCTACCATGGCTGACACCCTGGACACAGCATTCTGTTCCAGGGTGCATACAGCTGGATTTCATTAATTTCCAGCAGCTTCTGTTGAGTAACACGCAAATTGTTCTTTACCTCTCCGGACTGAGAAGAAGGTGGGACACCACATTCTGCTGAGCACATAGAGATGTCCGACCTGGTCTCAAGAGCATGAGCTCTATTAACTTGTCCCTCTCTCAAGGGCTAGGCAGAGAGAGCCCGAGAGAGACCCAGGGAAAGCACGACAAACAGCGAAAAGAGAAACAGGATCATGGGGCAGCTGCACATTATTTCATTTCTCCCCCTCAGGGTGCATTTTAACCAGATCATGAAACACCATAACTGGCTTCCACCACAGTTCTAATCCTACAGCGGACTTTTCTAAAAACCTTCTCTTCATATCCTTTTACCACACTGGGAAGAATTTGCCAACGCTAGGCTTGCACAAAAATAAAAGATAATAATAATAATAAATCAGGGAGACCAAGGAAATGGTAAGCTGCCCTAAACATTTCTGGGAGTTTAACAATTAAAGCAGCAGATCAGTGGGTGAGATGCGCTCTGTGCAGAACAGACCTTGGAGGGCCCATGTTTCTGAGAAGAAGAGACTGGAAACACAAGCAGAATCTGGCTCCATTCGAAGGCACAAAAACTGCGATGCAGAGCCGGTTCTCAGCTCCCGGCCCGGCAGCCCAGCGGATAATCAGATATTTGAGTGAAAGCCCCACTTGAGAATTTTCAGATGACATTTCCCATTTAAAAAAAAAAAAAAAAACGAACCCTAAACATTGCACTGGGCGAACACCACACCGGCCCTATCAGCAGATCTCATAGTTGGCCACTTCTGATAACATAAAGTTGTTCTTCCTACTATTTCATCTCTCAACAAAAATAATGTTAAAAAAAAAATCATCACCCTTAGGTGATCCCTGCTTGAAGCGACTAAACATTGAGATCCTCTAGCTAATTAATTTTAAGGGTGCTTGCTTGGTTTCTGGACCCACTAGGCCTCCTGCCCTTGACAACAAGGTCCAATTTATGTTGTCACCAGGGAGGGACCCCGTGGGTAAGAGGTCCCCAGGGGCTGTGTCCCCTTTTGAAGCTGCCTATATGCTTCATGAATGAGCCCTTTTTAAAATGACCTCTGAGGGGTACGTCAATTCCAGGTGACTTAAAAAGGTGGGGTGTCCGAGTTTGCTGAGCATAGGGTCAGATTCTGGAATATGGAGACGCCTGGGGGGGGTCATGCCCCTCACTCCGGGACGCAGGGCCCACTTGGCCTGGTGAAGCCTCCATCGCAGCCCGAGGTCGCTGCCGGGCCTGCCCAGGGCTAAGCGGAAATAGGCCAACTGTTCGTTCGGTCAGCCTTAAATCCCATTCTAGACCTCTCCTTTCCCCCTATTTCTTTTCATTATTTGTACATGTTTAAGTAACATGGGATGGTGTGGGCCTTGGTACGTATCCACATAAGCATTGCCAACAGTATGCATAATAAACTAAGACAGGAAAAACATCCCTACCCTGGGCCTGTCCGCTTCCCATTTCCTCCCTTAGAGGCAAGCATCTTTACCATTTCTTAGGGCCAGAGGTGTTGCACCTTCTCTACCTCTCAGCACCACTTTTTAAAAATGAATGGGAACATTCTACACATACAGTTGGACATGGCTTTTTTCCCTTAGTATGTGATTTGGAGAATGATAACACGTGTGGAGGATTTCCCTGGATGGGTGTGGGATAATTTATTTAACCGGGCCCCTATTGATAAGCGGTTAGGTTGCTTTTAGTCTTTTCTCATGAGGACAGTGGCCCAGCGAATAGTGTGTATCTGTTCTGTGTCTTTGTGCCTTGATGCAATTATATTTATAGGGTAATAGTCTACGAGTAGAAATTAGAGGTCACAGGGTTTGTGAATTTTTAGATTTCGGTGTACATTACTCAATTCCCCTCCCAAGGGATTGCCAATATACACTGTCACCAATGGTATAGGGGGCTCTTCTTTCTCCTATTCACTCCCTGTTAGGTTACTAAGTATCTCCTTTTTCACCAGTTTGATAGGTGGAAGGCTAGCTCTCCTAATTTTGCTCATATTGAACTATTCAAGGAGTTGAGCATCCTTTCATATGCTTAAAAGCCAGCTGTGTTCCTCTTAACTGTGTACTCACGTTAGGTGTTCCTTTCCCCACCCAACTCCCCGCTGTTGGATGTTTGTTTATACAATGTCTTCCTTTTCCAAAGTGAGATATAATTCACACACCACAAAATTCAACCTTTTAAAGTATGCAGTTCAGTGCTTTTGAGTATATTTATTAGGTAGCACAAACCATTTCCCCACTGGCCCCAGAATGTTTTCATCACCGCAACCAAAGACTGTACGCATGCGCTGTCGGTCCCTGTAGCCCCTCCCCCCAGCCCCTGGCAACCACATAATCTGCTTTCTGTCTCTATGGGGAGAAATCTGCCTCTTCTGGATATTTCAGGTAATTAGAACCCTGCGATGCGTCGTATTCTATACCCGGGTTGTCTCACTTGGCGTCATGTTTTCAGGTTCACCCGTGTCATAGTGTGTCGCCATGGCTTCATTCTTTTCCGTGGCTGAATACTACTCTATCGCCTGGATAGGCCACCTCTTGGGTATCCGTTCATCAGTTGACTGATTGACGTTTGGGCTGCTTCCATTTCTTCAGCTATCGTGACAAGTGCTGCTGCGAACATTTGTGTACATGTTTTCGCGTGGACATGTGTTTTCATTCTCTTGGCTGTGTACCCAGGAGTGGAATTACTGGGTCATACAGTAACTCTATGTTTAACTTCTGGAGGAGCTGCTAAACTGCTTTCCAGAGTACTTGCGCCATTTTACCTTCCCGCCACCCCCCTGCCCACGGCAACATGTGAGGGTTCTGATATATCCACATCCTCACCAACACTGCTGATGGTTCGTCTTTCTCATCATGGGCATCCTACTGTGTGTGAAGTGATGCCGTGTGGGGGTTTTGGTTGCCTTTTCCTAATAACTAATGATGTTGAGCGTCTTTTCGTGTCCTCGATGATCATTCTTATGTCAACTGTGGAGAATATCATGTCTTCTTGATTTGACTGCTTTTCCCAGTCCTTCTCTCCAGAACCCCTTGTCTCATAGTGCTTTCTGGCTGGCTACTCCTAGTCCCCAGAGTCCCGAGCTAATAATTGCCACTCTTCAGCAGTGTTCTATGGAGCATGAATTCCATCTACCCCACCCCCCCATGTCCAAGGCTTATCCTTGGAGGGCGCTGAGAGAGTAATACGTGACCTTCCCTGGTATGTTTTTACCACTTACGATGTGTTTTATGTTGCATATCTGATCAATGTTCTTGCTCTTTCCCATCCCTGCCACCCTTGGGGGGTGGGAGAAAGACACGCTATCACATTGCTGCTGGAAATGTGCATCACGAGTGCCCTTTCTGGGAAAGAAATCTGGCAGTGTCTCTTTTTAGAAATTAAATGCACATTGATTTGGGTGTAGCAGCTGCACATCTGTGCTTCTGTTTCATAGAAATAAAGTACGTTTAGGACTTTTGAACACAGAAGTTTATCTCAGCATTGTTCATAATAGAAATGGAAACAATTACTTGGGAACTACCAAAACGGTCATTGATTAGGGCAATGGCCTAAATATCTTTTGGTATATACATACTAAGGAATATTATGCAGTTACTAAAAAAAATTAGATAGGGGTACCTGGGTGGCTCAGCTAGTTAAGCATCTGATCTCAGCTCAGGTCTTGATCTCAGGGTCATGAGGTCAAGCCCCACTTTGGGCTCCATGCAGGGCGTGGAGACTACTTAAAAAAAAATAAGGTCGATTTGGACATGTTGACTGAGAGGAATAACTGTGATTGTCAGTTCATTCAGGTGGCTTTAACAAAAATACCACAGACTGGGGCAGATTTGTTGCCTAGTAAAACCTTCGTCCCTGTTTATAGATGGCCATCTCTTCACTGGGTTCTCAAGCAGTGGAAGAGGTAAAGGGAGCTCTCTGGGGCCTCTTTTTGAAGGGCACTGATTCCATTCATGAGGGTTCCATGCTCATGACCTAATCTCCCAAAGTCCCCCCACTCCTAATACCACCAGCCTAGCGGTTAGGATTTCCACCTACGAAGTTTGTAGGGTTATGAACATTTGATCTGTAACAACGATAGATAAAAGCAAAAACTATGTCTAATCTGATTCAATTTTTGTAAAAACCAAGAGGAACAAACACAACCGCTATATACATGTATCTGGAATGCTTATACGTATTTGTAGGAGCATGGACCAAAATTGACAAGCCACGCTGGGTCACAGATGCAGTGACCTTGCTGTGAAGGTGGGAGATCCATACAGAAAAAGAGAAGAGTTAAGAGATCAATTGTTTGGGGTAGTAAACAAATGTTAAATGTGTATTATAATCAAGTTGAGGGAAAAAAAACAAAATCAAACATTGAATGTGTCTTCGAGTGACAATATTGGCTCCCATTGGAGCAATGGTGACTCAGTGCTTGAATTATCTTTGTATGTTCCAGACTTTTGCAGCACACAAATGATAGGAAATCTTTGAGCAGAAAGGAGGGTGGAAATGGTGAGCTTCACTAATATGGTTTCCCCCCACAGTAATTGGCAAATCACTGCCAACTTTTTGAGAAAGCACAGGGTGAACAATTACCCTTTGCCCACGTAATTAAAGCCCAGCATTTCCAACATTAAAGCCCAGCATTTCCATCTCTAGACACTCAGACATGTTGTATCAAGCTGACAGTCCAGAACCTTCAGCTCTAAGATGCCCCCTAGCTCATTCCTTTCTTTTATTTATGCTGGAATTTCTTGGCCAAGACATTGTAGCTTTTTCATATCAAGATGAAAAGCATGCAATCTGATCATTCTGTGAAATTTCCAAATCTAACATCTTCCTCCATGCTCTAAGTATCTGCCACGTGAATCCTTGTTTCAAGACCTATAAAAAGAAAGCCACAGTTGTTTGATGTGTCATTTGACTCCTGCAGCGGGACCTCAGAAGGGTCTTTTTTGTAAAACTTTTTGAGGTCTTCATCAATTTTCCCAAGGCCCTACTGTAATCCTTTGATATTCAAATATAATTGTCTTTTGAAGAGCTTAGTGGGTCATCACCTGGTTTCCCTTCTACCTTCCTGTCCTCCTCTGTGAACTCTTTGAACTCTGCCAGATTCTCACTCAACAGGAGCCACGTGTGTGATCTGAACAATACTTTCCATGACTCAGCAAACTCCTGCGTCTTCTGCAAGGTTTGCAATTTCCCTTTGCAAATCCCGTGCATTACATTTTGTTCCTTGTCCTTTCTCCAGATGGATCAGAATATTGACACACAGGACGGTGTTGAACAGGAAGGGATGTCTGAGTGGGAAATAACTTTCGTAAACTTTCGTAAACACTTTCTTTGTAAATGAAATGATAATGATGGCCTCTGCTTCCCTCTTTAACCCTAAGAACCAGGAGGATTTGGATAATGGATTCTTAGAAGAAAGAACGCCACCTCTGCCCCCACCGGTTATTACAAGGGTTGCTACTCACGCCATTATTATAGTCAGGCTCCCTGGGTGCTGTGCTCCTGCCTTACTTTTCCCTGGCTTAATCCTGTTCTGTGCCAAGCACCGTTGGAGGCACCGGGGACACAGCTGTAATCAAGACAGACCAGGTATCAGTCTACTTGGGCTTATTTTCTAGTGGAGAAGAAGCAAAGTGAATTAATGAGATCATTTCAGAGACCAAAGAAGGCACTGCAGAACCCAAAGAGGACATGCGGGTGAGTGGGAAGGTGACTTTAGAAAGGGTGGTCAGGGAAGACCTGACTTGAGGCTTGAATGATAGCGAGGTAGCCATGGAAAGACCGGAGGGGAAGCATTCCCAGGTGGAAAGAATGGCTAGTGCAGAGGGCTTCAGGTGGGAACGAGGCTGATGTGTAAAGAGGAGGAACACGGGCTGAGCTGAGGTTCTAGCAGGTAGTGGCCATGGTAGACTTCGGGCTTGATTTTAATTGGGGCGAAGCCCTCTTTGGATAGTTTTATGTAGATGAATGACATGATCTAATTTTTATTTAGAACAAAACAAAGTCACACACCAATGTCTCCCAGATGTGAGAAAACATGTTTTTTTTTCTTTTTTTTTTTTTGTTCATAGCGTTTTCTTAAAAATCTACTAATTCCATTAACCAAACTTTGTCTCTTTGTTCTCTCCCTCTCTTCTGTTCTAGCTTCTACTACAAAATGTCAAGGGTTTGAGCTTTGGATCAGGCAAACATGGGTTCGAATCCTGACTCCACCACTTAAGAGCAGGATGATGTTTGAAAGGTCCCTTTCCTTCTCTGAGCCTCAATTTTCCCACCTGTAAAATGGGAGTGATGATAGTACCTAACGTATACATTTGCTGTAGTATATAAATAAAATGCTTCTTGTTACAGACAGCATTTACCATAACGCCTGGCATGTGGAAAACAGTCAACGAATGAACAGTTGTACTAAGTGAAAATTTGAACTTTGCCACATGGAAAAAAAAAAAAACAAAAGATAATCCTTCCTCAGAAGTTCTGAATATTGTAATAGAGACTGTGTGTGTGTGTGTGTGTGTGTGTGTGTGTGTTTAAAATATGCAGTAGAACTCTGAGGAAGCAGGTTGTTTTGGCTGAGAATACTTGATACTTAGAGAGTGGGAAGAATTCCTGAGTCTTCTCTGGCCCAGATTCTTAGATTTTTGAAGATAAATTAATTTGTATCATTATTATTTTTAAAAGTCTTTCCAGAGCACTCAAATTTATAGGTTAAACCATTGGAATATTTTTTTCCTTATGACTTATGTTTGGAAATATAAAACAGTAATTATAGTAATAAGATATTAATAGAACAAAAAAACCCCCTAATTTTTCTCAAGAACGTACCACATACCTGCAAGCAGTTAAGGGCCTTGTAGGAAGCATTTCATCTAATCCTCATAATGACCATTTGAAGAAGGCATTATTATTTTCTTGCCCATTTTATAAGAAAATTGAGGCAGGGGCACCTAGGTGGCTCAGTGGGTTAAAGCCTCTGCCTTTGGCTCAGGTCATGATCTCTGGGTCCTGGGATCGAGCCCCTGTCTGGCTCTCAGCTCAGCAGGGAGCCTGCTTCCCCCTCTCTCTCTGCCTGCCTCTCTGCCTACTTGTGATCTCTCTCTGTGTCAAATAAATAAATAAAATCTTAAAAAAAGAAAAAAGAAAGAAAATTGAGGCATAGAGATATAAATTACTTCAGCTAGATCACAGACAGATCTTCCTCTACTTGGGATGGGGCTACTTCCTGATGAATCCATTGTATGTTGGAAATGGATTTATGGGCACCTGGGTGGCTCGGTAGGTTCAGTGTCTGCCTTCATCTCCGGTCATGATCCCACGGTCCTAGAATTGAGTCCCATGCCAGTCTCCCTGCTCAGCAGGAAGTCTGCTTCTCTCTCTCCCGCTGCCCCTCACCTCAGCTCATGCTTTCTCTCTCTCTCAAATAAATAAATAAAATCTTTTTTTTAAAAAAGAAAGAAAATGTATTTACTATACCTAACCTACCAAGCATCATAACTTAGCCTCGCCTGCCTTAAACGTGCTCAGAGCACTTGCACTAGCCTACAGTTGGGCAACATCATCTAACACGAAGCCTACTTGGTAATAAAGCGTTGACTATGGCAGGTACATGAAATGTACCGACTACTGCACTGAAAGGGAGAGACAGACTGACCGGAAGGGCACAGATGATTGTCAGTGTACCCATTGTCGACCCTCACAATCACATGGCTGGCTGGGAGCTGCCATGACCCAGCATCACCAGAGGGGGCGCCACGCATATCGCTAGCCCAGAAAAAGATCCAAATTCAGAATTCCATTTACAGTTCCTGCTGAATGAGTATCACTTTTGCACTTTGTAAAGCCGAAAAACACAAGTCCCAGCACTGTAAGTCAAGGACCATCTGTATTTCATATTTGAGAGTCAGACTGAGGTCCTCACAATGACATCAAAATGCCACTGGAAATAAGTTCTCAATCCCATGTGTGCCTACGATGACTTTCTTTTAAAAAGCCACACACATAATACAAAATATATTTTCTGCACTAAGAAGATCAAAATTTCCAACTCTTTCAGATATTTGGGAGCTGTCGTTTGCATTCTTACTTGATTCCTTTTTATCTCCCTTAAACTCTTACACATTTTTTTTTCACGGAAAGTAAAATCTCTTTGGTATGTCATCTGTTTGTCTGCTTTATGAGAAAGCTTTTTATTGAAACCAGACTCAAGATGAACTTCTCTCAAGATTGTTTATAGGAATCGAAAGCTTGGTTCCCATTGTCCTGAAGGAACTTTTTAATTCTTTCCATAATAATGTGAGGAAGGCAGGTAAACAACGTTCATCTTTGCAAGAGTATAAACCTTGTAACTCCAATGGGTTTTCTGCCTATTCATTCACAGATTGGAGGTGTGTGCGTGGGCGTGGGCGTGCATACATATCCACATGCATTTAAATCAATGTTTTACAACATATTTCTAATGTTTATCGAAGGTCTCAAAAGTTGTAATCTCTTTCCTGAAGTGGATATTTTCCCTTTACTTTTACTGTTAAGACAAAGGGTTGGTGGTTTTTTTTTTTTCTTTTTTATTCATTTTTATTAGAGAGTGAGAGAGAGCATGAGAGGGGAGAAGGTCAGAGTGAGAAGCAGACTCCCCGTGAAGCCAGGAGCCCGATGCGGGACTCGATCCCGGGTCTCCGGGATCATGACCCGAGCCAAAGGCAGCCGCCCAACCAACTGAGCCACCCAGGCGCCCCGGGTTGGTGGTTTTTTTATTGAGCTCCTTGTAACTTACTTCCTCCTATTTCATTCTCTTTATCCTCCTTCTTCCCATACTAACTGCCTCCTAGACAAACTTGAAGAGCCTGGAGACAACTTCCCAGGAAGAGGATTGTTTGCTATTACTTGACAAGTGAAATGGGTACTGGCCAATTCCATGGAATTCTCTCCAAGTCACTGAATATGTAATTAACTTAAACTGGCATAAATGAAAAAAAAAAAAAAGATCTATTGGCCACATAATGGTAAATTTCAGCTTCAGGCATAGCTGGATCCAGGCATTCAAATTCTATCACTGGCTATTTGCTCCCTGAATCTTTTGGCTCTGCTTTCATCTGAGTTTGCTTTCAGGCAGGCACTTGTGAATGTGATGGCCAAGGCCACCACTTACAGATGTACCCCCACTGGTTTGCCAACCCAAGCATAAAGAGCATAACTCTGTTCTAATGGGTTCAGCAAAAGCTACAGGATTAGTCTAGCTTAGATCATGTGCTCACGTAGGAGGTAAGCATTTAGCAAAGGAATTGGAAGCTCCGGGTGATGGACTTGAGTATGCACTCACTCAAGTTTGGAGGACAGACCTTCATTATCATGGAATGTCTCATCTAGAAAGTCCTAGTTCTTACAAGTTATCAAAAATACTTTCCTCATTCTCTAATATCAAAAGCTAAAATTTGCATCTGCTGTAATTTCTAAATGCATTTGAGGGCTAGTCTAGATACCTGGGTGAAAAGAGTTTATCCTTTATTCAAGTAATATATTGGCCCTTTAAAAAAAAAGTCTGTTTAGGGACTACATCAAACTTAAAAGCTTCTGCACAGCAAAGGAAACCATCAGCACAATGAAAAAGCAACGCACTGAATAGAAGAAAGTATTTATAAATCATTTATTCAATAAGGAATTAATATCCAAAATGTGTAAAGAACTCAATAGCAAAAAAAAAAATCTGATTTAAAAATGGACAAAGAATCTAAATAGACATTTTCCAAGGAGGACATACAGATGGCCAATAGGCACATGAAAAGGTGTTCAACATCACTAATTATTAGGGAAATTCAAATACAAACCACACTAAGATATCACCTCACACCTGTCAGAATGGCTACTATAAAAAACAAAAAAAACAACAAGAAATAATAAGTGTTGGTGAGAATCTGAAGAAAGGGGAAGGGGGAAGACCATATATATGTGTGGAATACTACTTGGCCATAAAAAAGAAGAAAGTCTTGCCATTTGCAAAAATGTGAATGGACCTTGAAGATACTATGTTAAGTGAAATAAGTCAGAGAGAGACAAAGGCCATGGGATTTCACCTGTACGTGGAATGTAAAGAACGAAACAAATGAACAAACGCAACAAGACTTGGAGATACAGAGAACAGAGTGGTGGTTATCAGAGGAGTCAAGAGGGTCGGCAGCGGGTTCAGCTGGCTGAAGGGGTGACAGATGGTGACCAGACTTCTTGGGGTGGTCACTTTGTGACCACTTTGTAGACCAGGATCGAATATTACTATGTTGTACACCTGAAACTAATATAATGATAGGTGCCAATTTCAACATCGATTTAAAAAAAAAAAAGTCTGTCCTTGGGAAGATTTTTTGTTCCCCCCAAAGCCTTTTTTTTCTGAGTGTAACACTCTTACTTACCTCTAGCTCTTTTGGTTCCTGGCTGGAGAGTAAGGAAGAGAGGAAAAAGGGTAGGAGATTGACGGATGCTCTTGGCATTTTGAAAAGCCCTTCCTTGTTTTGAATCTCAGTCTCTGCCTTTTTGTCAACTGTTTCCTCTTCTCCTGGCATGGACCGTCCCCGCGATTCATTTATATTCACTGTGGTGCTTTAGCTGCCTGTCTTACTTGGCACCCTGACACATCCGTCTATCACTTCCTTCCTCCCGCTCTCCCTCCGCCTTCTCTCCCCGAGTGCAAGGTCTACTGTGAATATATTCCTAGAGCACGGGAAAGGGTGAAGAGCTAGTGGGCACACCCAGTGTTCCTATGGGGTGAATTCCTTGGGATCTGAGATTGTGAGGAACCCCTAGTGCTTGCACTGGGCTCCGGACCGTCTCTTCGGTGCCCCTCAGTGGTGACCATTCTACATGGGGATTCAGCCCTCCCTTTCCTGTCTCCCTTTTGTTTGTTCCTGACTCTAGACCCCGAGAGATACCAGGGTTTGGCGAAAACAACTGCTAGTAAAAGTGTGTACCTGTGTGTATGTGTTTCTCACACATTTTACCAAACTATGTGAGCAGACCAAAAAATTCTCCCCTTTCTCCCTTTGTCCTTTTCTCTGTCTTCCTGCAAACATATTTTAAAAGTGACTGGCTATGGGGCAGCTGGGTGGCTCAGTCGGTGAAGCCATCATCCCGGGGGCCTGAGATCGAGTCCCACGTCTGGCTCTCTGCTCAGGGGGAGTCTGCTTCTCCCTCTCCCTCTGCCCCTCCCCACCTCTTGTGCTCGGTCTCTCTGCTTTGTCTCTCTCTTTCACAAATAAATAAATAAAGTCTTTAAAAAATAAAAAACATAAATAAAAGCGACTGGCTACAGCTGTATAAAGCAAAACACAAAGCTGGCAACGCTGTGCGAGAATCCTTAAAGATAATCATGGTATCTGTCAATTCTCAAACATCGACTACAGAAAAGGCAGTGTGCCAGAGTCATTGCATATTCTTCTCCTTTAAAGATCTCAGCAACGCTGCAAGGGAACTAGTACCATTGCCATCTTATGTACAAGGAAGTTCAAAGATTTTTTGGGACTTGACCAGGGTCACACAGTTTATCAGCAGAGAATCTTGATTTTTTTTAAAAGATTTTATTTATTTATTTGATACAGAGAGAGAGAGATCACAAGTAGGCAGAGAGGCAGGCAGAGAGAGAGGGGGAAGCAGGCTCCCTGCTTAAGCAGAGAGCCCGATGCGGGGCTCGATCCCAGGACCCTATGATCATGACCTGAGCGGAAGTCAGAGGCTTTAACCCACTGAGCCACCCAGGTGCCCTGAGAATCTTGTTCTTTAACTTTCATGCCAAAATTTGTGGTCTCTCCTTTTTTCCTGAATATCGTACTGCTTTATAAAAGGCACCTGGGAAAGGAAAGCAGTTCCATGAGACCCACGCAGAGGTCAAAGCAGAAACAGCTGGATGCCGCAAGCGGTGCCCCTCCCGGAGGAGGAGGCAGAGCCCGCGTCCTCACGCAGCACTGGACTCTAACCTAAGCCTCTGATTCCATGCTGGAATTTGCCGTCCTATGTGGACGCTTGCCCTTCCAGCCTTCAACATGGAAGCTTCCCGCCCCCACAAACCTAGGCTAACACAGGCCAGAGGCTAAGACAGAGTACAGAGGTCAGAGTCAGGTCTCTGTCCATCACCAGACTCGCGACTTAGCCCGCCCGGCAGCTGTGGGGACGGGACCAAGCCCTGTGGCAGCCACTTTTGTCACTTGCGGGTAATGATAACAGCTAACCTGCCTCAGGTTACTCTTCTGTCTGCTTCAAACAGCTTAACTCATGTAATCTGCATCCCAAAATTAGGAGGTAAGTTCTACCCTTTGCCTCACTTTGCCAGAAAATAGAGGCACAGGACCGTTAAGTAACTCAGATTCAGAGACGGTTTAGCTCGGTGGTTCTTGTGTGTGAGTGATTTTTTGTCCCACTCCCCTGCCACCCCAGGGGACATAGGGCAATGTCTGGAGTCATTTTGGATTGTCACAATGTCGGAGGGGGGTATTGACATCTACTGGGCTGAGGCCAGGGCGCCGCTAACCCCCCAGAGCAAAGAACGATCCGGCCCCAAACGTCCAGAGTCCCGAGGGGGAGACGTGTTGTTCTAGCTCCAGCGTCCGAGCTGCCTCCCCGGTGAAATCATGACACAGTCTGCTTCTCACGAGATTCCTCCGAAGCTGCCACCGCAGAAGTAACACGAGTGTCACTAGTACGGTGCCTGGGGTGCGATCTCCCGCCATCGGGCTCTCCTCCTCACTAACCTGCCCCCCCATTCCTCTCGGGAGCAGGGTCACAGGAGTTCTAGAGAACCGAGCTCTGCTTCGCGGAGCGAGCCGAGGGCAGAGCCCCCTGCTTCATCTTGGCCGCTGTGTATCAAACGTCTGGAGTCCATTATCCATCCTTGAATTTCCTCGCCGGGTTGAATAACCGCTGTTTATGTTTGTGTTTACAGTCGACTTGGGAATAAGTGTCCAGGAGGATAATGGGGCCACTTCTTCCCCCAAGACAATGGAGACCAGCGCTGGTGCAGATGCCAACGGAAAGAATCTTGGGAAGGAGGCCAAACTCGAGGCACCAGCTGCTAAATCTCGTTTTTTCTTGACGCTCTCGCGGCCTGTACCAGGACGTACTGGAGACCGAGCCACGGATTCATCCAGTGCATCAGTGAAGCTCGATGTCAGCCCCAGTGAGGCTCTAGGGAACAAAGAGCCATGTGAGAGCGTGGCACTTCCGGTGGCAGCTGCGCTGGGGCACGACCCACATAAAACCCCAGGCCAGCGCCCAGCCGGGGACGGAGGCTTCTCTGCCACTCGGGGAGCGGCGCCTGTCCCTCCTGAGTCAGGGGGAGCAGCCCCCTCCAAGCCCAAGGACTCCAGCTTTTTGGACAAACTCTTCAAACTGGACAAGGGACGAGAAAAGGCACCAGCCGACAGCCACCAGGAAGCCGGGGTGGCCGAGCGTCAAGATCAGGCCCCGGAAGCCTCCGGATCGTCCAGGCCGTCCGATGATGTCCCCGCAGAGAGGGTAAGTGCTGGACAAGGGCAGGGCATTTTGTGAACACCAGCTCTGGGAGGGGGACCCCGAGGGGCTAAGGCGATGTCACCTACATCGCTCTGCAGTCACCAAGGGGCCCTGACAAGGTCTCAAGCCGTCGACCCCTCTAGAACAAATAGCACATTGTAGTGGAGTGTCCCCATGTTTCTGTGGGTGGAAACATCTGTTTGAAGAGCAGTAACAGCTGTGACATCTGTTTTATGTAAAAGAAGACAGGAGGTGAGTTACATACGGATGAATTCGTCCTTCCATTTATCAAAGGTGGAGGAAGACAGGTTGCATTTATGATCAATGGAGTCTGGAGGGAAAGGCATTAGCAGAATAAAAATGGTCCCTAAAAGACTTGACGACCCTGCCTGGTCTCAATAGGTTGTTTCCCATTTCGCATGTTTATAGGCTTTTGTTGGAATACATTTCATTTCTTCTTTTTAATAGCCTGGATTGATCTTTAACTATCTTTTGCACTAAAGTGTGGGTTTAAATAAAGAGCTTTTACAGCTCTGGGCAGAGTCTTTTATGTACTAATTATTTTCCAACAAGCTGGAGTAGTATCTTTGTAAAAACTAGGTGTTTTTTTAAGGAGGTATCTGGAATCAGCTCCTTTTCCCCACCACCCCCCTGCACAAGAAAGGCAGGTTCTTTTGATCTTAAAAAAGAGCATTGGCTTTTTATCTTGAGAGTGTATGTGGGCTGAGAAAGGAACTCCTTGGATGAAAAAGGAAGTAAAAGTTGATACAATGTATTTTAAGGTACTTGTTTTTTTTAGTCGTTGGGCTTTTAAATAAGTGTATTTTTCAAAATTTGGAATGCAGTCAGTGGTAAGGTTAGAAGCAGGAAAAAATTAGATGGGCTCAGTTTTTCATTACAGGGTTCTGTATCATGGCTGCCGATTTATTTGTCTGAATAACAACTAATTGCATTGCCTTGTTGCTAATAGCACTGGGTGTCTTTTATTGAGCACTTACAGTATACCAGCCTCTGTTGTAAACTCTGTACATATATTATCCTCCTTAAGCAAAGTGACTATCACATTAGTCTCTGGTTTTAACGCGCCCAGGAGGGTGTCGAGAATTATATTTTAAACATTAGGCACCAGTTCAACATTCTGGACACTTACGATTGGGGAAAGATAGGCGCGTGTGTTCAGGTTCTTACTATCAGCATTCTTGCTTCTGTGAATTTCTATGCCAAGAACTGATTTTCAGATTTTCTTTCGAAAGTTTAAAAAATTGTCCTTCAAATGGCTGCTTCCCAGAATGCACCAGGGCAGGGCCAACGGAATAGCTTTCTGTATAATCCAAAGTAGGTCTTCAAATGCGTCCGGGGGTCACATCTTTACTGAGTGTGACCCTGCCAGCTACAGGTGAGACAAGGCCACAGGGGTGGCTGGGACAGAGCCCTGTCCTCAGGGACTTTGTGGTCCTACGAGGGAAGAGGTACAAAACCCCTGAGATTCTTGTGCGAGGTGCCAAGTGCTCTCCTTGGGGAGGCTGAGTGCTGCAGGAGACGTGCAGACACAGAGGATTGGCCTCGCTGGCTCGGGGAACATTCCATCAAATGTATCAACCTGGAGCTGGAAAGTTCCTTGTCTTGGGCTAAAAACTGGTCATCAATATTCATGAATATGTGAGAAACGATTTACTGCTTGACTCTGAGCAGAAACTCTTGAGTTATTATTGGTCCTGGCTCCTAAGGCCATTCGGAGGTTATGACTTTGTAAAGTGTTCCATTCACTTGGGCATCCAAAGTCAACCCATTGCCCAAGTCAGGAAAGGATGGAGTTATTTATGGGAAGAGGATGAAGGACTGAGCTTTGCTCATCTTGAGACCCATACCTTGTGACTCATCCAAATCCCCCACCTTAATGAAGAAAACCAGTTTAGCACCTGACCCTTGAACATTTTTAACCATAAAAGCCCAAAGCAATTAATCCATTCCTATTCTAAGAAAAGTGCAGGACACTTTAGAGTTGTACTTATCAACCCAGCTTTTTTATTAAAGGCTCTTGGGACCAGCACCTGAACTTGAGTGGAATGAGTTCCAAAATGAGATTTGATTCAAAAGATGGGGGCTTATGTTGGGAGCATGGCAAGCATCTGATATAGTCAAGTCCGTGGGTGATATTTTAAAGTTACAGGGACCTCTCAGAAGACACGCAAGTTGTAACTTACCTCCTTTTGAGAAAAGTGAGTTCACTCCCTTAGATTCACCAATGAGGTTTGCGTCTGTTTTTGTTACAGTATAGATGTCCGTGTTTTTAGCGGTAGTATCACTGAGCTCTGAATATTGAGGGTCCACTCTGCACTATATGCATAAAAACCATGGAAAAGCCAGGAGGTAGTCATTTGTGTCTCCTTCCGTCTGTGAACGTGTGGATATTCAAGTCCATATATCTGCAAAGGTCTTAAACAAAAACCACCTTCTGATTATGAAGGTTTCTCATCCGATCCCCAGCTGCATGGTCTATTGGGCGGGGGAGGGGGAGAAAGCAATTGTTCCAAGAGGGTAATGAGAGAATCCAGCCCTCAGAAAGTAACACGAATAAAACTTCTCCATCAGTGGCTTTCTTGGTGGGAGTCCCGCATTATGCATAAATGGCCGTCAATGTTTTGATTCAGGATTCTTAGCGTAGATTATGTGTTGGGCTCAGCCGCATCAGCGGTCCCTCCCCTCCCACCCACACTAACCTTTTCCCCCAGTCTCATTGCGTGCTTCTTCCTGGATTGGAATTCCAACCACAAACCTGCAGGGCTGTGAATCGGGAGAAAGATGCCACCATTTCATTCTGGGAGAAGCACAAATCTTCTGTGTTTTCAGAACGACAATCTTATTTTTGTGCCTCATAAAACTACATTCAGAGCATAGCATAATTAAAACAAGGCCAGAATTCATGAACAAATGAAGCATTTACTACATAGGCCAAAGAAAAGATAAATTATATGCTTGAAAGGTTTCACTGAGCTGTGATTCACACAAACCAACGTGTTGGCAGGGGTGAGATTTTTTTTTTTTAATTTTTCTAGCCCCTCAACAATTGGACCAGAGCTATAAGATATGCATTTAAGAGATTCACTCCAAAAAAAAAAAAAAAAGAAAAAAGAAAAGAGGTCCCATAATGAAAATTTGATCTTTATCCATTAACAAAAAATTAAACAAAAAATTAAAAAAAACAAACACTACATGTCTGTTGTCAACCAATAATTCCAGAAAGGTCTTGGAATTGGGGATGGGGAGGTGGGGGGAGGGGCTTAACCTGTTAGCAAACACAGATTCAGGAGATTTAAACAAGAATATGCCTTTCTTTAAAAGTTTAACCGAATTCTCCAGTTGTTACTTAAACGCCAACCTTGGCAAAGCATGTACAAGATAAATCACAGTCTAGTCCTTCAAAGATCATATCATCTTAATATTAAGAGACGAAATTTGTTAAAGGGATGTGGTGACAAGTGACACCAATCCTCAAATTCATTCCGGCTGCACATATTAAGAAAAAGACTCCGTGGTTTTGATTCCTCATGTCCTTTTCTCTCTGGAACACACTCCATTCAGGCTTTTATCCTCCACAAACACTGTTCATGTCGAAGTGACCATGACGTCACACCTCCCCCACCCTCACTGTGGCCGCCAAACCCCGTGTGTCGCAGTCCTGTCCTACTGGCCTTGCCAGTCACATCAGACACCCTTCCTCACCTGGTCCCTGCCCCCCACACTGTCAACAGTTCCTTAATGTCCTTTGCTGGATCTTATCCTCTAAACCGTGGGAGTTCCCCAGACTTCAATTCTTAGCCATCTTCTCTGACTACGCTTCCTGTCATAGAGACGCCCCCTGTCCCAAGGGTTTAATATAAAGCGATCTGCTAACAAGTCCCAAATTCATGTCTGTAGCCTAGACCCACCCCTGAAGTCGAGCCTTAAGGATCCAGCTGGCTCTTGACATGGGTACTTGAATTTCGACGTCTCCATTCGAAGGTTCGCCCAACATGGGCAAAACTGAACTCCTCTCCCACACCTAACAACAAGCACGAGCGTGCCTACCTGTGTCATCCAGAGGTCCGTCATCCATTCCTCCTCTCACTTAATGTTGACGCCACCCTGCCACTGCTCTTCAGTGGTAGGAATATAATTAACGAACCAAGATTTCTAGAATCCTACATGGTGTAAAGTAGGGAATTAAAACATGAGCATTGTAGTCACGTAGCATAAGGTTTCAACTCGGCCTCTGCTGCCTTCTGGCTGTGTGACCTTGGACAAGTAACTAAACCTTTCTGAGGCTCCGTTTCTTCATCTGTAAAATGGGGATATCAATAGCGCCAAGCACATTTTCCCGTTATTCACACTTGTAAAAGTTAAAAGAGATAAGCCTATAAAAGTGAAAAGAGATCAGTTCTACAGAGAACTTAGCACCGAGATGTTGCATTTTGAGAAAGAGAATATTCAGCTATTATTAGTATCATGGTTTTCCCCCTATTAATCAATATTTTCGTCTTTTTACTCTGCCCTTCCATAGTCCTTAGCCAAAGCTCACCAAGCTAACACAGTTGAATATAGTTTGAAAGCTACATCACCAAAGACAGAAGTCCTGATTTGGGTTAAAGGAGAAAAAAAAAAAAAAGATTCAGGAGTTATGTAAAATTATTTGAGAAAGAATAGAAGTTCAGTGCCCTTGCCTACAAGCCACGGTTTCTTAGTCTGACATTCAAGGGTCTCCACTAGCTTTCCTCTGTGTTTGCAACTGTATTTTCCACTCTTCCCTTAATGTACCCAGTCAGAATGCTCCCCATGTGACCTGAGCAGATGTGCCTGGTTCCCCACATTTTCTCCACCTGCCTCTTTCTCACTATCTCTCTTTACCAAAAATTCACTTCACCTTCAAGGGCCAAGTCCTCCATGAGGCCGACCAGATGTTCCAACTCCTGGGTGGTTTCTGGTGACGTGAATCCTCCAACATTTGTTACTCATACTCTGCGTTAAGTCAGATGCGGTAACAAAATCGCTTTGAAGGAAGCGTCTTATTGAAACAGCGAAACTTAAGTGGGAATTCCTACATCTTTACCATTTTACAGAGGAAGAAATCCAAGCTTTAGGGAAGCCAAGACACTGACACCAAGCCACGTGGCTAAAGAGAATTGCCCATTCCCCAAGCCCATACTTTCCATGCTCAACATTGTATTTTTACCAAGTTGTTGAAATTTGTGCCGTAGGGTTGCGACTAGGCGAAATTGAGTATCTGTTTGAGGAAATTGTTATTTAATTGTTTTTAAATGTTCAAATGTACAACATTGGAAATGACAAGTTAAAATTCAAAAAATTTAAAAATCGCCTAACTCCCATGTTAGAGCGCCAAGTGAGTTTTAAGCCATGTGTTTATTTTGTTTTGTCTACCTTATGGCCTCAAGGCCATGCCATTCCAACAGGTAAAGAGAATGATCCACCCAAAAAACTTTGTCAGTATGGAGGGAAATTCTCTTCTAAGTTATGCAAATTATGAAGTAAGCAAGGTTTTTAGCTATGATACTGTGATTTTTATAAACTGTATGGATTTAGTACTAAGAAACGTTTGATACGAACTGTTTTTAGCAGCAGAGATGAAGTCCAAGTGTTTGGAGCCCGAGAGATCAAGGACGGAGTTCAGATTCTTCAAATAATAATAATTGCCTCACTTTTTAATAATTCATTATTCATAGGCTGTGTAGTAAGCATTTTGCATATTTTATCTGCTTTGATTCTTATAACAACACAAGAAGGCGGGTATTTTTATAGCCATTAAACAGACGAGGAAGCTAGAGCTTAGAGAAGTTAAGTTACTTGCCCAAGACCACACAGCTAAGTTAGTGGCAGAACCATAATCAAGATTCATCAGTTGCCAAAACCCATGACACTAAGTCATTTCAGAACCTTGTGTTTTCATCCAGAAAAGGAAGATACTGCCTGCCTGAGAGGGGACTGTAAGGTTAGAGGCAGTCAATAGTAATGATGCTAAATAGAATAGTGTATTTTCTAAGTTCTCAGAAAGCAAGAAACAAGGAATGCTCAACTAGATGAAATGGTCTTCCTGTATGATGGAGTTTGGGTAGTCTATCATTTAGGGTGCCTTTGGCTACAAGTAAAAAAAAAAACAAACCCACCCAATCACTAGTCACATGGTCAATGAGGAGAAAGCATTGTTTCTTGAGCATAGTGAGAATTCTAGAGGTAGGGGGTTTACGTTGGTTCAACATCTTCATACTCCAAGACAAGTCAGTCTCCAGGGCCTGCCATGAATTGTTGGCTTGGTTCACAGGCTTGGCCACTTGTGGTTTCCACATGGCTCCCAGAGTTCCAAGTAGGTTACCTCCATGGTCATAGTGTTCTTTCAAAGGGAAGAGGAGCTTACCCATTATAAATTCAATTGCATATCTGTGTCAAGGTCCGAGGAGGACTTGTCAAGTTTCTTTAGTGGAGAGCAGACTCTGCTAGCAAAGATGATATGTTATGGGTGGAAACCAGATATATTTTTCCTAACCAAGTTTATATCAGGAAATCATCGAGTACATGGAACTGTAGAAACTCTTCCCGTATCCCCTACTCCTATGGTCAATTACTTGAACATACTCATTGCACAACTGTCTAATTTGACTATGACCCACAGTAAGAAATAGATTTTACATCTTGATCTGGTAGACACACACATGAATGTGATGAAGAATTCACAGAATAGTGCTGTTTTCACAGCACGAAACACACATTAGTGTTTTGCATTCTTTTCTATCATATTTGATGTTTTTAAGATATTTATTTATTTGTTTGTTTGTTTGACACAGAGAGAGAGAGAGAGAGAGGTATCACAAGCAGGCAGAGAGGCAGGCAGAGGGAGAGAGAGGGAAGCAGGATCCCCGCTGAGCAGGGAGCCCAATGCGGAGCTCGATCCCAGGACCCTGAGATCATGACCTGAGCTGAAGGCAGAGGCTTTAACCCACTGAGCCACCCAGACACCCCAATATTTGATGTTTTTAATGCTGGTTTTGACCCACTGAATTACTTTCCAATTTCCAATCTAATGGTCACAACATGAAGTTTGAAAAATTTCTTGTACTGTAATCACCCTTCTCATGTTTGGAGATGGTGATCCTGAGGGATGCGGCTGTGTCTTATGCAACTAAGTATTCCCAGTGCCTGGTACACTGCCTGGCATGCGGTGATGTTTGTTAGATGAACTTGACAAGAATAAAGGCGGTACACATCATGTGACGACTTTGCAAAGAATCTTGGAATATATTCGCGCAATCTCATTATCAGCTCTGCCTAAAACAAATTAAAAAAGAAAATGACTTCAAAATATATGCATGATATAGATGCCTTCACTGAGATAAAGTATGTTGAATCATATATCTGTGTCATTTATTTGGTATTTTTTTTTCAGGTTTTATTTATTTATTTAGAAAGATATATAGAGAGAGCATGTGGGTTGGGGGGTTGGAGCAGAGAGAGAAGGAAAAGCGAGGAGCCTGATGCAGGGCTTGATCTCAAGACCCCAAGATCATGACCTGAGCCCTAACCAAGAGTCAGATGCTTAACTGAGCCACCCAGGTGCCCCTCGGTATTTTTAATTCAGTCTTTGACACGTTATGGTGTTAATCACATGGTTGAAAATCAAGTGAATGGTGTTTTGCAATGAATATGCAAAATAAATTTTGAGTTTACTTTCCCTTTGGTGCTATCCAGTCTGAGTCACTCCCTGCAAGGTTATAATAACAGCCCTAATTTATTGAGCTTTTACTAGCTCACAGACAGTTGAAGTAACTTGCCTGAGGTCCTATGGCTAGAAAGCAAGAGAGGTGGAGTTTATCACCAGTGCCCACACGCTTAGCCCCTGTGCTTGTAAGTTTTAGAAGAGGAAATATTTGGAACCTTTTGAAACATCTTATATTTTTAAATAATTTCTGAAGCTAATGTTTTGGGACGTTAGCTAATTTTGTGGAACATCGGTCCAATGAGATCCGCCTCAAAACAGGGCTCACCATCAACTAGTTTTAGAAAATAAAACTTGCCTCATTTTCTCTCCTAAAGATTCACAATGGAATCAGCCTCCTTAAGGCCTGAGAAGTCCTGCAGCAAACAGACTTGCTTCCCTTTGTTTAACTGAGCATTTCTCAAACTTAATTACCCATAAAACTGCCAGCCGTCTAACCAGTTGGGCATAGCTTCTGAGGGACAGTTCTTGGAAATGCTGACCTGGGCGTGTAGACGCAAATTGGAAAATGGCCTCTTGCAGGATGTAGCAAACCACAGATAGATTTTATTTGAACTTCAGTATTTTAATATTTTAATTGATGGATACTATCTTAAAATGGGCCAACTTGACAATATTTTAAAATTGTGAAATTCCAATACAGTTCCAGGTTTCAGATATTTCTGGAAAGTGGCAAGTTTCGTCCCTCGCAGGATGTGAGTTGTGGCTGCCCCTTGGGATGGGGCCTTCACTCTCTAGCTCATCCGGTCCCCGCCCCTCCCTCGTTCCCAACAGTGTGGCATGGGGGTTGTCTTTGGCTACCACACTGGCATTATTATTTTTTTGTGTTGGGGTTGAGAGTAAAGTGAAATATCTCCATCACAGTCCAACAGTCCACTTGACTTCCTTCCTACACTTACTGAAATTTGAAGCTACTTAGGTGACCATCTGGTTACTAAGCTACAAATCCAGCCTGAGAGTTAATCTGTTGGCAGGGGTTGAACAATAAATGAGAGGCTTGAATGCTCTTGTGTATTCATTCAACAAACATCTGAGTACTTTCTTCGTGCCAGGAATGATTTTAGGGCGGATAGAATGATGTACCTCATGAAAGCTTTCATGCCAACAAAGAGAGCAACAGTAAATAAGAAAATAAACAAATGGGGGCTCCTGAGTAGCTCAGTCGGTTAAGCATCTGACTCTTGGTTTCAGCTCAGATCATGATCTCAGGGTCGTGAGATCCAGCCTTGCTTTGGGGGATGCAGAGTCTGCTTGAGATTCTCTCTCTCCCTTTCTCTCTGCCCCTCCTCCCACTCTCGCTCTCTCTTGCTCTCTCTCTCTCCAAATAAATAAATAAAATCTGAAGAAAAAAAGAAAAAGAACAAATAAACAAACAAACAAATAGATAAAAAGGGCTATGAATGAAATCACCAGAGAGAAAGTAGAGTGGAGAGGTAACAGATAATTAAGTGGGTAGAAGGAGTTCGGGCTAACCTAAAAATTCAGGGAAAAGGATGGGACTTTTTTTTTTTCTTTTTCTGCGCAAAGCCAAACCATTCTTAGAAGGTCTGCAGCCTAATTTTGGCAGCATGCAAAACAGTTTTCTCGCTACTGAGAAGTGTTTGCTAAATAGACGACAAACATATTCTAGGCTGTGGGTCATTAGCTTTTATAGTCTGAAGTACTTTTTTTTGAAAAACTGGATATTTTTCCTTTAATGGATGTGAAATCCTATGATCACTCTGGAGCTTGCACATGTTGGAACAGAAGAATCTTCCCCAAATCCCTTTTGCCCAGTGGGACTTCCCCCGGGAACCACTCTCCGCCCACTCTTTGCCCACAGCAACTGTATTTTTCCATTTTATATCCTACAGAGTGGACTTTAAGAGGGCGCCCCAAAGCAATGACTGCTGCAAAAATAAAACAAAACCAAGAGGCAAGAAAAGCGTACTTCATTGCTTAATTCTCTACCCACATTTCACTTGCCTTGGAAATCAAGTTGACAGATTCACGTATTCCTCAAGTGGAGGAGTTCTGAGAGAGAAAATGGAAAACCTTGGTAGGAAGCAAGTGTGAATTGCTTTCTTTGAGAGATTTCTTTCCCCTCCTCCAACTCTGACCACAATGAACAATTGCTTTATTTAATATTATAAATACAATATCTCTGCATCAGTCAACCCCATGGATTAATGAGGCCCTACCATGTATAGGTGCCACGTTGGGCTTTTGCAACCGAGCTCCGAAATGAGTTCTCAATACCCTGAGGTTAGGTCTCCAGAGTATTAAGGCAGGTGGTGATCTTACGATTTACAATAAAGAGCATCATACTGGATGGCTGGTCCAGCCGAGCCTGTTTCAATTAGAATAAGAAGATGAAATGAACAATATTGACTCTTCCAGAAAGAGGAGGGAAAATGGGTAAGGAGAACATTTTTAGATCTGTGTCACACAGCTTAGATTCCCCTCTTAGGAAACACACCAGAAGACAAAGAAAAGATAGCTTTCACGTCTCAATGTTTTTATGTTATTTGTATTGCCCTCTGAAGTCTTTGATAATTTCTTATTTAGGAAGCTTGTTTCAACCACGGCACATTGGCAGTCTCAAATATCGTGCTTTTTGACTGAGCAATTTGACATCTAGTAATTTATTGAGAAAATGGGCACAATTTTATCTACAAGGCTTTTTCTTTCTTCTTCTTTTTTTTAATTTCAGCAATGTCTGTAAGAGGAAAGTTGGGAAGATTAAAACGGTCCAATAAGAGAGTTGTTCTGTTGATTATGGGACATCATAAGCCAGGAGGACACAGAAATGGAATGAGTGACCGGTGGAGACAGTGTTCAAGGAGAAGAGCAGGGTTTGAAACAGGAAGGATCCTTGTAGGGGAAAAATCCTATTCTGCCCTCTTGCCCACACATATGCGTTCTTTTGGAACTCAGAGGGGTGTGGAATGAAAAATTACACATTGCTGATAGCACTCGTTTTCAGTGATGGAATAATGGGTGCAGGTTACATTTTTCCTCTCTGCTCATCCCCATTTTTTCCGTTTTATAAAAGGAGCAAGCCAGGGCACTGCCTGGCTACAATCCAGGTAATGTCCAGATCCTTCCAGCAGAGTGCGCTGTAAGGCTTGCGGCATCCCCAGTGGCCCGCCATAAGGCTGCCGGTAACAGCTTCCACAAGTTCTTTTTTCTTGACCGTAATTCCGGAACTATGCAACTCACAGCTAGGATGGCAAGTCCCTGTTCAGAAATAACACTGGCTTTTTAAATACACTTGTAACTGGTGTGTAGTAATCTCCAGTAGGAGATGTGAAAGAGGAATTTGGTTGTGGATGGGTGGTCTTTGCAGCCTTCCATAACTGGCATTTCTTCTGCGCTGTGTTTCCCCCCTATTTTTGCCGTGGGCTTAAACAATGTGAATGCCTTTTTATCAGCTGGTGTGAATTTGGGCGGGAAAAGTGGGGAAAATAAAAATTAGCTACAATGACAAACCCTCTTTAGGGGGTTCTGAGCTTGGTGGGGAAACAAAGAAAAAAATATATTCTATGTAATGTAGGAAATAGATATATAGGTAGGGACTTTTGAGGTTCCCCCATAAAAATTCTACGTTTTTAGTAGACTTTGGTTTTGGAGTTTCTTCCTGCTTGTTAATTAATTTGCTTTCCCTTCTGGGCAAATGGGAAGATGAATTCTATCTTCAAGAATTGATCAGATCCCATTTTTCTCCCTCAGTCTGACAAAGGCCCCGTGCAGGTGATGGTACTCTCCGCGGAAGATAGTCTGGGGACCATTGTTGCCTAGCACACGATGCCCTTTGTGCTGCTGGGACATCCAAGTGGGAGAGGAAACAGAGCTTTCCCTTTTATCCCAGGCAGCATGTGGCTCAAATTTCTAACAGATGGAGAGGAATGGAGTAATGGGTTTCTGGACCATTCAGTGTTCTTCGGACAAATTTTCTTGTGTTAAACTGTATGCTAGGCGCTGATTCTTGGTACGACGACTCAAACTGAAACCTGGGGCGCACCATCAGTGAAGAAACCTAGGTGGGGGAGACATCTATCACTAATAGCTCCAGACAAGGCTTTCATGCCTTATGTTTTCACTTCGACGGTGTAGCCCTTGCTTAAAGAGGCCGAGATCCAGTTGACGATTCACAGTTGAAGGAAGATGCCAGAAGTTCCATATGGGTTTTATTATAGACAATTAAATTATGATAAGGCGGCATTATTTTTCAACATGACAAATTGTGATCACTTAACTAGTGTCCGTGTCTGTCTGCCCTTTGAAGCCAACAGCAAGGGGGGAAAATAGGCTTCTTCCACACAGATGAAAAACAAGCTGACACCATGAACACCTGTTTGTATCAAAGAAGTTTCCAGATATTTCCTGGGGAGCGTTTTTGCTTCAGTCTAAAATTTCTGTTTGCTGAGAATGATCTGGAGGCCTGATGAGAAGAGCAAAGACATATTTGTAGTTAGGAACAAAGATCGTTCTACAAATAACTCAATATGTAAGGCATCATCTTTGCAACTGTGTTTAGTTTCGCCCTCTGAGTGTTTTTTTTAAATTTGCAATTAGTCACCTACATTTTGTTTTAATTTCGATTTTTATACCTACTACCTGGCTCAAATTAAGAAATTCTAAAAACGGTCTACCTGTCTACCAATGCCACACCCAATAGATATTTACTGTTTGCATTTTTAAGTGTATCCTTCCAGGATTTCTTTGGACATACATAAGCAAATGCAAGCATAAATTTTTATTCTTTTTTTTTTTTACACAGAAGATAATATACACTCTGTTCTAGTCCATGCTTTCTTTTTCAGACAACACTATTTCAATATTTGTACAGCTTCCTCATTTCTAACACTTGTGTAGTATGCCGCTGTGTGAATTGGGCTGGTTTCCCAACATTTGCTAGTAGCCCCGCAGTAAATAACTTCATGTGTTTGGTTTTTCACATGTGTGTGACTTGAATTTTAGGGTCAACTCTTAGAAGGGGAATTGCTAGATAAAAAAGTCTGTTCTTTTTAAAATTTTTGGTAGATAATGCCAAATTGCCCTCAACTGGGACCAAACTAATTTACATTCCAAACAGCAGTGAACAAGAGTGCCTGCTTCTCAACCCAGCCTCCCAATGGAATGTTTCCAAACATTTGGAGTTTTATTTTTTTCTCTCAATCTTTCCTTTAATGGCATCCGGATTTTGAGTCACAGTTACAAAAATCTTCTCAATCTAAAATTATAAAATGTAAATATTTTTCTCGTGCTTTCTTCTAGCATTTTTATCCATTTGGATTTTGTCCTTCTATAGGGTTGACTTAGGACACCAAGTTAATTTGCTTTCAGATGACCACCTTGTCCCTGTATCTTTGATTAAGTAGCCCTTCACTTTGGATAGATTTGAGGTGTCATCTTTATCATACCCTAAATTCTTTCCTCCAGCAGAATTTTCTAGAGGCTCATCAAGGTCATTGAATGATGACCTTGATTGATATGATCGATAGATTGAATCTATCAATACATATTGTTCCTTTCCTTCCTTTTTTATCGCTCAATTCTATCCTCTGCTACCAAGAGACCACATTTTGTCTAGCCATTCATCCGCTGAAACACATTTGGTTGTTTCTGGTTTGGGGCTATTACAAACGAAGTTGCTATAAACTCTCATGTGCAGGTTTTTGTGTGAATATATGTCTTCATTTCACTGGTGAAAAAAGCCCAGGAATGCAGTTGCTGGATTGTATTGTGGTTGTGTATTTAGTTTGTCAAGAAATTGGCAAACCTTTTTCCAGACAGGCTGTGCCATTGCCACCCACCAATAAGCAGTGTGGGAGCGATCTAGTTTTTCTGCCTCCTTTTTTTTTTTTTTTTTTTTTTGCTCAGTGGCTCTTAGGATTTGCAGGTTGCTGGCTCCTCCATTTCCAAGTCTAGGATCTATGAGGCAAGAGGAAACCCCAGGGGACTCCCCACTCTGGTTCCTCCATTCCCTAACGGGTCTGTCTTCTCCTCTCCACCTGGCAGAAAGGAACCAGGGACTTCCCATTGTGCTTACTCCATCTTTCTAGAAGCATAAATCATGTTCTCTTTAAAAGCCAGTCTAGAAGGAAAAAAAAAAATAGTTCAAGGAAAGGGCTCAAGTTCAAGCTGAGGGTTTCAATGGGAAAGCCATAAAGCTCTCACTGGGGAAGATCCCCAGGCAGACCCACAATGTCCGTGCACTGAGCAGGAAGGGCTCCCCCTCAGCTGTTATCCGAGATTCGTGACCCTGTCACACCTGGGAAATCAGGGAGGCAGAGGTCGGCGTCTTCAGAGATGTCAGGAGATGATGCCACGGGGCAGAGGAGAGAGTCGGAGGACCCCTCTGTTCCTGGAGTCCTGGCCAACCATGGCTCCTCCATTCAGAGTGCTTTGTCCTGGGTAAAGAGGTACTAATAATGGTCATCCGCCTTCCCCGGAGGATAGCCATCATGGCAAGGTTTCCCTGCCGGCCACCTAGACCCCCGAGGACCACCACTGGTTTCCAGGAAGTTCAATAAATGTTCCCTGTGTGTCTAGCCTGGGATCATAGAGAAGAATCATCGCCTCTTGCTCCCTGCAGGAAACGCCCATCTGGGAGCCAGCAGTGACCTAGAACCAGGCCCTTCCCCTCCTTGTGAGGAACTCTGGGAGCCCACGGGCTGTGGGGCCAGAGGGGCTCAGAGCAGCTGACCCAGCCTGGACGTCGGGGGCCTTCCAGAAGAGCTGCCTTCCCCACCCCCACACATCCGTTCCTGGAGGACTTCGCCCAGCGTCTACTTCACCCTCTGTTCCCTCACGTTCTTCATTTTTTCTCTTGCAATCTTTCCTGCTTGAGGCATAAGCTACATTTATTGGTTCACCTGTATTTTCGTTCGGTTTTGCTTTGCTCCCCTGCTAGAAGGTCAGCTGTCTGAGGACAGGGCTGTGTGCATCGCTTTCCTTGCTCTATGCCCAGTGCTCTGTGTCTTGTTCCTGGTGGACACCTGATGAATAGCTTCTCTCCTAATTCTTATGCTATCACAGGCATATCCCAAACCTTGTAGGGACTCAAAACTCCAGTCCAATTTAAAAACTTCAGTCTTGGGATGCGTGGGGGGCTCGGTCGGTTGAGCATCTGCCTTTGGCTCAGGTCATGATCCCAGGGTCCTGGAATCAAGTCCCATATTGGGCTCCCTGCTCAGCGGGGAGGCTGCTTCTCCCTCTGCCTGCCTCTCCCCCTGCTTATGCTCTCTCTCTCTGACAAATAAATAAATAAATAAAATCTTAAAAAAATTTTTTTTTAAATTAAAACTTCAATCTCATATCCATTTTATAATTCATCCCAGTTTTTTCTGGAATCAAGCTGTGACGCTTGGATTTTCTTGGATTTTCTGGAATCAACCTTGAACTTACCATTGGGAGGGGATAAGATTTACCCTTCTACTTCTCCTCTGCACCCAGGTGTGTACATTTAGGGAGGAGGGATTGAGAGACAAGAGCTCTCTCCTTGGGGCGCCTGGGTGGCTCAGTCGTTAAACGTCTGCCCTCAGCTCCGGTCATGATCCCAGGGTGCTGGGATCGAAGCTGGCATTGGGCTCCCTGCTCAGCAGGAAGCCTGCTTCTCTCTCCCACGCCCCCTGCTTGTGCTCCCTCTCTCGCTGTGTCTCTCTGTCAAATAAATAAATAAAATCTTAAAAAAAAAAAAAAAAAGAGCTCTAGGCTTTTTGCCTTTTGGTGCCATTGTCCTCTCTTGAGTCCGCATTTTTTGCATTGTAGGCAACCATAGACGTCTCTCTCTGGGGCAGAGATGGGCCTTCTCTGCCTTAAATTGCCCTGAGGGAACTCTCTACTTTCCGCCGCTCTTGGGTCTCACTGGCCGGCACCCCACCCTCATGCTCCAGCTCAGGGTGGCATTTCCTGAACCACTATGACTCTCACACCCCCTCCACCATGGCTGAACTGAATAACCTCGCCCCAAACCTTCCCCAGCCCTCTTCCTTCCTCATCTTCTTGACATTTTTCATGCTCTTATCTCTGGCTAAAACCCCTCCCCCACCTCCACCTGTCTCCCTGTGACAGGCTCCATGGCCAAGGGCAAACACAGCTTCAACCTTGGGCCTTCCCTTCCCTTGACTCCAGTTGTTCTCAGTCCCGGGGCACATTGCAAACCCCTGTAATTCTTCAGACCTCCAGAAAGTCTCGTTTAATTGGTCCGAGCAGGGTCTGGGGAGGTGCATTGGCTTAACCGCTGCCCAGAGTGCAGTCCAAGCAGGTGTCCCTGGGCCAGAGGGGCTCGCTTGTCTTTTACTCAGAGGATGGTCCTCTCTCCCAGCCTTTGTGCACTACAGATCGGCAGCAGTGGGAAGGCCTCGTGGAATGGCTAACCTTCACTGGATGCTTACCACGTGCCACGGCTTGTCCTGAGTCCTGTACGTATAGTACGATTCTCCCCTCTACTCCCCCGACACCTCTGGGAGGCGGCCCCAGAGCCCGGGCTGACACCCTGTGGTCTCTCTGCAGTTTGTGTCTAGTCCAAGTTCACCCCCATAGCTACTGAACGCAAATGAGGAAATGAGTAATGACTTTGTCCCAGGCCACACCATAAGTCAGACCCAGTGGGGCATTTCTCAATTTAGATTTATTCCTCGTACCGCTTTCGTAATGACTTCTCTTCCAAAATACCTGTTTGATTATTTATGTAATATGTTTTATTTCAAATTTTATTTCAAAATGTTCTTTGTACTCTGCTTCACCTAAGCGAAAATATCCATAGTACCAAAGGTTTGATGCTAGGGATTTGTTTCTAAAGCACATTGCAACAATAACGGTGTGCGTGCCCGCACACGTGTGGGTATAGCAGCTCTCGTCGGCTGTAAACAGAATTTTCAACCATCCTTCCACCTTAACAATGTGGGTCTGAAATATACTTTGAATAAAAAAAATTAACTCCTATTAAAACCTGTTTTTTAAAAAAGAATTTATTTATCTTTTGACAGAGAGAGAGAGAGAAAGAGAGAGCACAAGCAGAGGGAGAGGCAGAGGCAGAGGGAGAGGGAGAAGCGGATTCCCAGCTGAGCAGGGAGCCCGATGATGTGGGGCTCGATCCCAGGACCCTGGGATCATGACCTGATCTGAAGGCAAATGCTTCACTGACTGAGCCACCCAGGGGCCCCTAGAACCTAGTTTTTGAAAGAGCATCTCTTCCAACACAGATAGTTTTTGCCTGGAATTTGCTAAAAAACCTAACAAGTTTGTTAAAGCCACGGCTCTTAGCTGCTTTTAGTTTTACAAAGTTCCAGAACTTTATGAGGTATTTCACGAGAAGCTCTTCTCCATTTGGAAAGCGTGCTGGGCTGAGGGAACTCTGAAGGATACATGTGTCATTATTACCTTTTCAAATATTCATCAAAATGTGTTTTTGTATTTTTATAGCCCTTCCACAAAAGCCCCATTTTTTTTGTTTCCCCAAATACTTTTATTTTATTTTTCCAGTGTTCCAAGATTCACTGTCGATGCACAACACGCAGTGCTCCATGCAGTACGTACCCTCTTAATACCCACCACAAGGCTCACCCAACCCCCTACCCCCTCCCCTCCAAAACCCTCCATTTGTTGCTCAGAGTCCACAGTCTCTCATGGTTTATCTCCCCCTATGATTTCCCCCCACTCACCCTTCCTTTCCTTCTCACAATGCCCTCCATGTTTTTCCTTATGCTTCACACATAAGTGAGACCATAAGATAATTGACTCTCTCTGCTTGACTTACTTCACTCCGCATAATTGCTTCCAGTCCCGTCCACGTTGATATAAAAGTTGGGTATTAATCCTTTTTGATGGAGGCATAATATTTCAAAGAAGGGCCACATGTACCCCAATGTTCATAGCAGCAATGGCCACAATCACCAAACTGTGGAAAGAACCAAGATGCCCTTCAACAGATGAATGGATAAAGAAGATACAGTCCATATATACAAAAACCCCATTTTTAACGCAGACTATTCTGGCCTGGGCTCTGGCATTAGGCTAGTCTTGTGCCCATAATAACCCACATGCCAAGTGAGCGCCAAGGAGAACAGGGGTATAGAAACTCAGAGAAGGGAATACATAGATGCTGTGGATGGCAAGACCTAGAAAGACGTCGGTGAAGAATGAATGGGTTTGAAGTAACCTGGCTTAGCCCAGGGTCATGGGCATAGAGATGCAGAAAGGAGTACAGGTTTGGAATGCTTCCTACCCTCCTGCGTGAGTTAGAAGAGAAAATCAGTCCCTGTATCACTACACCAATAAACTCCCAGATCCCCAAAATGCAGTTATTTTAAAACATCATCCTTTTGGGACATCTGGGTGGCTCAGTCAGTTGAGCACCCGACTCTTGATTTCAGCTCAGGTCATGATCTCGGGGTGGTGAGATCGAGCCCCTCATCGGGCTCTGCGCTCAGTGTGCAGTCGGCTTGAGATTCTCTCTCTCCCTCTCCCTCTACTCCTCCCCTTGCTTGCACCCTCTCTGTCTCTCTTTAAAATGGGTAAATAGGGCGCCTGGGTGGCTCAGTTGGTTGAGCGACTGCCTTCGGCTCAGGTCATGATCCCGGAGTCCCGGGATCGAGTCCCATATCGGACTCCCGGCTCTGCGGGAAGTCTGCTTCTCCCTCTGACCTTCTCTCCTCTCATTCTCAGTCTCTCTCTCTAATAAATAAAAATAAAAAAAAATCTTTAAAAAAAATAAAAAAAAACCAAAATGGGTAAATAAATCTTAAGGGGGAAAAAGTGCTTTTAGAAAGTTGATATGACTCACACTGTGGGGATTGTGGGAAGTCAAATGGCGGCATCTCTGGGGATAATGTGCAGATCATTGGACTAGGTGACCATAGAGTTGGGAGATATTGGCATCATACACAACCTCTTTGTAGAATTGGGAGAAAAGGGGTTTTGTTCAGGAGGCAACGTGCACGGCTCTGTTTGTTACCCTCTGGCTCCAAACAATGTCCCTCCAACTGACTGCAAATGCTGAATATGTTAGAAAGCAGAGGAGGGGGAGGAAGAGTGACTCTCATAAGGTCCTGATTGTTCTGCACACCCGTGGGCCGAAGAAGAATGGCTGGAATTAGGGGGTCAGGGAGAAAGGGGTGCGAAGCAAAAATTATTACTGTGAGAGTCCACATTGAAGCAGTGGCGACGGTGAAAACTCTCTTTTACACCTAGGACATAGTGGACAGCAAGGGGCAAGAAGGACAAGAGATCCCCACTGTGACGTGCTCTGTCCCTGGGGACCCGGAAGAACTGGAGACCGCAAAGGAGGACGCCCAGACCCCAAACACAACCGAGAATAATAATTCCATCATGAGCTTCTTTAAAACTCTGGTGAGTGGTTGCCACCCCTTCTTTCCTCAATCCCAATGCTCAAAAGTTGTGTGAATTCTGAGAATAATATATACTTGCTATTATATTGGGCGGAGGATCATGGTGGTGCGGCTAGAACATTGGAGAACGGGGACGGGACGTGCTGTCAGGGAATTGTGTCACATGGAACTTTCAGTGACGGAGCCCTTAGAGCTGGGAACTGTGGTATGAACAGCAGGTGCCCGAACTATGTGATGCGAGCCGTGTTGCAGTGCAACTCTCCTGGGGTCCCATGTCTTATGGTCACTGAACATAAACATAGAGAAAAAGCTCCTTGAGCTGTTGACCTATCAAAGCAGTTTTGCCATTCAGAAGGCAAATAAAACTGTAGAAATCGATTCCTATCTAGAGGCAGGGCCCCATGTCCTCTAATGCTTGCTTGTCTCGGATTCCTCAAGGCCGCCATGGCCTGGTCCATGCCGGACCTGCGAGAGGGCTGAATGAGTCAATGAATCAATGAATGCATAATCAAACGGACAGCTCCAAGTGGGTGTGGGTTCTTTCCAAAGCCCAAGACTAGCCTCAAAAAGTAAAAACCAGTCAACAGAGTGTGCTACGAATGCCAAAGTGCTGTGCTTTTGCTTGGATTAGTGGTAGAAGGGATGGAAAGTCTGTGGCCTTCCAGGAGACAATTTTGAGTGTGGTCAAGCTCTTAGTGAATGTAAGCTCTTAGGTCTGGTGCATTTCATTATAAAACATGACCTTTTAAAAACTTTTTTATATACCTAGAAATTATCCAGAAGTCCACGGCTGTCTACTGAACTTGGTAGAACGCTTTTATACTGAAAAGGACTTCTCATTACATTCTTTACCTATAGAGTGAACTGCACTACTCCCTAAATAACGATGTCTCTGTGAAATCAAATCACCCTAAAAAGATAGCTGTGATTTTTAATATTTGGTTTTCTTAAACTTTTAAGGTTTCACCTAGCAAAACTGAAACAAAAAAAGATCTGGAAGACACGGTAGGTAGTTTGAAGTGTGTTCCTGTTTGGATTTGTGTATGGGATTGTATTTGGATTTGTGTCCGCTGCTTTGTTTCTTGAAGTGTGTGCGTGTGTGTGTGTGTGTGTGTGTGTGTGTGTGTACTTATATATATTTAGCAACTTAATAGTGCCATTAGATTGTCTTTAAAGTGTTTGGTTTGTGTCAGTGGTATTTTGATGAAAATTTTAGTGGGAAGCTTGAAATATTTGCTAACTCTGGATAAATAATGTCACAATCACCAATTTCTTATATAAAATAGGAACAAAATATTAACAACCACATATTATCTTAGTCTTTTTAATTGTGTGGGGAGAGACCCAGGGAATATAGGAATATAGTACAAATTAGCTACTGGAAATGAGGAAGGGGTGAGACACAATTTAAAGTAGAAGTAAACTGCTCTATTTTTTACTTTAAAAAAAATACATTCAGTGTTTTTCATGTAATTTGGAGAAAATAAATCTCCACCAAAAAGACAATTGTTTGGTGAAATCAAATAGTCACCATTGGACACTTGCCAAGGGAAGGAATGTTTAGAGTTAGGATGCCCTAGAGAGCCTAAATTTTTTCCCTGTCATCCTAGATATCCAACCAATTCCCTTCAAAATAAATTTTATTTGGAACAACTACTTTCTAGAGATGTTTTCCTTTACACTTGACAGAATTGATTATCCCTAATGGAACACATGGTTTAACTTTCACGGGAATCGTGAGGAAAGTTTAATTTGGTGACAGATGAATGTCTTGTGTCCTTCTTTTGATAACTGAGAGTGCTTTGAGAGACACTGGGACCCAATAAATGGCTGGGCCAACCCGATACATCTGTTACCAATATGTGAAGGGGCCAGGTTGGGAAAAGGATCCTAGCGTTTGTCTCACGACCTGCATTTGAGCTCCTGCTATGTGGTAGCTGTGTGACGTGATCCGAACCTATCTGAATCCAAATCTCAACATCTGTAAAATCGGGACAGTGAACATTCTGTCTCCCCACCCCAGCCTCAAGGAAGGTATGACAATGCCCAGTAAACCGTGGACTCTAGGGCGCCTGGGTGGCTCAGTTGGTTAAGCAACTGCCTTCGGCTCAGGTCATGATCCCTGAATCCCGGGATCAAGTCCCATATCGGACTCCCGGCTCTACGGGAGGTCTGCTTCTCCCTCTGACCTTCTCCCCTCTCATTCTCAGTCTCTCGCTCTCTAATAAATAAATAAAAATCTTTAAAAAACAAAACAAAACCGTGAACTCTATTCAAATGTAGGTGATCACTATTTCCATAATCGCTGCAAGATGTAGTGAACACCATGATGACGTTTGTAGTGTATCAATTGCTTCTTCTAGAATGTTCTTCTTCCACTAGAAAAAAAGACTATTTGAGTCATCTACATGCTTTTTTCTATAAAATTAGTTGTTTGCTATAAGGCAGCTGGGGTCAAGTTCAATGAATAGTTGGATCCAAATGTTTCTCTTTTGATTCTGTGTCTTACATTGTTTGAAGTCACACAGTCTGCACAATAGGCTATAAACAGTGGGGTATATGGGTGCGTTGTGTGGCTTCCCAAGTGACCTGATGCTCTCATTCTCTTAGCTGCTCATGCACCAAGACTCCTCCCCCCACCCTGCAGAATGGGGTCCCCGTGGCACATACCTAGCTGATAAAATCTCACTACCCTGCCCAGAGAGGTCAGGGTCACCGCTAGCGGAGCCGAGTCTCAGAAAAAGGTTTTGTGAATGTAGGTTGTCTACGACACAAACTGACCTCTTTCCACAAACCTGCATTTTTAACATCCTGTCTACCAAAGCTCTCGGATTCTTGCTTTCAAAACATCTACACTGTTTGTCCATCTTCCCATTTGGCCCAGACAATTCTAAGCACACTCCATGCTCCGCGCAATATCCCCCGCCATTTGTAACTTGAGTCGACAATTCTGAATGGTTGTTCCCGGGCTGTTTCAGTTCCAATCTCAGCCGACTTTGGCTCCGTGGACTAGAGCACGGTAGACACTTCTCTTGCCTGGGAGATCTGCCCATCTAGAAGTCAGTTGAAATTTTTGCAGATGATACTGCTTCCCTAAAGTTTCTAATAGTGAATGAAAGATGGGTTGGAGAAAGAGAGCCACGTAAGACAGCATTTGTCTTGTCTCCAGGATGCAAAAATAAATTGTTTTCACGTGTCTTTTCCTTTCCCATGTGACAAGAGTATTTAGATCTTTAAAACCACCTGAGTATTTTCTATCATATAGATCGAGCTTAATGTCCTTCATTGACTTTAGCAGATGGACTTGGGTTAATCTGGGTCATTTAAATAGGTTGCCCTTTTGAAAATCAACATGTACTGGAAATGGTCTGGGAATCTACTGTGTAGTAAATTGTCTTTGAAAGTTTAAAAAAGATAAACATTCACATGATGTGAACGTTGTGGTTGGGGGATGGGTTGATATATTGGCAGTTAATCGTGAAAGTGTTTCAATGCACTTAAAAACAGGGGGAAAAAAGAAGGATTTTCTTTAAAAACAAAGCTCTAAGTTGTGACTGCTGTTGCCCGAAAGGCATCCAAAGCAGAAAGTGTCTGTGATGGCCAACCCGGACAGAAGACCTGTGAGAACCAAGCTAAAGGCACCAAGAAAAAGCACCTGCATAGCCCCAGGCTAGGATTCGCATTTAGAAAATTCTTTAGGCATAAGGTCTGTATCTTGTTAAATTTAGAAAGAAAAAAAAAAAAAGGACGATGAAAAAGAAGAACCCTGGTCTTCACCACATGTCCGCGGGGCTGCCCTGAGTTCCCGAAGCAGACAGCCGTGTGTGGTTGGGATCACGAAAGGGAATTAAAAATGACGTGAATCAGATTTCAATGATTCTTTTAAGTCTCCGTGATTATTCATAAACATCTGACTAGTTTCTTCCTAGTGTGGACCAGGGTTCTGAAATTATCCTTCTAACTCAGTGTTCCCCAAATGTCTGAAGTATGCATACCATCTTCATCATTTTTGTCAGATATAGTATTAGTTGGTTGATCTTTTTATATTAAAAAGGACTCATTTCCTATTTCAAGGTATCTTTAAAGAAAACTTTATGATACATGATATGTGGAAAACGCGAGTCATTTTTCATAAGGAGGTAACTGTGACTACGGCTCACAAAAACATTGCAGTCTAGCTACCTTGTTTGGGCCAAGCTCCAAATCTAGCGCCCTTCTAGCCTTATTAAAATGCAATTTGCCAGCAATAGAAAAATGTTAAAGATGTACCAACACCAGACTAAGCTTTTCCCCCTCCCCAATGTTCTTAAAAAGAATAGACAAGAGTTGGGGGAAAAATGTATTTTCTCCATTTTAATATTTTTTTAACATTTTGTCTTGGCATGACCTGAAGTAATCTGTGATACCACCAATGGTATGCTTCCTACACTTTGGGAAACACACTTCTAACCTCCAGAAAATCATTATATCTTTCTGTGGTCTGTTCCATCCATTCTTAGTCTTAACCAAGCTCATACTGAACCCAAATAAAAACCCAAGCACAAGAAAACAATGAATGAAGGCAGAGCAGTTTCTATCTCCATGCCCTTGGGATGTGAGGACAACATAGAAGTCAGTTGTGGAGATTTCTCTCTGAATGGCTAAGAAGACACCAGTGTCTGTCTGAAGCCAGCAGTTAAGATCCCTGAATTGGGCCAGCATGCTTGGACATTTGTTTAAAATATCCACCATTCTCCACTAAGTTGAATGAACTTATGAAAAAAAAAAACCTTCCCCAGCTGGATGTGATAGCCCCAGGATTGTGTATGCAAATAAAAACTCCATAGAAAGATCTCCTGGCTGAATCTATATTTGCATAAGCAAACTGTGTTATGAAGCCACCCTTGAATTGCCATACAGGCTTATGTTGTTTTGTAAAGACAGAGGGGGTTAGAGGGATAGAGATTGCCGTAGGGGGAGCGGGGAGGATTGGAGATTAAAAAGTGTTGCTACTGTATGTGGGAGACCATTTTGTAACTGCCAGTGAAGTGTGTCTTAGACTTTGTGCAGAGAAATGCAGCTGAATTCCCTCTTGGAGCCTTGAAAGGGGACCTTGAAAGTTTACAATGTGGATGACTTTCCCCCTCATATCTGCATTTCACATGGCATTCATTTCGTGCACAGCTAAGTTTCATGCCTCCAGGATCTCTCTCCTCCACAAAAAGGGGCCACTCGTGTCCCGTATTCCTAAGGTCTCCCCAGATCACTGGCCTCACATCCTGCCACTGAGTTGCATTTTGGGCAAAGAGAGGATTCAGGGGAAATACCGGGAAGAAGGAGAGATGCCCCTTTCTGGACTGTAAGGTTTTGCCTTTTTATGTAAAGTAAGGAGATAATGCCCAAATGTTCTCATTTATGCAGCAATTTGGCAGTGCTTCTTGGTTTTTTCCTCCTTTTTCTTCACTTTATGATACTGTCATCCAAAAAGATAGGAAAATAGAGCCATTGAAATGGACCAGACAGACAGACAGACTGACTGTTGTTTGGTTAGAGGTGTGCGACTCATGCTCAATCTTGCTGTAACCTAGGAAAGAAAAGAGGAAATCCAAGCAAATTCAGGGATAAGAACATTATCTTCTGGTTTTACAATTCAAGAAAAAAAAAATGGGTTGCAATGGCAACCCATTGGGATCAACTCCTAGATTCCTGTCATTTTTCTTCCTACAAAAAGAAAATTTTCTTAAAAAAAATTTTTTTTTCTTAATATAAAAAAGTGGGGAGTCCCGGAATTAATAAGTGAAATAAGCTTCTTGTTTTAAATAGAGTGTCAGTTTTCCTTTGCTGAATTGGGATCTTTTTCTCTTGGCTTAATTACATGCTATGCTTCAGAATCAAACTTTTTCACATGTTCTTCAAGCACTGAACATGCTAAATATGCACACAAGGCAAGGCATTGTTTTAAGATTTTTTTTTTTTTTTTTTGCCATGCCCAGAAATGTTCATCTCCCCACTCGGGTTTTGCCTACAGGGCCACTAAAATATTAGTAGCTGGCTTGTGTGATTCCTAAACTCTGCCTCATATTCATTGTTTTCCACTTCTCGGTGTAATGTTTACCTCCAACTAACCGTTCCCCTCTCCCATGCCCAAATGTGAAACAAGAAGAACACTTATTAGGGAAGAAGGTAAGGTCATTTGATATGCAGTCTCCAAATCTAATATGTTAGAATTCCATGGGTAGTGTTGCCAGTTAAAATACAGATACTCCGTTAAATTCAAATTTCAAATAAACAGCAAATAATTTTTTAGTATAAATATAAATATGTCTGGGGAAATTCTAGGCATATACATTATTAGACTTCAAAATTATTCTTCATCCATCTGAAATTCGAATTAACAAGATATCCTATATTCTTATTATTGAGAATATTGGCTAAATCGGGCAACCCTATCCATAAGATTGACTTCAAAAAATACCGAGTTTTTATAATATCTTCCATAATTCAGACAAAGAATATTAATATTCAGCTGATGCTGGCAGAACACCATCTGGGACACTTCTTTGAGAAGTGAAGAGATGGATGGACAGGGAGAAAAGACTTCAGGTCCCAGTCTATGGCTTCAGAGCCCATTAAGGAGGGGGAGGTTGGGCAGAAACACAACATGGCAGAATCCTGTGTAGGCATTTCTCTCTGGTCCTTGCTATACAATTATTCAGTTATTTATTTAATGCCTATTTTGTGGCAGACACTGGGCCTGATGGGAGCTACAGATAAAATGGTGTCCAAGGCAATGGCTCTTACCCTCAAAGCTCACGGTCTGGGCAGGAAGATGCATATTTGACAAACAGTTACACAAATATATTACAGTTATAGTATTCTATATATAATAGAGTTATCTCTTTGCAATGTTTTTTTAAAAGTCTCTGGGTATTTTCCCAGTGCAAAGAGAGGAGGAATGGCCATTTCCCAGTGAAACTGATGAGTAGAGATGTGTTTCTCAGCCTTTTTTGTCATTATCACCTTCCCATTGTGAAACTTTTTTAGGTATTTTCTCCCTGGATGGGTACAATAGTACAAGGAGTGGGGAGACTTTGGTTTGTTGGAGGTAGTGTAGTATAGAGGAGGGGGTGAGAGCTTGGGTTTGGGTATCAGATTCCCCAGATTTTGATGTCAACTCTGCCCCCTTATTAGTGGAGTCATGGGAAAGATTTTAGCCAGCTGGGACCAAAATTTCCTTCTCTGTAAAACGAACGTAATGATCAGTTCTTTCCTCATAGAACTCTTGTTAGAACATTCAGTTGTTTAGAGCAGTGGCTGGCACTGGTGTCTTTGATTGTGATTATTAAATCAAAGTTAAAAGTTGGAAATGATGTCCCTTCTATTTATTTTAACCTCTTTTAATTTCACATTTGGGTTAGTAAAATAGTACACATGTATAACATAAGCAAACGCACATGTATTGGAGGTACATGTTCAAAATGTTTTTATTGATGGGAACATTATCAAAATCATTTGAAGATTAATGGCCTCAATATAAAATAACATTCCCACAGGAAAGTGCCTCTTACCAGCACCTTGATTCCTAATGCTTTACATAACATAATATATTCTCTTGCAAAAGGAAACTATCTTGCCTTTTCCCAAGGCAAAATTTTAACACAAATCCACGTTCACACAGAATCTTTGCAAGGACAGAAAATCATAAAAAAAGAAAATTAACATGTGTTACTTCTGCTTATAAAAGAAGAGATCTCTCGCTTTTGAAATCTTGAGGTTTAATTTTTTTTTTTAACTCTATAGGGTGCTGAAAAGTCACCTGCCACTTCATCGGACGTCAAGTCAGACAAAGTGAACTTTATCTCCCAGGAGACCAGAGGGGCAGCCAAGAACCCTACATCCACCGAGACTGCAAAGGAAGCTGCCAAGGAAAAGGCGGGACCCACCTCTCTGCCTCTGGGCAAACTGTTCTGGAAAAAGGTAAGTCCTATTTTCAAGACTTGCAGAGCAGTTGGGGCTAGGGTGCCTGGAGAAATTATTTCATTTGGGCTCATCCATTTGCTCACCAAGTACAGAGTTTATTTTTCTTCCCCAAAATGACTCAACTAGCCATTGAGTGGAAGCCTTGTAGTTTACTCTTGGGAAGAATGAAGTGTCTATGGTGTTAGAAGCATGTGTTTCGTGGGAAAGAAAAGGAAATAAACAAGCCGATTTTTTCATTCTTGGAGCTTCTCCGGCGCATGACAGACAGTTGTGGTATTTCATGATTTCATTTTCTTTCCAAAATGGCTTAGTACTCTGGCTTCCTCCTGGATTCCTCTGAGCACTGTCCCCGCCAGCGAGCTGAGCCACCTCTGGGCTCCCCCTCTCTCTTTCCCCAGCAAGATATAATCAGTCATTATGCACCACTAAAGCTCACTCTGCTTTTGGAAAACCGAAGCATCTACCAAAGCATCCACCAGGGCGAGCACACACCGCGCTCTGTGACAGGAGGACTCAAAACGTGGGCTCATTTTCTTTCCTCTGGAATCTCGGTGGCTCACAAGGGAGTGCAGTGGGTGGGACTGAGTCAGTCTGGGAGCTAGTCCTTGATCATCGTTGCCGAGCACACCCCAGCTGCCACCCATGGGCAGAACCCTCGCCTCTTTTATATGTGGCCAGAAGATGAGCAAGACGGCGTGGGTGAGAGAGTGGAATATAAGTCATAGAGCTGAAAAAAAAATCAAATTAGGAATTTCATCAAAACACCCAGGCCACTTAGCACACAGTGCAAAGCAAGGGATAAATACAGATACCCCTACGGAGTTCGCTATATTCTTTGGTCCAGAATCCAGCTGGATTTCTGGAACTCTTTTCTGTTGGCTTCTGGGTTCTGCCCAGAACACAAACTCCAGTACTTACTAAAAACTTTGGGTGATGTCATTTGGCATTCTGTTCTAATCCTCCTTCCTTCCCAACCACCAATTGCTTATTTTAAAAAATGTTTTATCAGCAATATGATGTAGGGGAAAGTTCCCAAGTGAATCATGTGTGCACATTGGTGGCCAGGAAGATGATTGAGGCAACCCACGTTCACCCATCATTTGTTTTAAAAAATTATATATATATTTAAGACGCTTTGGAAAAACTGAGCTATATAGCACATTAAACTCCAGATTTAATATATATTTTGCCCAAGGTGAGACTGTATTTAGTCTTCGAGGCTCACCTGTCCGACCCCAAACTTCTGGGGTCGGAAAAACTCTTTAAAGTTTAAAGAGTGATCCAAGTAAAAGGAAAGTGTCACTTAATGTTACTGATCTTAAGTACGTAATCGTAAATTCAGATGCTCCAAGGAGGGACGATTTATTGGAGGAAAACACTGTGAAGGATAAAGGGGAGGGGGCAGGAGGAGATAGAGAGAGCCTTCAGACCACAATGGGGGTCTGACATGGCAGAAGGGAGACAAGGAAGGAAGGAGGAGAAGGCTGGGAAAGCCACGGACGAGGGACGGTGCTGGGCCAATGGCGAATCCCAGAGCAGAGCCTAGGATTCCGGTTTGAGCAGGAACGGCCCAGTACTCTGCCGTGCTCTGTCGTTGCCGGCGGGGCCGTGGTCTCAGCATTGACTCCCTAGCGGAAGCCGAGAGGTGCGGGTCAGGGGCTGTCCTTGCAGGAGGGAAATCCGAGCAGCATGTTCCGTAGCTGCCACCGATGGTACACGGAACGTGGCCAAAACCGTATGGGAGGGTGCCAAACGACTCAAGTTTGAGGAATGCTTATGGAGGAGTTTAAAGTTTGGGGTCGGACAGGTGAGCCTTGAAGAGCTGCCTCGGTCTCCTGATTTGTAAAATACAAATAATAATAGTACCTCAGCATAGAAATGAAGATTCAATGAAATCATTCCTGCAAAACCCTTAACACCTTATAAAAAGTGGCCAGTGAACGGTCCATCCGACCTACATCACTCATCTCCTGTGTGCTTGGGAGTGTGGCCACACTAGCCGGCCCCCCTCTTCGTTTCCCCACGCCCTCCAGTCTGGGGAAGCTTCTAAGCTACTAAGCCTCAAATACTTAATCTGCCCTTATCTTTGGGGTCTATACGGCATGTATTGGTTCGGCTTTGAAATTCAAGCTATTTCCATTGAGAAAAAAAGACAGAACCACTTGACATTCTTCCCCATAATGGTCAGATTTCATAGAGTTCAGTCTCGCTGGGTTTTTTTTTTCCCACTGTTATCTGGTTTTATTTCTTTCGTTGATTATAAAAATAATGAAGAGAAGCGAAAACCCAAATCACCTGTAAATCTTGCTTTTCCTTCTCCCACCCAATCAGAAAGAACAGCCCTCTGTGAAAGTAAAATAGAGATGATTCACTTGTGCGAGAATATTTTCAGTCTCCTTTGCGCTGAGTTTTTTTGTGCCAAATACTTTGTGCTAAAATGCGTTGAAAAGATAGCCCTTTTGTAGCTTACATTCTCAAGGGGGGGACTTACGTTCTAGTCGAAAACAAAATGAAGACCTTCGTTTTCTTTTCTTTAAATCGATAAGCTTTGGTTATAAAATCACTGTTGTAGAAATTTTGGAAAAATAAAGAGGAATACTAGACAATTTTGATCTTTCTGCTAACCCAAGCTCTCTTTCTTCTCCTCTTTTGACTGGGAAGCTTTTAAACAAACTGACTTTGAATATACGTCTATAATATGAACATCAGAAATAAAATTTCCCCCCTGACGTGCTGTGGATATTAAATTATAAGTTATTTTGATTTATAGTTTTGATTGCTGAAGTTGTCCTTATTATAAAACAAAAAGAACACAAATAACCTTTGAGAAGATTAATTTCAAATGATGGCGTATTTGCCAAAAAAGGTTTAAAATCCAGGTACCTAGACCACCTACATGCCCTTTATTGTTCTGGGTTCTTTGGGGGTGCCATTTGTGACATCAGAAGAGGTTACTCACCCTGTTTGAGTTTCTTTTTCTTCATCCGTTGAAGGAAAGGGTTGGAATAGATGATCTCGAAAAATTCTGGAATGTGGCAAGTCCTGTATAACAGACAGAATCAAAGATTGGATTGCTTAGTCTCAGACAAATTCCTGAACCCCTCGAAGCCTCTGTTTTCTTTTGTGTAACTAGGGACACGTTTCTTGCACCGTGTTGTTACACCAATCCACTAGGAGAGACCCTCAGACCATAGTAAGTGCTCAACGAACAGTTTTATCACTTCTTTAGGTGTGAATAGTGGCCAGGACTGACCTAAATATCCATGTGTGGTGTCTGGGGCCAACAGCACCCTAGGCAGAAAACGAGTCTGAGACTCACTTATCCCACTATCGAAACACCTGAAGTCCGTTGGAAGGAACAGGGTAAATACATATGCCTGCACATGCAGGTGTGTATGCGAGCGTGGGCATGCACACCACTCGTAAGTGATACATCTGGAATATCTTCAAAATAGCGCCTTGCCTGCTTTTCTTTGGAGGACACACGTGATGTTGTGGAAAACAGCGGGCACTCTGAAGCCAAAGGGCCACACCATCCACTCTCAGCTCCGACAGCCCGTGGCTGTTTGGACGTGATTGGGTCGCTTAAATTCTCCATGCCTTGCTCTCCTCAGCCCTGGAAGCCGGCAGGGTCACCCACTTTTTGTGATTACTGTGAGGACGGAGTGAAAAAATGAATGCAAAGTGACTGGCCCCGTTTCAGAACAAGGGTGTTAGAATCCGGTGTTTGTTGCAAATGCTACGGATGTTGGAAAAAAGGCAGCAGTCGGTGTAGGTCAAAACAGACTAAGAGAACTTTAAAAATCCTCCCGAATCATCTGAGCTACTTGTTTCAAGTACAGATTCCTGTATTTGATCCCAGAATTAAGAAAGTCTGGCGTATGGCCGGACCATTCTGGAAGGACTTGAAAGGCGGGCTGAGATGTCTAGGCTTGAGGAAAGGTCTTAGGGCCACTGTGAAATCAGCAAATGCGGAACAGCTGTCACGTGATCAATGATGCTTCCAGAAGACCCGCTAGCAATGGGATGTCTGTTGGCTTAAGTGCTACCATGTGAGAGTATTTGAAAGAAACCTTCTTTTTTGAATGTGCTCTTCAAAGGACGGGAACCCTTGCTAGGCAAATTCAGACTGACGCATTTCAGCGGCTGTGCTTGGGTCCTTATTCTCAGCAGTATAAATGCCCAAACAGGATCCTTCACTTTCAAACTGGGTTTTCTATTGTTATCATGAATGAGGCTGGACAGTTTGTAGACTCAGCGAACAGCCAGATGTCCGGCGCACTGGAGAAGATCAGAAGTTTCTGGTTTTGAGATTGGAATGGGAATCCTGCTCTCTATGTGTTTCCTGATTAGCCCCACACCTGATTAGGTTCTTCTGGCTGGAGAGCTTGAGAACCCAATAAACACCTTTCAGTCTGATGAGATGGGACTTGTACTTGACAGTCCTTTCTGGTCTACTTTGAGGTGAGCTGTGCAAGTTCTAGTCTGAGATCGCCTTCCCGGACATATTTCTAAAGTGGAAGCATCGAGTCTTCTGCCTTCCATCTGAGAGCTTATCTATCACAAGGGACCTGCTGGACTGCAACCAAGTGCCTTTCCTTCCTCCCCTCATAGGCTTTCTGCTGGGTGGGAAGCATAAGGAGAAGAGGAAGAAGTTGCCCGAGGCCTTCATTTGTCATTGTGGGTTGAGCATGGAAAGCACGCTGGGTGCAGGACCACGTGACAGGTGAGCCCCAGACTTGGCTCAAAGAACGGGTTCAATAGAAATACTGCTGCTGATGACTGGTCCATGCTGAAAATCTCATCTAGACAGAAAGCAAGTTTGGTCGCAGAGAAGCTCACACTGTTACTAAAAGGTGTATTTCTGACCCTGGAGATCATCACGGTGGGGGGAAAACTTGGCTCCTAGAACCACCTCTACAACTTCCTAGCGGTACCCCCTTGAACAAGGGATTTTACCTCTCTGTATGTCCATTTTATCTCTATTTCTCTGTGTGTAAATGAGGATCACCTTCCTTACCACTTGCGGCCACTTTCAGTGAGAGGACGTCTACACAGCACCTGCATATACAATGTCTATACAGGTATACAACCCGTTTGCACAATGCAGAAGACGTATTTGTGAATGTTGATTCCTTTCTCCCCTCCTACTGCATGTTTTAAAGGTAAAAACTAACACAAGACTGGGAACAGAATGCATATAAAAAAAGAGCTCCTGAACTGGAATCCAAGAGAAGAGATGGTCTATGAACACCCTAAAATTATTTACAAAATATTTTGCTTGTGTTTATTTTTCTGGGGAGAGAATCCGGATCTGTCAAGTGAGTTGAGTCTCAAAGTGGTCTATAAACACCCGCTACCACCACCTGCAAAGATGAGCTCCAAAGTTGAAGCTTAGCAGACTGATGTGATGGTGGTGGCATTGACCTTAGCATTGAGCCAATTGCTCTCCTAATTTGAGGCAGGACTGTGAATGCCAGGATTACTGTAGGGAGGAACAGTATTTGAAGTTGGCTGTGTTGAACCCCAGCTCTTTGGCCCTCCAGACAAAGGTTTTAACCAGATTGAACTTGGCCATGATGACATTGGCCCATATGGACGGCCGATGTAGGAAGCAGCTTCTAACGCCAGCCACTGCGCTGTGGTCGGGATAAGACCCCACTCACGACCTCAGTGTCTGTTTGCTCTGTGACTACCATGGGATGGACTTCTCTGGACTTTCTGCCAGAATTTTCCTGAGAAGCTCATTTGTTTTTACCTACCAGTGACTGTGGCCTGCGTGATCGATCCTTTTCCCTCTTTTCATCAGCAACCAGAGAATGTTAGGGCAAACGCGTCGCTGACCCACAGACCAGACTGTGGTTTGTGTTTTCTATAGCAACCCCTTCTCCTCACTCCATTCGTGTCCTGGCTGTATCTGGGCGTTTATTTTCCCTTCGTTGCATGTTAAAAAAATACAGAACTATTTATGTTATCTTGCTGTACTGTTTACTTTCGTGTAAGCCTCCTTCAAGTTCGTTTTGGAACCAGGTATGCGTAAGCAATTCCATGTCCAAGAATGGCCCCAACTGCGAGCCCAACTGACTCTCCATTTTGGGGGGTAACATTCTGACTCTTACTTTTGTTTTTATCTCCCCTTCAGTCAGTTAAAGAGGACTCAGTCCCCGCAGGTGCAGAGGAGAATGTAAGTGATGCATTAAATGGCAGAGCCACCCCGTGCTCATCTTCTGCATGCTGGACCATTCATTGGGCATTTCAGCTCTGGGGTCCCATGTTCTTGCATGCTCCAATGTCTCCCATCTGCTGTAGACTCTTTCACCCTTTCACGTGACTAGGGACCAATGGGGAATAACACTGGGTGAATATTTGTAACACCTATTGCAAACTAAACACAAAATCAGAGCAAGAGTCTTTTACCATTTGTTATCATTTAGGGGGTGAAAGAGTCTACCAAACATAAGAACACGCTCACATATCCTTAAGGGGCAATGATGCTGCACGCCGGGCTCCTCCATCTTGATTGCTCTTTCACCTCCATCTCCATGGCAACCCAGATTCTCTACTAACCGTGGGTGGTACCCAGGACAGGTGGTGGTGTCAGGCATGAGAGCATCTTGCTGAAACTCATGTTGAGACTGTTGGTCTTAGGCAGGAGAGCTGACTTCTCGGATCTACCCCGAGAGACGTAGGTTGAGTCTCACCATCCAAACTTTCCAGACAGTGTGTTCACATCTGAAGGGGATGGCTTGGTAGAGGTACCTCAAAAATGTAGTTTTCCAAAATATCTTCCAGGGAGATGAATAAATTGTCCTCATGAGTTAGCAGCTTTCTGTTCTGAAGGAAATGCAGTGTTTGGAAATTTTTATGAGTGGCGATAAATGAGCTCACAGCTCCTTAAGAGAGAAACTGATCGTGATCATTTTGCCAAAGCAAAATGTTTGGCTCCTTCTAGGTGTCTCTTGTTTGCTAGCCTTGGATAGGGCTTGTGTTTTCATTTTTATTTAATTGCTGGCCTTGAACTGATGTTGAGTATCCAAGCACATCCCAGAAATTTTGCCTGTGATGTGGAATGAAAATTAGAATGGCTATGTTATAATTCTTGTTAGGAGAAAGATCTTTCAGATCTGCTTTTTTGTTGTTGCAAGTGTTTTCTTTCCCTCCCCCCCTCCCTGCCCCTATCACCCTCCCTCCCACTCTCCCATCTGCCTGCCTGCCTTCCTTCCTTCCTTCTTTCCTCTTCTCCTCTCCTTCCTTCCTTCCTTCCGTCTGTCCTTCCTTCCTTCCTTCCTTCCTTCCTTCCTTCCTTCCCCCCCTTCTCTTTTGACTCAACCTTAGTAGCTCAGAAAAGCTCAGATCTCTCATAATTCTAGAAAATTCTCATGAATTCACGAGCTCTTTTCTACAGAATCAAAGCCCCTATTTCAGCAACCAGTAAGGAGGAATTCTGTGAGTCTTTTTCCCATGAACTTTACATTTAAAAGCTGCAGGTGAAGTCTGAGGCATCAGTTAGCTTGGAGGTTCTGAGTTTTTTAAAGAGAAACTTGTTCTTGGGTGTTTGTGTGCAGTTGCCGGTCTGAGGAACACCTTGCAGCTCGCACGCTAACATGCGGAGCTGACCTTTGACACACAAAGAGGAAGTATCTCCTTTTCTAATGTGATGTTCAAAACAGAAATATAAATGTGAACCAAAGTTAAATTACTGATGCTAAAAGAGAACAAAAGAGCTGATAAAGATATCAAGGAAAGCAAAGCATTTTCTCAAGAAAATAAAGAAGCATTCTCCAAACGGCTTTTAAAATTACTTAGCCCTACGAGTAACGTTTCTGTTTGGAAGCTCCAACATTTCATTGTCTAAGAGTTTGTTGGAGGGAATGAGACTAAAAGTAGTGATTCTGGGCCCATCATTCCCAGGCTGTGTCACCTCTGGGACCTCAGTTTACTCCTCTCTTAAATGGCCACAATAATATTACCTACCCCTTGGGGTTCTCGTGAGAATTCAATGAACAAGGCATGTAACTGTGCATACTTCAGTGCCCGAAACACAAGAAGAATTCAGTCGTTTGGGGGACACAAACTGCAGCTCGCAAGCCAATTCCAGCCTATTGTCTGTGTCCCTGTGGCCCACGAGCTAAAAATGGTTCTTACATCTTCAATGATGAAAAAAAATGAAAGAATGATACGGCAGGGCACGTGACAATTACACAAATTCGGGACACCTGGGTGGCTCAGTCAGCTAAGTGTCCTGACTCTTGATGTCAGGTCAGGTCATGATCTCAGGGTCGTGAGATGGAGCCCCGCATCGGGCTCCGTGTAGGGCGTGGAGTCTGCTTGGGATTCTCTCTCTCCCTCACTCTCTACCCCTCCCCACCCCTTTCACCCTCACACACTGTCTGTCTCTCAAAATAAATAAATAGATAGATAAATAAATATTATCTGTTTTTTAAAAAATTACACAAATGTCACACTTCACTGTTTATGAATAAAGTTTTATTGGAACACAGCCACACTCATTCACTTGCATATCATCTATGGCTGCTTTTCTGCCTCAATGGCAGAGTAGAGTAGTGGGGACAGGGCCCTTGGCAGGAAGAGTCTGCCGCCCCAGTGGTCACTGTTAGGGCACAGGAGTTGTAATATGATGAGTGAGTGCTTCCCAGTGATCAGTGATTATATTGCCCTGTGAAATTACACATCTGTTGGCTGACTCAGTGCCCACATGGAGTGAAGGCATGTGTCAAATAATTAGTTTAATTTCCTCCTCCCAAGTGAGAGAGATGGCATTAATCAAAACAATGTATAGTACTCTAAACCTCCAAGCAGGACCATTAGGTGTGAGTAATCATATAAGAGTCCTTTAACTAGCACCTTCTGGCTGAAATGTGGTTGAGTTTATTTATTTTTTAATTTCTCTACCATCAGTTTCTATAACCCATCTATCATCCAATGCAAAGCAAAAGACGGAGTGATTTCCACATTTCTCAATGCTTTTCATGAAGAGAAAAACAAGGATTTGGAGACCCACAGAAGTTTAGTGCTTTTCCTAGAATGTGCTTCTGGTCCTATCAGAAATAAAATCTACTACAGAAACTACTGAATCAATGGCTGACATTTTGGCCATTGCTTAATTAAGTTAATGTTCTAACTCATGGTGGGGAAAAATCTTTCCTTCCATTGACCTACTTGTTGAAGGAAACAGGTACTTCTGTTGTTTACCTCTCTTAGTAAGTAACCTCATAGTTGCCAGTGCAAGGAAACTCAGTCCAACCTAGATTTGTTTTAAAAAGTGAAATTTATTTCTACTCACTGGGAAGTAGCATTGGTTTTAAATCAGTCTTGATGTAGGACTTCCTTGTGGCTCAGCCTTCCTGGCCTGGCTACATTTTTTCTTATATCCCATCATGCAGTCCAGAGTAAAGGAGAGATTGGGCCGGTGGAAACCCTGCAGGCGCTGGAGTCTGTTCTCTTTCACGGACTTACATGGGTTCACAGACTCTACGAGTCAGCTCTTGCTGGGTTGCGTTGCAGTAACATCCAAGCCCCACACTGCATTGGCTTTCAACAGCCAAGATCCTTCCTTTCCTCACTCATGCTACACGGCAGCCATAGGTTGGCTCTGGCTGATCTGCGTGGCCTTCTTCCTGCTGAGTTCTAGACTGAGAAAAACATCCCCTTCAACAAGGACGTGCAGTTGTCATGACGAGAGAAGAGAGGCCCAGGAGGAACCAGGAGATGGCCCAGAGAGCTTTCACTCGGTTTTGCTCTACAGCATGTCTGCTCATGTTCCATTCCCCAAAGCAAGTCACTCAGCAGTGGGGCCAGATGTATGATCCCTTTATAGGAAGCCAGAGTGAGTAATTGGGAAAGTAATACCTTCTGCCACATACTCCCATCCCCGAACTCATATGGTCAAGGAGCTTGACCATGTGGATTGGCTTAGATCTCTTCAAGCAACTTCATCCTGTCACGCGGCCTTAAGATTAAGGAGGATCATTCCCCCAACATAGAACTGGGGTTCCATGAAGAGAATGAGGGAAGATAGTGACTAGATTGAAAAATAAAATCTTTCCCAAGTCTTTATAATCAAATAATCATGTTCTAAATCAAATCAGACAGCATCTTTAGAAGATTCTAAAGTGAAAACTGTTAACATCAATATTGTGTGTTATGAGGGAAGTGTGTGTGGATGAAATCTATTTTGCTATAAATCAGTCTCCAAAACTCACAGTTCTAGTGAAAACTGTATGATCCAAATTCCAAGAGTAAGTAGGGTACAGTATTTGAGGCAAAAAAGTGAAAACTTTTGCTCTAATATATTGTCTGTGTTAAACGTACTAGCCATCTTCACTCAAAGTGTAATATCCCCTCTTGAAATCAAGCAAGAGGGACTTGATTCTAAAGGACAGCACAAATCTGATTTTCATTATATCCATCATACCCCAAATTAACATGTGCAGATGTAGTTCTATATTCTAAATAGGAGGTGACTTTTTCCAAAACCCTAGCCTGGAAAGATATCAGAAAACTAGCCAAATAAAAATCAAATTCTATGTCTGTATATGCAAATCAACTCCTAACTCAGCTCAAATCCTTCTGGATTTCCACACTGGAAATCAGTGGATTTTCCTTGGCTGCTGAAAGACAATTTCTCGGCCTGACTTCAAAGTTAATGGGTGTCTCTAGAAGTCCCCCCAACACCAGGCTTTTTTTTTTTTCCTACTGAAATCGTTTGTGTTTTGAAGAGTGGACTGTGGCCTAGGACTTACGAGTTGACACCACTCAGTTTTTTAAAGGACCAGCAAGAAAACCATTGACAATCAAAAAATTGATTGATGAAGTTACTGCCCCACAGTCTGATCATTTTATTATGTAATATTCCCTCCAGGCTCTTGCATACAAAAAAGGAACTTGCTGCTTCAAAGACAGAATAATTCTGAACCCAGATTTGATGAGTCAGACCCTGGTCATTTACCTACCTAAGGGCTATTTTCCATTTTTCCACCCTTCTCCCCTTGATCTTGGGCAAGGTTGGCAACTACACTCCCCAAAGTATCTGATCATGATTAGTCTAAAGCAATTATCCCATTTTTTTCAACAATAATTTGTCTGAGAGTAAGGAAGTGATCACTTCTGGCCAGTGAAATGTATGCTGAGGTAGGAAATCAAAATACAGAAGTTCATTTGAAGCAAACTTTTGTTATGGCCTTCCTCCCTATTTTAAGACATTTGGTTGAGGACGTGATGCCTGGAACTGTGGCAGCTATTTTATATCCATGAAGTAACAAATAAAAGGATGAAAACCCAACATACCAAGGATGGCAGAGCCAAAGGATAGAAGGAGCCCGGGTTCTGAAGGACACTGTGGAGCCGTTGAACCAATCCTAGAACTTCCTACTTATAAACTTGTTGTTCTATATCATCACTAGTAAAGTCTCTATTAGGTATTCAGTTACTGGTACACAATCCCATCCTCCCTGAAATGGCTACTTACCTGTGCTATGACTTTGGCCAAGCCATTCAATCATTCAGATTCTTCATCTCTAGGATAGGGATAATGTTAATTACTCTGAATTCTTTAATAATCCAATAACTATTCACTGAGATAATATAATAAAAATACCTTGCATGATTTCAGGCTTACCCCTGGACTCTGGGGACCGAAACTTTTTTCCAGAAATGCAATTGAACTGAATCAGGCCCACATGTGGAAATCCGTGACCACGTCTGACCACCAATCCCAACCAGCCCACCTGGCTTCAGTCTCAACCTGGTTTCCCAAGATGGGCTGGGTCAGAGCCTGGCAGCCCACAGCAGGAGAAGCCCTCCCACAAACACTTGCAGTCCAGCGTTTTCCTTCTTTAGATGAGACGACTTGTCCACCGTAGCCCCTACCCCTTTGTGTCTCATGGGCAGTCCCTGCCGATCTTACCTGCCTGCCTCACCCCTTTCGGACTTTTGAGTGGATGACTCCCCAACCTAGATCTTTATTTACAAAGGAAAGATGCTAGAAGTCCCGTCAATAGGTTATAAAATGGAAGGTGGGGAGAGATAGCTGTGATTTAGTTGCCATATTTTGGGGGGGTGGGGTTCCCTTACTCTGATTTGTTAATGGGCACCTTCCTGCTTCGCTTGATGATACAGAAATCAAGGGTCCTTCTCAATTTGGATCACTTGGGGTCGTGGGCAAGCCAATGGCATATTCTGCATGAAGGAAAGGAAAATGGTTTCTCCACAGGCCTACAGGTATTTCTGGAAATACCTAAGCTCCCTTCCCCACCCCGCCCCCCCTCCGACAGCAAAAACAAGATGCAGAGGAAGCCGGGGGCGGGGGGTGGGCAGCACCAGCAAAGATGACTTTGGGCTCTAGAATGCCTTCCTCTGACACAGGGGATGACAGATCTTTTGTCCAAAGGGCCCGGTAGTAAATGTTTCAGACTTAACAGGCCACACGTAGTCTCCATTGCCTGTCTTTCATCTTTTAAAAACATTTTACAACCCTTTAAAAAAAAAATGTAAAATCCATTTTTTGCTCAGGGTTGTGCTAAAACAGTCTCTGGGACGGATTAGGTAGTCGTTTGCCAGCCCCTTCCCTAGGAAACGAAGAAATTATGGAGCCCTCTCCAGGCCAATTAAATCTGTTGCAGTGATCAGTGCAAAGCAGAAATTGGTCCAGATGTGACTGGGCACAGCACAAATGGAGGGAGGCGATGCAAAAGAATCGGTGAATCGGACCCTTCCATCCAACTCCCCCACTGCTGGCCATCCCTTCTCCCCGACGGACCTTCAGGGGGCACTAAGCTCACTGGGTACCTTGCTAGGGGCCATGAGGAACTTCACCATGGTTTTCTTGTCAAGCTCTGTTTTCTCCTGAAAGCAGGAACTTCAGTTTAAGAAACAAAGGCAAATGACCGGCCCCGGGGTGGGGTGGGAAGTGAATTAAGGAGGAGATCCAGCTGTGAAATCCAGTGTGGACTTCACACCATCTTTTCTGCAAAGAGGAGAGGTCTTTCCAGTTGCGGGAGATCTTAGGCCAAGCAGTGGAAGGTGTCGTGGTCACCGACTCTAAGGCTGGACCTTTAAGGAAATGATGACTCCCGATTTTTATACAGGCCTGGGGTAAGTCACCTTGATGGCAGGCTGAAGAGGTGGGCCTCCTGGAACGGAAAGGGGAGTGAGCCTGCTGTGGACGCCCGACCCCAGGAAGGGCCTCCTATCATAGCCTTGTACCTCGCGGAGCACGATTTTTGCCATTTCCAAGTCAGCGTATTTGGCATTTTTTTCAGAAATTGGCTATCTGAAAGCACACTGACATGAGTGCTCCTTTTCGAAGATGTGCCTGTGTAGAAATGATCATTGGGTCAAACCTGTAGCACGTGGACAAGGGGGCAACCAAGACCCCTCCTCCCCCACTTTATAAAGCCCATTTTGGGGAATGGTTTTTTTTTTTTTTCACTTTCTTATTACCTGGCAAAATAATCCAGGTGGTGTGCGAATCACCAGTAGAGGTTGTAAAGTCCGAGGAAGTAGAATCAGCCTTACACACAGTGGATCTCAACGAAGGAGGAGATGCCACACCCGAACCCACAGAAGTAAGACTCAAAAGAGAAGAACGCAAACCACCGAGAACCTCCCTGATGGCGTTTCTCAGACAAATGGTAAGCCACCTGCTTCCAGCAGCAAAAGCTGAAATACCCAGATCAGCTTCTGAGAGCGAAGGTGGGGTGAGCCGTACCTGCAGGTGGCGTAGAGGGGACACACGGGTCATCTGTCCCGTGCAGGGAGACAATTCCCTTTCCTCCTCCTGACTCAATCATAGAGCAAGTCTCAGTTTATTGCTAATGCTCCTTGATCTTTCCTTAACTCCTGCTAGTTTAACAAGGGAAGAGCTGGCCTTGGGTCCTGGGCTTTGGCACACAGCAGTATCCATGCAGAAGTTAATATTATTGTTTGCTTTCAGTTTAATATATTTCTAAAGTTTCCTTCTGTGTATGGCAAATGATACTGTTTTTCTCATTATGGTAATGATATGCAGTTTCCTTTGAGAATGCATTTATTTACATAAAGAACATAAGGCATTGTTTAAAGGACTAGGTAAGAAATAGGCCAAGTTATGTATATTGATGTTGGAAAAATTCTGAAAGCGATGTGTGGATGACACAAACTTGGACAAAGCCGATTTATAAATAATTCCAATTATAAAGTGACAACATAATTTTCTAATCGTGAACGCGTATAACTTGGTGAATTTGCCATGCTTTTAGCTTGCATGAAATGGAAAGAATGTGGGCAGATTTTTTTTTGGTGTCTCTAAAGTGTCATGTATGTTAAATAACAAAGCATCCAAGAACTTGAATAATATAATGCAACAAAACCCAACTTGGTTGGAAGACAAAAAGCAAAAGCCCATGCCAAAGGTCATTGGCTTAATTCTCTTTTAATGAAAAACAAGAATTTCATTATAGTGCACCATTATTTTCAGGAGTATTTGGGAATTTAATCCTTTGAGAAAGCAGCCCTCTGGTTTCACAGGCTCTGCCTGTTGAGGAATTCTTTCTAGTGCATGACCCAACATAACATAACATAAAACCCTTGCCAGTGGGAGCGGAGGCATATTAGAAATGACTCTGTTAGACACTGTCAACAGGAATCATTTTCTTTTGTCACTGGACTCTCGGGGAATAGGAAGTGTAGAGTCAGTAGTGAGTAGCCTGTATGGCTGGGACCTCATCTATGTTCCTGGTCATTAACTCTGCAATTTGGCACCAGAAATGGGGATCAAGATCTGAGATTTTCAACCAATTTCTACACAATGTCAGGAAAGAAAAGAACATTGGGCCTTTTTTCTGGCAACCCATCTATATTACAAATGCCATTCCCAGATAGCTCATCATAACATTGAGAGTGATCTAATTCTCCCATTTCTGGGTGGACTTGAGAGATTACTCCCCCCGCCCCAACATAACAAATAGTACCACTTTCTCTTCCAAATAACCAACCTGAGAGTTCTTTACTTAAAGACAAGAAAATGCAAGAACCTCCAAATAAAGCATGAAAGATGTCTAAACCACCCACTCCACCCATTTGGTTCAAATCCTTGAATTCTGATGAGGTCCCACATTACTTAAATTCCCCCTCCAGAGCTGTCCTTCAGAGGTTTCTGGGGGATATTTTCTTTTTTTAAAAAAAAAATATTTTATTTATATATTTGACAGAGAGAGAGAGAGAGAGAGAGAGAGAGAGAGATTACAGGCAGACAGAGAGGCAGGCAGAGAGAGAGGGAGAAGCAGGCTCCCCGCTGAGCAGAGAGCCCGATGCGGGGCTCGATCCCAGGACCCTGAGATCATGACCTGAGCCAAAGGCAGAGGCTTTAGGCTTTAACCCACTAAGCCACCCAGGCGCCCCTGGGCGATATTTTCTAGCAATAGAAACAGGTACCTCTGAACAGTTAGGGGAACAAGTTGGAAACAAAAGAGTCCTTTATAATTGATTCTCCATAGGATAGGGATAGAGGTGGAAGAGGACACATCTTTGTGGAGTAATCCTCAGTGCGTTCATAGCATCAGGTCTTGTAATCTCCATTGTTATTATGTACCATCCACAGAAAGAGTTATGCCTGGGAGCTTGAACATTATTCCCCTATGATTTGGGGGATTTTCCCTAAAAATTCCAGATACCCCAGTGGTTCTTGTCTTGCAGTCCGTTTTGTTTTCATTATAACAATATATTACCATTGTGAATAATTCAAATACACATAAGATGTGGGTTTTCCAATTCACCAGGATCCCACAACTTCGTGCTATCACACCCAGTTGACTCATTTATGTCCTATCTGGCCCTATCCCTGGGGGTATCTGGACTTGCATCCTGATACGGTACCACCTCATTCATTAGAACAACCATTGAATCACATCATCTGGATTTATCATACTGGGATTGATGGAAATTCAATTTGTTTCCAACTTGTTGCACTTCATTTGGTCTTTTTTTTTCAACAAATACTTATTGAGTACCCATTGTATTCCATACATTGGGATATAACAATCAGTCGACGTGGCCCCATCTTCATGGAGAATAAAACCCAATGAGGAAAACATGTTTATTTTTAACTCTAGACCGTATGCAGAGAGTACACACCATGGGTCCCATGAACGTGATCTCAGGTCCTTCACTCACGAACCTGCTGAACATCCTTGCTACCTTATGCATATGTGCTAATATTCCCACAGTGTGCGTTCCTGGGGGTTGGCTTCAGCAATCGTTTTCAGGAAACACTTTGAGCTAACATTTCATGACTTCCAAACGAATTGAAAGTCCAGATTTATGCGGGAGAAAACCAAACCAAACCAAATCCTCCTCTCAAGGCTTGAAAATCGAGACAACATCCAACGCATCACTGAGCTTTTCCTTTTTTTTTTTTTCCTTGAGACAAATAAGTGAACGTTCCAAATTGATTTTAGATATTGTTAGCAAAATACAGTTCTTTTTAAAATAATCGATTTAATAGAAGAGGAAACTCAATTGTAGATGCATCACCCTTGTTTTGTGATCAATGTCTCCATTCATCAGCATTGATTTTCTACCTCTTCGCCTTGGCCTCCCTTAAATTTCTCTCAGAAAACATATTTTGCTGTCCCATGGCAAGGTGACGCATAGTTATATATTTAAAAAAAATAATAAATGCATTGCCCAATTTATTTCCAAAGAGATCTTTTTCTTTCCAGAAATTAACCTTTCATAAAAATAGAAATGGAAAGAATATCATTCTTCAAATAATCTCATTTCAGGAAAAAGAAATATATTTCAGGGGAAAATAGAGTCCCCTAAGCCTTCACACTGCATCTGATACACGTAAATCTACCACTTCACAAAAATGCTATGGGCTCCTATAGATTTCCAAAATAATTGCAAGGAGTAGCTAAGGCATCTGTCATGCCCTAAATAGAAAAAGATTCTTATATGTATTAATTCAAGTCTATGTCAAGAAATTGGATATTTGAAGTGCTAGTATATTTTTATAAAGTGAGTGGGTGGAGAACTCTATTCATGTGCCCACAAACCAGGTAGGCAGATGAAACCATATGGTGGCAGGTAGAAATGTAGAGCTATAGATTTATAATTTGTCCATATTAATAACACCCTGTACTTGAAAAGCGCTTTCCTCCTCCGAACCATTGTCACCTACTGTTTCATTTAATCCCCCTCCTGTCTCTTGCCTTAGACCATCCATTTTGTAAAGAGCTCTTTGTGGGAATAATGTTCTCAGGCAACAGAGGACCATGAGCTTTAATATTGGGCAAATATAAGACCCGAATGAGGATAGAGCCAGGAAATCACGGTCTTCTGTTGCTTCCCTTCAATCTATAAATGTAGTAAAACCTGTTGAAATTTACCAACTGGAGGGAAAAAGGAGGATGGTTTGTAATGGTGATCATAAAAGAAAAAAACAAAAACAGGGCTCAAATTCTCGATCTCCCATTCTGCCCCCAGTCCTGACTATGAACTCAGAGTTGCTCTTCAGAAGGTTCCTGAAAGCAGCATTTCTTTGGGTAATTCCTGTCTCCAGAGCAGCTTGCCTTCCTTTCTACACTTGCAGGGGAGTCTGCGGTCACTTGGCACTCTCAGTTAATAATTACAGTAATGATGATACTGTTTCTGTGTCACGTCCCAATGGCCTGGGCAGCACCGTGCTAGCCCAGTGCACGCCTTTGCTCATTAGCTTTTGCTTTATTGGCCTAAAAACCCCTTGCAATACATCCCTGCCGCCCCACCATGCAGAGAAGGGCATGAAGACTCAGGATATTGAAGCGCCCCGGTCAGGGTCACAGAGCTGGTAAATGGCAGCGCCAGCCCTCGGACTCTGGCCTGTGTTGCTGCTAAAGGCTCACCCCATACTTAGATGTGACTGTGCCTTTCTGTGCTCCTGGCAGCTGGTTTTCCTTGAGAGTATGTGCAGGTAGAGCAGCCAAAGCTCCATTTTTGTGTTTCTCCTGGTAGTGTTTCCTACGCTCATCAGAAATCACCTGAAATTACAAGGCAAGAGAGAGGAGAATTAATACATGACTGACGTAAAGCTCGGATGGACGTTTTCCGAATACGTTTGTCACTAAAATGAGATTTGCCTTGACTGTGTCATTTTGTCTGGTGGCCCAGTTCTGATTCAGTTGAGCATCTTGGTAAAACACGAAGGTTGGACCCATAGACTTTGTTGATTCTGGAAGTTTCTAGCAGGTCCAATTCCTTGGATTTGTGTAACAGTAAGGCTGACCAGGTAAACAATCCCGCACAATAAATTAAAGTATCTTCCCAATTCTTCTTTTAAATCGCAACTTGGGTTGGATTAGATCGCCACCAAAAATACACTTGCACTCCTTTCAAAGAAATGAACTGCCCTCCAAACATTTCCACTAGAACTTTGAACATCTAAGTGATACACGTTGGAGAGGGTTCAAATGCTCCTCAGAGTATCAAGCTATCGGAATGCGTGACACAATGAAAGAAATAAAAATGACTTTATTAATATGTGAAGCTTGGATGTCACAACCAGATTCCATCCCAACTCTGCAGCCTGGATGGCCTGAGACGCTTTGCCTTTGGCTCTCATGAATAAAAATAAACCCTTGGAAGAAAGTTGCTCAGTATTGAACTAGAAAATCTCTGAAATTACTTGGTAGTCTTCAAACTGTTCTTTAGAGTATCAGATAGTCCCTGGAAGAAATTTTGGGTTCTTTAAACAGGAATTCGATTTTTGACAGCTGGAGAAGATGAGCTTCTGTGGTTATGGACCTTTGAATACAAAGCCCAACAGGAACTATATGAATTGGTCTCTGGAAAGAGGACTCAGCAAAGGGAAAAAATGATAGAAAGAAAACAAAGAGAGTAAGGGAGGGAAGGACTTCTTAAGACCCTTAGTCTAAACTCAGCAAGCAGTTATCTTTGCATATATACAGCTTTTTATGCCTCTAAATGAATAACAGAGGAAAATCCTAGAAAAGCTTGAGATAGTCTCTTTTTTAAAGAAGTTGAACTTCCTTGCATTGATCTCTCTGACAGCGGAGGGGCTGTTTTCAGGATACTAACCTATATCCACTGCTGCCAAGAAAGTTTTCTAATTCAATCCAAATTCTCCTCCAAGGGCTCACAAAGACAAGGAGGGGAAGAAAGCAGATTGAAACCTTAAACTGGCAGGACATAACGGATATCAAATTGAAACCACTAAAGGAAAGTTAAAAATCTCTCTTGGGCAGGAAGGTGGCCCCAGGGGCCATGCATGCCTCATGATCTCCATTCAGGTTTTGCTTAAAAAAGCATTTTGTTTGTTTGTTTGGCTGGTTTTGCCTCTTAGCATTCCCCAAAGTCCAGCTGGTGAGGACACGATGCCATAGTCTAAAGGACACTAGGAAATATTTGGGTAGGAAAGGCTCTTAATGACTGCCTGAATTCTGGAGGCCAGAGAACTCTCCAAATGGCAAAACCTTTGGATGCAAGGAGGAAGCTGTTAGAGGTGGTTACAGGCAGAGAAGTAATAACCCAGAGAGTCAATTTCTTTTTCTAAATGTTCTCGAACAAGACTGGGCAGTGTAGAACAATGCAGAAGACCCAGAGGAAGAAAAAAACACTTTCCATCTGAATTGATCTAAAGTGTATGTGGAGGACAGACAGATCCTTATTTGCCTCTGGGCTGACCACCTTGGTGAAGCCCATGACAGTGATGTCCCTAAGAAAAGCACATGCAACTTTGATACACCAGGGGTTCAGGCTGAAGAAAGATTTCTTCCATTCCTAACCAATCAAGAAGCATGTATCAAGGTTCTATCCTATGCCGAGCTCTGGAAGGCTGTTTCTGAGGTAGGACAAGACCTAGAAATTGCCAGACTCATCAAGACTTGACAGTCCTCATCAAGACTTCTGAATCTTAGCGGCACCAACCAGTATTTAAAGATGAGCGTGGCTGACCTCTGAGGAAGGTCATGTTCCACAAACTTCCTTATTGAGATTTATCAACCTCCATCTTTTCCAAGCCCTTATTATCTTTCCTAATTGGGGGCTTCGTAGTAGATGCTCAATAAAAAAAAAGTGTTCATTGAATGGTGCCTCCTATCTTGGAGGGACAGTATGGAATATGGAATCAATTCCTGGAGTCAAATCCTGACCCCCTAACCTGCTAGTTCCACGATCCATGCGGGTTTCTCTGAGCTTCCATTTTCTTGCCTGTAAAATGAGGCAAATAAAATTATTCCTCATCTTAAGGTTCTGCATGACGAATACCTGAACTAGTGAGGGTTATTATCTCATTGAACACACTGCCTGACCTTTAGTAAGCACTCTACTAAAAGTTAGCTTTCATGAATAATAATTTTCATTATCTTTATTAGGATGAGTACCATACCTCAGGTTACAGAGACATACAATATTAATCAGTCAAGAAATCATTTGACTTTGGTTTTCACCTGTTCTTGATGCAGATGTTAGAGTTTCTTGCCATCTGCTGGCAGAACAGCAAAGATCATGGCAGCTGAAGTCTTCCTGTTTGCCCCACCTTGCTTACCCCGTTTCCTACACTCCCTCCCTCACCCCTCCCTCCATCCCTCCCTCCGTTCCCACCTCCCACCCCCGGGAGTTTCTGGTTTAGTACATCCGGCATGGTTCTCAAGAAACGATATTTCTAACAAACTTCCAAGTGATGCTGAAGCTGTGGCCCTGGGATCACAGTTTGAGAACCGTTTGCTGAACATGTGCTTTCAGGAGCCAAAGCTGTGAATTTAACCCATCCAGCCCTATCACTGATGCCACAGGCCACAGCAGTCAAGGGAAAATAGGATATTCAACAAACCCCACCTCTCTGTGAGGGGGAAAAAAAATACAAGGAAATATCCACCACCTTAAATGTTGCCAATAGCTACCAATGGTTTAATTGTTCATTCATTCAACATGTCCCACCACCTTTGGGTTCCAACATTGGCATTTTGGTCACCATTTCTTTATCCCAGAATTACTTAATCCCAGGGTTTAAGACTTCCATTGTTGTTGTTATTTGGGGAAGCCAACACTTGAATATAAGTGGACTCTGGTTACAAACCACATGGAAATTGTGTATCTCGTGAGTAATACGTTTCTAGCTGGTCTTTCATTTGTCTTGACCCCGAATCTCAATCATGAATGACTGAGGTCATCCATTTCAGAACTCCCCTTGCGTTCTCCGTGTTGCTGTGCTCATGGTAGCTGAAAGGCCATTGTCTGTTTGTTATTTTAGTCAGTGAAAGGGGATGGAGGGAACACCCACTCAGAAGAAATAAATGGGAAAGACTCCAGCTATCAAGTAAGTGACCTGTCAAATCTGTTCGGTGGTGGGTTTAGCTTGCATGTTCTCACTTCTTTCCAGCTTAGTTGCCAATGCAATTCTCAGCCACAGACAACTCATTTACCATCTCTAGGTTAAGCACCTGCTGTATGCTAGGCACTATCTCGGGCTCTGCAGATACATGCATGAACAAGCTAGAGTTTCTTGGCTTTTTCTCATTTAACAAATGTTTTTCCCTCTTCTCCACGTGGCAAGTCCCTTCCTACCCTTTGGTCTTGGGCTAAATGTCACCTCCTCAAGCAGATGTTCTACTTCTGCCCATCATCATCGCATCTTGTTCTTTTACTTTGTGGAATTTATCACACATTGTAATAAGTCATTTGTCTATTAATTATTCCTCCTTCGCCCCTTCCTTTCCGTGTCTGGAGCATCAATGGAGCAAGGGAGGAGCCTCTTTTATTTTTCTATCACATTACATAGTGCCTGGCATAGAGTAGGAGCTCTTTCTTGAAAAAAAAAAAAAAATGGGTGAAAGATATGGGCTCACATGGGTTTTTTGCCATTGTTTTCTCCATTCTAAAGAAACATAGCTATGACATCTTCATAACTACACGTATCTTTTATTTTTAATGGGATTATCTCATGCTCAACAACCTATTTTATAACCTGCATGCTTTCCTAACTTAGAAATATACGTTCACAAGAGTGTCCTCAAATATTCTTCTACTGGTGTTTGCGATACAGAGGACTGGTTAAGAGCATGAGTTGCAGGCTCAGACCGCCTGCGTTCGAACCCTGGCTCCGCTACGTCTTAGCTGTGTGACTAAAAACAGACCAAATCTCTCTGTGCCTCAATTTCTTCATCTCTGCAATGGAGCTAGGAAAAGTACTGCCTCACGGCATTGTCACACTTAGGTGAGTCAACGCATGTAAAGTCCCTGGAACAGTCCTAGTACCGGGGACTCAACAAACTGTTAGTTCCTACGGAAGTCACATGGGCTGCCATACAAACTACCATAGACTCAATGGTTTAACAACAGAAATTTATTTTCTCACTGTTTTGGAGACTGGAAAACCCAAGGTCAGGATGCTAGCATGGTTCCTGGCGAGGAGAGCTCTCTTCCTGGCTTTCTTACAGCTGCTTTCTGTTATGTCTTCACATGGTGGCTCTTATGAGGACACTAATCCTATTGGATGAGCGCCCCATCCTTTGACCTCAATTAACCCCAATCCCTTTCTTATTCCAAGTACTTTCACACTAGGGGTTAGGGCTTCAACATATGAAGCCATAGAGGTTGCTATTATTTTATTACTATTATTATTATGCCCCTGATAGGAAATTACCACACTAGTGTATTGTTCATATCACGCAAATGGACAGCGATGACTACAAATAATTTATTATATTTCTATTTCTATAATAATTGGATTAGACCATATATTCCAACAGGGAATATATTGCTTTTTGCTACATTCAAATTATTGTTATTTTTATTTTTCAACTTATGACTATGCCTGCCCCCAAACTCATTCTCTAGACCTCTACAGAACCAAAAATCCTGAAGTTGACTCCCTTGGGAATATGATAAATTTACTTTATTCAGTGTGAAACATTCAAATATAATTGTACATTTTGTCTGGGATCCAAACGTGAAACAGGGATGCCAGTTCTCTTAGCGATTCTGAAATGTAAGTGAAGTCAGTGGAAATGTGAGTGAGCTGGAAACTTCATTCTATTTACACTCACTGAGGAGTGTTCTGAGAATCCGTTAGAGAGCCCTGGATCCAGACTTGAGGTGATGGGAGACATGATAAATGCTTAGTTTAATTTCGGGGGTGGGAAGAGACATCCTCTGCTCCTTTCTGATTTGCCCTCTCAGGGTTATAAAAGTCTTGGTTGATGATTCCAGGAGAAGAAGCCTCAGGCACCTCATGGTCTAGGTGTGCTTCCAAGGTCTGAATCAACCGAGATGTTCCCATGACCTTGTCCTCCAACTTCCTGCCAGCATCGCTGGGTTCTAGGGGAGGATATGCTCAGATGATCTGGATGAGAATAATTTTTGTTATAAATTCTGAGACAGAGTCAAATCCCAAGCCAAGATTTTTAAATCATCTACATTTAATGACAAAGCAATCATCCCACAGTTTAGATTCTTAGCTTACTCTGCATATAAGGAACCAGCCATCTGTTATTTTCAGAAGTTAGTTTCTAAGCCATTAAGAAGAACATTTAAGCCTAATAGCATGGCATAACCCTGTGGTAAATGGAGCTGATCCATTGAAAGCTCCTCTCCTGGAAAAAAAAAAAAAAATCAATGTCCTGTGAAAGCTATTTGATGTGTGGCCACTTCTCACTCCCCACCTCACAGTGATTTGCTAAGGGAAATAGCGTAGAAACATCTGGAAGGCGAGTTGCTGGCCATTCATTCAGCCCCTTTTGGTGGAGACTTACTATGTGTCAGACAAGGTGCTGGGAATAAAGCCATGGAAGACAGAAGAGTTTTGTTCTCTGGAGCTCCCCCTCCAGCAGAGGGAGGCGGGAAGAACACTCTCAAGTGAGCCAAGAAATCCCCAAGATTAAGGAAATATAGAGAAAGCACAGCAGGGTTTTGTCAGAGAGGGGTTGGGCTTCTTCAGATCGTCTAACCAGGAACTGAGTCTCCAAGGAGGCGACATCTGAGCTGAGACTTGAGAAAGAAGCAACAATCCCGTCAAACCCTATGAACACACGGAGCAGAAGTTAACTGCGAACGTGAAGCCCCTGTTTTTGAGAATAAGCGTGTTTGTGGAAGAAGAGGGGGCCATGTGTCTGGAGCAGATGGAACAGAGGGGAAAAGGATAAAAGATAAGGTTGGAGAGGCACAGGGACACTCAATTTAACAAGCATTTCCTGAGCCCTTCATCCGTACCTGGCTCTCAGATCCACACAGAAAGAATCTGTCAGAAAGGTTCGCTGTGGACAATGTTGAGCCAGGATGACCGACTCTTCCCAGTTTGCCTGGGACTTTGTGGTTTTGAAGTTAAGTTGCATGTCCTGGAAACCCCTCTCTCCCAGACCCAACAAGAAGGCTGGTCCCCCGATGTTCGGTCTTTCCCATGGGCCAGACACCACGTGATACAGGCTTCCCGGGATTGGCTACTTTCATCCTCAGACCCCCATGAGGTATGATGTCCTTTGTTGCACCCACACAGATGAGGAAGCTGAGAGAGCCAATGAGTTATTCCAGGTCATACGGCAAGCATGTGATGGAACCAGAGCTACGTCCTGTTCTTTTGACCCCAAACACAAAGCTCTTAGCCAATAACCGAATCTTACCATCTTCTAGGCAACAAAAACAGTCAACAGGGTATTCAAATGGTCTGTGGTCTTTCTGAAGAGCATCATGGTGAGGGTTTCTGTCTCACTGTACAGGGGTATCTGCTCTCTGCGGCATTTGGGCTTCTGTATCTTCCTTCACATTTGCTACGACTTTGGCAGCCAGGGTCTGACGGAAATATTTAGAGCGGGTAGTGGCAGGACAGCTTCTTGGGGTGATTTGGTGTTGGATGTTTCCTTTCTCCAAGGAATTCTGCCCTCGGGAGCCTCTCAGGACCAGTTGTACAGCACTGGGGTTGTAATCCTACATAGTGTCTTGGCTGGGTCTGAGACGTTATTGCCCCCGTGGACAGGGCATGTGAAAATTCACAATTGTCCCTGGCACTCCAATTTTCTCCCCAACATCAAAGCCAGTATTGCTTGAACTGGTGTTTTCCTTACACTGGAGACATATTTCTTATGTTGCTTTCCCAACTAGGGAAATAAGGTCTCTTTGTGATTATTCTTACCCCTGGCTTCCATCATGTTTTTATTTCATCTGTCTGGGGCCCCTACAGTAATTTCAATTCAAGGAAATTATGGGGAAAAGGCTTTTACAGATTTTGTTACCTGTAATTTACCTAGAATTTTCTAGAATTTTGGATTTTACAGCTTCATCCTTCCAAACTGTAGGAACCAGGTAGGATTGCAAATATTTCTCTTCAGCATGAAAGATGTACATTCAAAACTTAAAACACTTATGTTCTCTCACCACTGTTTTATAAACAAAAGAAGAGTTTCACACCAGAAACTAAGGTAGATATAACCATGAAAAAAAGACTAGGCATCTCCAGGATAAGAGTCACATGTGGTTGTAAGTGGGAGTAACCCTCTCAAAGCTGGCCTAAGCACAAAAGGGCTTCAGGAACAGCTAGATCCAGGGGCATATGGGAGGCCATCAGCACCTGGGTTCTTTCTCCCTCTCTCTCTCTTCATCTCTCAGCTCTGCTTTTCTCTCTATTGGCTTCCTTTTCAAGCAGATTTTTCCTGGAAATGGTGCTGGCTCTGGAAGCTCTAGGCTTTTATCTTCACAGTTTGGAATCCAATGGAGAGTGGACGGACCTCTCGTGGGTGGTTTAGCAAGGTTCTGAGTTTAGCTCAGTTTTTAACTGCGTCCAGCCAACCTGAACCAATCACAGCAGCTCGATCACGTGCATGGCTCTGATTGGCCAGGCCTGAGTCCTGTGCCTTCGTCCGGGAATTAATTCGTCTGAACCACTGTGAATAAAGGACAGAGAAGTATGATTCTCCAAAGAATACCCAAGTTCTAGTCCCAGAAGAAGGAGAGAAGAATGTTTGGTAGGAAACCATAAATAAATTTATTAGATAAACAAAGAAATGTCTCCTACCGGGAGACATTGTAAGTATTTGCACCTTTTTCTTTTTTTTTCTTTTTTTCATTTCACCCAGGACTCATGAACGTAGACCCCATCCGACATTTGAACACCTCTGTTCTGACATACTTACTCCCCTGCCATCAAGCATTGTCTTACAACTCCTAAACATGCGTTTTGTTTGACCTTGCCGTAGACGTCAGACTCCCCGGAGAAGGCCGTCATGTCCCCGGAGCCAGAGCCGGCGGGAGCAGGCCAGAAAGGCAAAGAGGGCTCTTCCAAGGACAAGAAGGTGGTGGCTGAGGGGAACAAGCAGAAGAACAACAAGCAGGAAGCCAAAGGACCTGTCCAGTGTGTGGAACCGGCCGCAGTGGAGGCGAACTCACTGCAGAATGGGGACAAGTCCCACAAGAGGCAGGAGAAGCGGCGACAGTCCCTTGGAGGCTTCTTTAAGGGCCTGGTAGGTGGATTGTTGGTCTCTGTTTTCTAGGCTCTTGGGCCAGGAGTGTGGTTCCCGCCTCCAAGGTGGGAGTGGCCTGGACCTTGGTCAAAAAAATATTGATGGAGCACCGGCTGTATGCCAGGTGCTGGGCTAGGTTCAGAGAGCAGGGTGGGCAGAGAACTCACCATGTGGCCTCACACTCAGATATGGATGCCTGGTGGCAGGGATACTGACTGGGCCCGAGCAGGGAGGCAGAAGGCAGGTGCGAGGGAGCCTGAGTGTGAGGGTATGGCTCCTCCGGGGGTGTGGGGGTGGGGGTTGAAAGGAGTGTCAGGGGAAAGCTTCTCCCCGGAGATGACCTCTAAGGTGGGGCTTCTAATGAGCCTGTGGAGGAGGCGGCAAGAGGAGGCTGAAGGCCCAGTGTGTTCCAGGCGGTGGAGAGACAGCACAGAAGCGAAATTCAGTCCGGTGGGAAGAGAACACAGGAGGGCAGAGGCAAGGCAGTAGGAACGGGTGACCATAGGGAACATCGGTGTTCGTCTGTGGCCAAAGGGAGCCTTGAAGTGTTTAAATCCGGAAACTGCTCTGAAAGTGACCTTGAGTGGTGGATATACAGAGGTGACGAAAAATTAGCTCCTTCCTTCCAGAGAGGCCTAGTCCAGGGTGAATGGAGGCCAGACATTCAATAATTAATTAACCTCTGGGTTATTTCATATGTGTGTCCATGTGGTTCTTCTCTGTCTCCTCCCCTAGACATGTAGCTTTGGGAAAGCAGCGACCAACCACAGTCAGGAGCAGACGTGCTGTCCTCCCCAGCGTGGGGGCTAGAGCATAATAGACGCCAAAGAAGGGTCTGTTGAATGAGTGAAGGAATGGATGGAGTGAAATGTGGCACTGGCAAATGTTTTCTTATATTTGGGATAATACAAAGCCTGGCAAATGAGAATCTGAAGGTCATTAATCAAAAGATAAGGAAGATGGTCGAGCCTCCACTAGGAGGAGAAACAGGTGAAGTCATACCTAGGACCCACGGGGATGTGGCTTGAGTCCATAGGGCAGGACTAGGAAATCACACCGACAGTAACTGTGGGGTTTGGGTTAACTAGGGTTAACCTTCAGGCCCTGATAGAGCTGGGGCAGGTACACAAAGCAAGCTACCCTCCAACAATTGATCGTTCCTGATTGTCCCAGTCGCCGAACATCTGTAGATATCGGTGACCTCTGATCAATGGAGGTGGGGGAGTACGATGGTTCCCCTGGGCCCAGGTTTGGTCTCCAAACAGCATCTATGGGAACCTGTTAGAAATGCAGAATCTCAGGCCCCATGTTTATTTTATGGATGAATGCCATCCTATTTCCATCTGGCCTGTGTGTCTGAGTATGGTTAGAGAACCTCAGTGCGAGATGGTGCTAGAAGTCATGCTTTGAGGCTGTTTGGAAATGGGAAGCTCTGGTACAGAGCCCCTCTCTTACTCCCAAGCCTCTGGTGTAAGGCCCTCTCCAGTTTTTAAAAGATGATGAAGACCGGAGACTGACCATCAAAGTAGTGGGGGGGTGGGGGGGTAGGGGGGGTGGGAGGGAGACTCAAAAGACTGATCATGCTTTGCGTGGTTTTGCTGGAAAATTTGTCTCCATTCTCTGCTCCAGTTCCTTGGAGAGGAGTGTAAATCCTTATCACACTTTTCTAGACATTTCCAAACTGACTGTGCATTTTTTTCTGCCCAAAGTTCTGGTCAAACCATTCCCTGCCAAGCCACGCTGCCCGGGGTGGCATACCATATGGGGAGGGTGCTGTTCTAGAAAGATCCTGAGCTCACAGGCCCAGGGAGTTCCTCATTTTCTTGGTGGTTTTTGGTTGTTTTCTGGGTTTTATTTTACTTTATTTTTTGGTCAGAGGCTCATGGAGTGTTCTCTGCATATCTCCTTACCCACGAAATCCCTGGAGCTAACATGATAGCTCTCATGCAGTAGTTCTGAACCCATGATTTTCTATGCAGGGGACATGCGGCAATGTCCAGAGACCATTTGGATGGTCACCACTGGGAGTAGGTGCTATGGGGACATTGTGGGTAGAGACCAGGGTATGCTAAATGTCCCACGGTGCACAGAACAGCCATGGGGCTAGAATTAACCTTCAGATTGTGATAGACATGGGGCAGGTACATGAGGCAAACTGCCCTAAACCAAGGGAGCGTTCCTGATTGTCCATGTCCCTAAATATCTGTGGGTATCGGCGACCCTCTGATCGATGGGAGTGGGGGAGCCCAAAGTGTCAATGGGGCCAGAGGTGATCAGATAGCACATAGGACAGTGGAAAGAACAGAACAGTGCCCAGGAGCCTGTGCTGTGAATTTCGACAGGTTCACTGGAGTCCTGGCCCTACCATTTCCTACCTGTGTGACCTTGGCTTAGTCACTTAACCCCTCCGAGCCCCAGGTTCCCCCTGGGCAAAGCTGAGGTGCCATTTTAGAGTTCCTGGGGAATCAAATGAATATATGTCCTCAGGGGTCCAGTATCTGACATGAAGCAGGAGTTCCATAGTAGATGCTATCATTTCCCCCGGCAAATACTCCGGGACCTTGTGTTTGGACAGGAGCCTGACCCCCAGCAAAGTTGGGACATCGGGCCAGATTGCTGTCACCTTAAACCCACCGTGGGACTCCTCTCCCTGCAATTCATTCTCTCTCTGTCCACATGCCGCCTCCTTTTCTCCCTGCCCAAGACCATCTGCCCCAATCAGTCCCCAAATTCACTGCCCGCCAATCCCTGCTTGATCTTCGCCCTCTGGGGGAGGTCCTCTCTGCTCAGCTTCTTCCTTCTCCGCTCCTTCGTCCTGCTGCCTGGATTCTAACGGGGAGCAGCCTCCTTGGCATTTCATGCAGCGTCTGAAAAGAACTGGAAGGTAGCTTTTAGAACTCATCAAGTGCCACTGCTTGCAAGCATTTGGCTTTTGAGCAGAGGGACTCAGTTGACAAAGGAAATGTCAGAACCTCTTGTGTGTATGTGCACGTGCGTATGTGTGTCCACACACATAAATGTGTCTATCAAAACATATCGATTTGATCAACATGAGGCTCCAATTGGAGGAGGAGTAGGTTCTCCGCCTCGCTCTTGCCCACTCGATGGCGCCCTCATCTGTCCCACTGCCGTGGGTCCCTGACGCCTTCATGTAGTGCTAGGTGCTAGGAGTTTTCCGGAGGAGCGGAGATTAGAAAGAAGAAAGGGCCTATTCTTTATTCCCCCGGAGTCCCCTACCTGTCATCTTTGGCCCCTTCCACTGGGCACAGGCTGACCCGAGGCTGGGGACAGTGAGCTCTGTTATTCCACTCAGCGCTTAGCAAGAGTGGACGAGGCCCAGGCTGGAGTCTGCAGAGCAGGTGATGTGAGGTCCCAATTCCAAGTCAGGGGGGCCCGTCCTTCGCTACATACGCCGGTCCAGACTTCTCTGAGAGTCTGTTTTCACATCTGTAAAACTGGGCCGGTCATCACCGCCCGCCTCACTGGGCTGGCGAGAGGGCCAGCTGAAGGCGGGTTTGGCTTGGCAAACATGACACGAGGTCCTGAGACAGCAGGCAGGACAAAGGTGACCGCAGTGCCTCTGATCCCCAAAGACCATGCCTCACGGGGGCCAGAGGGGGGGCTCGCTTTACCTTGGAGCAGTCCTCCGAGGTAAGTTGTATCTCCCCCATTGGAAAGATGAAGAAACTGAGTTCAAAGAGTTCAGTAATTCCTCCAAGTTGTCGCAGAGCTAGAAAGCGAGAGAACTGGGCACGGCGTCCAACATCTGGTTGGAGACCTTTCTTTCATCCCCCACTCGTGCAAAGGGTCTATTTATTTAGCACAAGACCTGGCGCGGAATAAGGGCCAGATAAATGGCAGTCATTGCTCTTGATATTTCAGACTTTCATCAGGGTGCACCTTCTTTATATTTTTCTCCAGGGACCAAAGCGGATGTCGGACGCCCAGGTGCAAACAGACCCCGTATCCATCGGACCCGTTGGCAAATCCAAGTAAACAAATCACTACAGTTCCCACCAAGCTGTCCTGCCAGCAAGAAGTCTTCTCCCTACTCCATTTCCTCCCCGGGCCCACTCCCGTGTACATAGTTTTCTTCTAATGGCCATCAAATGAAATTCTGCCTACAAATTAAGCCTGAGCTGTTGTATATTGAGGTGTATTATTTACGTCTCTGGTCCAATCTTTTCGGGTAAATAGCTGTCAAGATGGTTTAGCAGGTGAACCAGTCGGGTCCGGAGACTTGATGGTTGCCAGGCAGGGGGTGGAGGGGGTGGAGGGGGTGGAGGGGGTGGAGGAAGGCATTCTGGGTAAGTTATGAGAAATGGCGGTGGAAAGTGAGTTGCAGAAGAAGAATGCCTACTGGAAAGAATTAAGCTTTGTAGGAAATACACACTCATCTTCTAAACTCAGAGAGGAGAGACAAAAATCCCTTTAAGTTCACATTTCGAGGAGGGACAGCATGGGCTCCGGGGGTGGGGGGTGGGGGGGTGGGGAGGGAGGTTGCCAATTTCCTGGAATGGAATGTGTGGGGAATGAAAAGGGAATGGATAAGAGTTGCTTTTCGAATAAGGTCCTTGAAAGTTATTGATGAGAAAGGAAAAGATTGACCGCAGAGGGGTTGAAATGATTTGGGAAAACAATTGCTTTTTGAAGCTCAGTGAGGAGGAGGGCAAGGATTACAACTTAAAAAAAAAAAAAAAAAAAAAAGCAGAACAAATAAATGAAGTTGCAAGTTTACTTTGCAACACAAGGGGGCACTGAGGTCTCCATTTTAATCCTGCATCCTGTAGCCCTAACAAAGATTTGGTCTCTGCAATCTTACATTATTAATGCTTCTCAGATGGCTGAGGGGCTTGCTTCATCTGTTCTGTCTGACACTTATCTCAAGTCTGTCTGTAATTTCCTAATGTTCTCAGGATGTTTTCTGATAAAACCCTCCCCATAACCCCAGTTAATAAAAATTTTGGAAGATTATTCAAATACCTGAGGTTTTTTTAATACGTGTACAGAGAGTAAATAGGACCATGAGTCTATTAAAATGTAATACAAAGTAGCATATGATTGATACCATGTATACTGTATCTTTCTTTTTCTGATTTAATAAAAAAAATACATTTACATCTAAAGCATCTTTTAATTTTCAACTTTTAAAGCAGGGCTCCTGCACTCTCTGAGACAGCTTCATCCTCCACAGTATAAAATCAGTCTTCTTCCTACATCTTGTCTTCCCTCCCAGATGCTCCTAGATTTCCATGTATATGGGCACAGGCACATACAAATGTGCTTGCATTTACTTGTATACTGGCATTCACAAGTATACTTGCATTCACAAGTATACTTACATATACTTGCAAAGATACACGTGCACTTATATAAAAGTACTGCCTTAGCCCAGGCTGCCCAGGACAGAGCCTGAGACAGAGATTCAGGAGCGTGTGATATAAAGAGGGACTACTTCCGGTGGAGAGAGGAAGTGGGCAGGGAGGGAGCTGAGCGAGGATTGGCCTCAGCTGGAGTTGAGTTTCATCCTGATCCCCTAGGGGGCGCTGGAGCATGAATTGCACCTTACAGTTGGTTCTACCTTGAGCCAAGGGGAGCAGGCCTTTGTACCCTTGTTGATGAGTCCCAGCCCACCCTGGGAGGTGGTGGGACAGGCAAGGTGCTCCTACTGATTTGGGAAGTGGGAAGCTAGAGGATGTGTGCCTGGGCCATGTCCACTATAGATATGCACATGAGATGCAGATAATGTGTTTATACCGATGGAGGAACACGTCCATGCATATAAACATACTCTACATACAGAAATGGAGAAATGTATGTACACATCCATACTTATATATTACATCCAAGAATAAATGCATGCATGCATTTATGTTCGTACCCATACGAATAGATCCGCACATACACGCTGGCTAGTAAAAATCCATCACACAATGATCCGAAGTAAGCATTGAATACAGTTTTCTGACAAGTCTTTGCATTACGTAAATAAAACCATGGCCTTGGCAAAAGGGGGAAAAAAAGCATTTGGAAAATGTGTTCAGGAAAATGATGGTATCCCCCCAAAAAAAGATGTGGGGGGGGGGCCCATTGCTGTGGGGCCTGCTAGCTCCCAGCTTGGATGGCCGGATGCTAGGTTTCAAATTGAGATCAGAGGTCCTTTCCTTAGCTTCTTCAGACCTGCTGCTCAAACCTGGAGATCAGTGTGTGAGGCTCACCCGGCTGAGAATGACTTCACGCCACTTAGGGTCTGAATGCTTAACTTAGCATAAATCAGGGGAAAAAGTCCTTTGGGGAAGCCCTTACTGGCAGGGTGACTTTCCTCCACCAACACCATCACGGAGCAAGGGCTGATTCAAGAAAACCAGGTAGCTGCTTATTCCTTTGTCCCCGAACCCCAGGGGGGTTGCCTTGTGTGACCTTTGGTGAGCTCTGGGCCATACTAGTCCATTGAGAAAGGTGACAGTTTCATTTACAAGTTTCACCTCACTGGGCACCGAGCCTTTTGGCCCTAATGAGAAACGCCTCCAGGCAGGACTGAGTCACTAAATGCAGAAGAAGCCCTCCCATCCCCCACCTCCCTGGAAAAAAAATATTAAAAAAATTTTTTTCAATGATATTCTTTGCTGAGAACCTCCCTGCACAGCCAACACCTTCTGTAAAGGTTTCAGATTGCCTGGCCAAAAAGAAGAGCAAGCTTTTAATGAAATTGCTTGGGGTTGTTGTTGTTATTGTTGTTTTTTACAGAAAACTTAAAGCCAGAGCAAGAAAACTTAAGCCAGAGCAGACTCAGACTATGACTTATCTGGGGTTTTCGAAAGCTGGTTGTAGCCTCAGAACCACGATAAATCCCCATCTTTGAGTTTTGAGGGTTTGTTGACTATGTTCTGTTTTTTAGCTGGGAGCTCATTCCTGGTGCATTTACAGTCAATACTAATTTCCATGCCTCCTGCTGAAGTCCTGTTAAAAAAAAAAAAAAAAAAAGAGCAGAAACTCCCCCAAGTGAGCTCTGAAAGGCTCTTGAGTCTCAAAAGCCTTGAGGGACTGAAGTTCCTCCAAATATGGAGCCCAGAAGGCCACTTGGCTGGCCAGGCTGAGTACACTGCAGCCGAAGAGGAATTATGGCCCGCGGGAGGGGGCCGGGGGACCTCGTTAAAAATTTACAAACTCATTGATTCATTTACTTTTTATTTTTAGGTGCACAGGGAAGTTTGTCTTCTCCGGTATCAAGAAGAAGTGGCCCTTCCAAGAACTGAGCTTTTGAGCTGAACTGGCCGCCCCTGGGGGAGAAGCGAAAACAAAAACAAAAAAACGCTGCTGCTTTCCAGTTGGAGCGGATGGTGACTTTTTGACTGATATCCATAAAAGAATTCATTCAAAAGCACGCCTATGCTCAGCAGCCCGTGAGGTCCCTTGTGAATTCATCCTCAAGGGAAGGGGAGGAAAACCTCCAGAAATGCCCAAAAGAAAGGGAAAAGAGACAGAAAGTTAAGTTCTTCGGCTTTTGTTGCATCCCCCTGCTCTTTAAGCAAATTATCCGGAATTTGGACGTGCGCACGCGCGCGCGCACACACACACACACACACACACACACACACACACACACTTGAGCTGTGCCCTTATTTGTTTGTAAATGGTCCAGATGCCATGGGGCCCCATTAAATTAGACTCTAAGAGCCCGCAATCTATGGCCTGCTGGCTGCTTCACCCAGTGCCTGCCCCTGGAAGGGAGCTCATTTCCACAACCCAGGCCTGAGAAATGTCATTTCTTATGTCGAACACTCCCACGCGGATCTTAAACCCTAAACAAGAAAATCAACTAGCCTTCCTGCTTTAAAGAACATTTTGGAAAGGAAGATGATTTCAGTGATCAACTCACCCAAGTTGCAGACACAGGGCACGCGCTGTGCGGAATGCTAAGGAAGGTAAGGGCTGGTTTTAACCAGCCTCCCCAGTCCCTTTTGAAGCCTCCTTAAAAGCCTCCCTTACTCCTTGGGCATGGTGAGTAGAAATTAGGCTCGTCTGCGGTCTAGATCTTCCTCACTCGATCAGTGCACACTCAGTGTCCCTGGCCCCCTGGAAAATTACGGGCTCCATCAGGGAGAAAAGAAATTACTTACTGAGCAGCAAATTCTGTAAATTTGTAATTCAGATCTTAGCGCCCGGCCTGAAAGCCGGTTGGGATCCAGCCTTTTGCATAAATCGGCGTTCTAGAGAGCTTAACCCTTGCGGCTCGGTTTCCTTCCCCCAGAAAACTGCTCGTTTTAGCTTCTCCATCTCCTGGCCCTTTAATTGGCCATAGCGACAGAGCATCGCGTGCGATTTCACAGAAGTGAGGGTAACTATAATATGCCTCACATTCTCGCCCTTTGCAGTTTATAGAACGCTTTCTGAATACATCATCTAATTCAAAGCTGTGTACCTCTAACTGAACATAATTGCCACCTTTGTTATATTTTATTATGAGGGCACAGGCACGCACGCACCTGTATGCCTTCTCTCTCTCTCTCTCTCTCTCTCTCTCTCTCTCTCCAAAGGAGCACTTCTTGACGAGACAAAATGGCCCCCAGCTGCATTTCTGACAGCGGTTGCCTTGGAAGGAGCACATTGCCAGGAGATTGACTCTCCCTGGAGGATGTTTTTGTTGAAATCTGGCCACAAGGGGGAGTTCTAGGACCTAGGGTGCTACTACCATCCCCAACCAAGCCCTATTCCCTTGCTCCCGAACCAGGAGGCTGGGCCAAAAAAGCTCTTAAGAATGTGTTGGTTGATTAACTTCTAGAAAGCAGTCAAGTTTAATGAGGAGAACTAGGACAAGAGGGAGCCTACCTGGGCAAGTCAATTGCCTTCCATGATTCCCAACCTGCCAGACCAAGATAAGGTTGGTTGGTTGGTTCTTCCATTCTTATCAGCTTAGGCTTGGAAGAAGCTTAAGGAAGGACAGTGTGATTATTAAATGTTTAGGTTGGTGTCACTGCAAAGCATTTATGTTCCCCTCACCAGCTCTTCATGCTCCATAACATAGCCTTACCTCTCACGTCTCTGTACCCGAAAAGTGGGCAAGCGACCTTACTCTGTTTCCTCCCGAAACAATTCGACAGTAATAGTGCCTACTTTGTGGAGCCCGTGGCTGGCGCATCCTAAGCACGTCGTAAAGGAGAGCTATTACATCATAGGGAACTTTCAGCACCATAGCAGAAAACTCCTACTCAAATTGGCTAGTAAAAATCATAATAACTATAGGGATATTTATCATATCGTTTAACAGATGTTATATCCCGGCCTGGCTCGGATTCTCCTGACTCTGCTCTGCCATGTTCCCTGGGCTGACTTCACCCTAAGACCAGTGCCAATTGATGGCTACAGTTCCAGACAAGGGGATTATGGGATTACCATAATCAGTTTTGAGTTATCCTTTTGGCAAAATCAATTATTTCGAGGCAACTACAATGATGCAATAAATAGCAAGGCAATTTTTGACATTAGTGTCTTTAAAGTTAGCAGTTCCTTAGACCAGCTGTGCCCCAACAATTCCGACCGATGGGATACTTACGTGTATGATCCCCCTACCGTCCAAAACAAAGCCATTAGACTGTGAGCTCATCAACGTCGGGGACTTTCTTGTCTGTGTCCCTCACTGCTCTGTTGTCAATGTTTAGCACAATGCTTGGACATAGTAGATTCTCAACAAATATTGGCTGAATGGTTGTATGAATAAATATTCTGTGGCCACATCCATTGGGGAGGGGGTTGCATTATGCTCTAGTATGAGTTTATCTCAGCACCAAGTGTTCAATCACTTTAATCAGACATCCACCCTCCCCAGCTGCCTAGCTTAGTGGGTCTCAAGGCATGGTCTCATAACAATCCGCATTGGCATTGCCTGAGAACTAATTACACATGCAAATTCTCAAGCCCCACTCCAGACCCACTGGATCAAAAACTAAGGGGAGAGCCCCACAATGTGTGTTTCAGCAAGCCCTCCAGGTGCTTCTGAGGCAGAGAAATTTGAAAAGCACTGGTCTAGGTAGAGCTACCACTCCACTGATCATCAGTTGAAGAAGACTAGCCCTGAAAATGCAAAGCTAACCTTGGACTTACAGGCCAGCCATTGTGTGCCACATAAATTACCTTGCCTACTACCCATTTTACAGATGAGGAAGTTAAGGTTCGGAAAGGAGAAGCAATATTGTTCAAGGACACACATGTCAGAGCCAAGGCTAAAACCCAACCTAAGCTCTTACTGGCATGTTCTCACGTCTGTAGGAAGGCATGCAGGCAAAAGGACAATAATAATATAACATATGATAAGTACATGTAGGGTGCTGTGAGACTCAGAGAAAGGCACTGCTGGAAGACTATAGGAGATAGAGGTTGGCCACTGGAGGTGGTGACTATTGCGCTAACTCACAGAGAATGATTAAGAGTTGGCCAGAGTTGTTCCCAGCAGAACAGGAAGTGCCAAAGCCCAGGGTCGACAGAGAGGATGGTAATTTGTTCACCATGGCCAGAGAGAGACTGTGGGGAGGACAGATAAGATGGTGGAGGCTGGAGAGGAGGCGCAGACCAGATCATCAAGGACATGAAGTAAGGAGCCCATAATAAGAAGTTGGAACTTCTGAGAAGTAAGGGGAAAAAAATCTGAACCGAAGGGTGGCAGAGTCCCATCTCTACTTTGGTTGTAGGTAAGATCTAACATAAACTCAATGCAACTAATGCTCGTTGAGTGAGCTGAACTATCTAGTAGGTAATTACAAAGCATAATCATTTTCTTCTTAAGCCTCTTTTAAAAGTATAAGAAATGCCCACTTAAATAAAAACATCTAAATGGCATTGGTCCCTACAAGAATGTTTAAATGCCCATTTCGTAAATGTTTCGTAAATGTGGGTTTGGAATTTGGCCCCTGATCCACCCGGACGATCCACACCTGTGACCCAAGGCTGGTGAACCCTGAGCAAGTTATTTCACACGTTAAAGCCTTAATTTGTTCCTCTGTAGAATGGGAATAATAATGGTACTTAGAGAGTTGCGGAGAAGAGTAAATGAGACAATGCATTTAGAGCTTGTAAAGATAGTGCTTGGCAAGTAATTTAAGTGCTCAGCGAGCGTTGTTAATGAGGACACAGACATCTGCCCAAGGTAGGACATGTGTCTTCCCTTTCATGGATTCAAAGGCCACCCAACCTTTAGGATTAAACTGTGTGTCAAGCCCTCTCCATTCTGGTAACCGGTTGTCTGGCTGGCTCATCCAAGACGGAAGAAAAGAAGGAAGAGAGAAGAAAAAGAAAATGTTGATTTTCCTTGATGTCTGTCTCATTCTAAAGTAGAGTTTCTGGGGAACAGACTCAAGTATGTCTTTGGTTTTCCTTGGTTGTATCTTTTGATATTAACCAGTTTGGGGGCACCTGGGTGGCTCAGTCTGTTGGGCGACTGCCTTCGGCTCAGGTCATGATCCCAGGGTCCTGGGATCGAGACCCACATCAGGCTTCTTGCTTGGAAAGAGCCTGCTTCTCCCTCTGCCTGCTGCTCCCCCCGCTTGTGCACTCCCCCTCTCTCTCCAACAAATAAATAAAATCGTTTAAAAATTTTTTTAAAGAAATTAAGCAGTTGGCCATGGTAGCAGATGCTGTGGATGCCCGCACCTCATTTCTCTTCAGCTCACTTCAGAGTTCAGTACAGCACCGAGAGCTCCCACCTCAGAGATCCCTCCACTATTGGCTTTTCTTCTTGGTGCCTTTCTCCAGGGACTGTGGGAACTTATTCAGCCCACATGCGGGGCCTTCTGGAAATGCCTAAAATTTTACGCCCCTGGGGACAACCTTGAACCAAGGAGGAGATAAATGTCTCAGCTCCCCCACCCCTCAGAGGGACAATTTTGAGGTGTCTTCTAAATGCTCCCACAAGGTCCCCGGCAAAACCGAACCCTCGCTGCCCACAGTAGTAACATTCTCATGAACACACTCTCCCTCATTTGTGCTTCCTGGGATCACTTCCCAGATAAGCTACCTGCGTCCAAGTTCTCCTCTCAGGCTCTGTGTCTAAGCACGAACATCTGTATCTCACTTAGGGTCCTCGTGCCAAGTAGTTTAATAGAGGCGAATTCATAGGTGCTGGATGAGGTGAAAAAGCAAACCTACGGACAAGGAGACCACCCCAGAGATTGGACAAAGAAGGAAACTGCAATACCAGCAGGGCCAGACAGACAAAAAGAAGAGGTCTTGTTACCAGAGCCAGGGAAGCTGGACACCCTGTGGGAAACCGAGCACCACCTGGGGCTGGAGGGGGAGGGGCTGCCAGAGGGTAACTGGGTCCAGAGGGGGCTGGGTCCAGGGGGGAAGCACTGCCTTTTGGCTGACTGGAGGGTGTAGGAAAAATAGCTTGGTGGCAGCGCCCCCTGCTGTCTGAACCTAACCGGAAGCCAGTTGGCAATGGAACCTGGGAAATGAAATTTGAAGGGGAACGTGGAAAGAGGAACTAAGAACCAACGGGCAAATGCCCAGCACAACCTAAAACCCGGCTTAGAGAGGACAACTAACATCAGAAAGCAACGTTGGTCAGGGCCCCAAACCAACCCTGGCATTAAACAAATGAACATGCATGTTATGGTACCCAGTGACATCAAGTCACCTAACTTCTTCAAGGGCACCCTGATATCCATAAAATGGAGGATGACAATGGGATGTACCGCATGGAGCTGCTAGGTGGACTTAAGGATGCATCCCATGCAAAGCAGTTAGCACCGTGCCTGGTACATGAGGGCCTGAAAAATGCTCATGCTCATTGGAACATTTTGAGATTCAGCTGCGCTTTGAGTCCCTGGCGGCCCATTAAAATTCCTGCTCAGACTTGTTCCTTCCCCTCTTCACCACTCAAAGGCTCAACTTCAATGTCTAGAATCTGCCTCTAGTCTCTATTTCATTGCCTTAAAAAAAAACCCCAAATCTTTCCACTTTCACTGAAGTTCTGCCAGAGCTGAAGGAGGAATAGCTCTCTCCTCCCCTCTTGGCTCCCAACCCTCTCCCTGCAACCCCCACACCCCCTCCCTGTCTTTGCTGCTAGTTGTTCACAAGGAGCTTAGCGGTTTTGAGGATACAAAAACAGGAAATTATGCACCAGTCCTGACTAAGGCTAAAAACTTATGTGCAAACCCTTCCTCATGCAGATTTCTTCAGCTCTCAAAAACTAGGGCCTTGAAAAATCAGGTCCCTGGCCAAGCTCTTTGGATTTGCTTAATCATTTCCTTTGCAAATGTATAACCTCTTTAGCCATGAAGAAGAAAACGGTGAGAAAGAGGGAGGTAGGAGTTGAAATATTTTAAGTCAATCACAAGACAGGACAGGAAATTCTGGAGGGGGTGGAGGGGTGGTAATGTTTCTTTAATCCCTCGGTGCCACAGAGGACAAGACAGCAAGTGGGGGGAAGTGAACTTTCTAGGAGATTCTTTTACTGTTGACTCTGACCCAGAGTGAGATGTCATAGCCCTCTTCATTCAGGGCTGAATAGAGAACATGAGAGCAGAGAAAACTCTGGGATGCATCCCCCGTGACGCTTTATTTGACTCAGGCAGCAAACATTTGCCGAGTGCCTACTTGGCCCCGTGCTATATAGACAGGACTAAGCTGGGCTCCCAAACAGGCAAAATAATGTCCCCACTTGCTGGACGCCAGCTGAAAGCTGACGTACCTATTGGAGGCTGCCTACCAGAGAATCTGAAATGGGTGACACCCAAAGTCGTTCTGTTGTTAAAATCTCTGGAATGATAATGTAAGTGGCTTCTTTGTGCTTCCTTCTTGCTCTTGAAACCTTCCCCAGCAAATCAGAGCTGTATACTTTATTAACCCTTAAGGTTATCATCTTTAGCAGTGATTTTTATCCGAAATGGAAGACCAACCCATTAATGTTAATCCAGTAAACAGAATGGGATGGGATGAAATGGAATGGCATAGAGTGGAATGAGACGGGAAAGGATAGGATAGAATATTCCATGATGTACTATAGGTAATATGGATAATATCGATTAGTGAAAGTTTAGTTTTTGTTATGAATATGTGCGTATGGATGCATGATGTATTTCTTGCTATTGTTTATAATCAGAGAAGGTTAGCAGTCTCTGGTCTTTAGTGTAGTTTAGTGATTAAAAGCCGGAAGCTCTGGAGTCTGCTGGCGTGGGTTCAAATCTTAGCAGTGTACTAGCTGCCTGAGATTAGATGTGGCGATTAAACTCTCTGAATCTCAGCTACTTCAGGGAAGTACAACATAATAAAGAGAAATAAAAAATGTAATATTGGGTATCATACTCTCTCAGGCTCTGGGGCCATTTATTTTCAGAAAGTGCCATTCTGTCCCCTATATCTTTCCTTTGCTCCCAGACTCCTGCTAATCTTCTGGGGTCCAATCCTCTCAAGTAAAATCACTCCTTCTATCTCTCTCTTTCTCCCTCTGATCACCTCTCATTCCCTCAACCTCCAGCTGCTATCTCCAACATTATCTGGGGAAAACCATAGCCATTTAATACATAAAACTGCTTTCTGGAAAAAATGTCCAGATAACAAGTTGCAGACCATCTCACCTACTAGAACAACAACAGAAGCTAGACAAAAAAATCGGTATGAAGGCATCCAAAGATAGAGACACAGTACTCCACTTCAGTGGAAAGCAATAAGGAGACTGGCAGTTGGCTTTTCAGCAGAACTGATGGAAGCCAAAAGGTAAAACCCTTCAAAAGAGAATTAAGAGCTGAAAGAAAATAACTACCAACCCATAATCCTACACCCAGTAAAAATATCCATCAAAATTTAAGATGAAAGAAATTTATTTTCCTACAAGCAAAAACTGAGTGAATATATTACCAGCAAACTTTACATAAAAGAAAGACAAAGGAAAGTCCTTTAGGAAAAAAAATAAATAACCTCAGAAGGAAGATTAAAATTTTAGGAAAGAATGAAGAGCAGGAGCAGAAGAAATGTTTTTGTGAATCTAAACGAATATTGACTGCATTAAAAGATAATAACCATGTCTTGCTGGGTTTAAAATATATGTAGAATTAATACTTGCAGCAGCAATAGTGCAGAGATAGGTAAGAGGAAAAGGGAATTAAACAGGTCCTAAGCTCCTTGCATTGCCAGAGAAGTGTTAAAAGCATTAATTTTATTTTTATTTTTTAATTTTATTTTAAAGATTTTATTTATTTATTTGACAGAGAGAGATCACAAGCAGGTAGAGAGGGGGGAAGCAGGCTCCCCACTGAGCAGAGAGCCAGATGCAGGCCTCGATCCCAGGACCCTGAGATCATGACCTGAGCCAAAGGCAGAGACTTTAACCCACTGAGCCACCCAGGCGCCCCTAAAAGCACTAATTTTATTAGACTACAATGAGACAAGGATCATACTTGCAATCTGCAAGATAACAACAAAAGAAAATATGGAACTAACAAGCTAATAGAGAGGAGAATGACTTAAAAAAGATGTCATTAATGTAAAAGTTCATAAAAAAGAAAATGGAACCCACAACGGATGGAATGCATTGAAACAGCTAGTGACGTACGAGTATTGTGTTAGTAATGTGTTGATAATTACATCAAATGTAAATGGACTAAATGCCAAATGAAAAGAGATTGTCATACTAAATGAAAAAAAAAACAAAAACCCAACTAATTTCTGCTTCCAAGAGATGAGTCTTAAATATGAGCATACAGAGAGGATGGAAATAAAAGATGGGAAAAGGTACTGTCTGCATATAGTAATCAAAAGAAAGCTGATTAGTTTACTATCAGATGAAGTTGATTTTAAGGTGAGGAGCAGTATAATAAAGAAAATAAATTTTATGACAAAAAAGGGTCACTCCCACTGAAAGACAGAACCATCCTAAGTCTAGAAACACTTGCTAATATAGCTTTGATGTGTTTTTTTTGTTTGTTTTTTGTTTTTTTTTTAAGATTTATTTTATTTAATTGAGACAGAGAGAGAGAGAGAATGAAAGGGGAGAGGTCAGAGGGAGAAGCAGGCTCCTCTCAGAGCAGGGAGCCCGATGCGGGACTCGATCCCGGGACTCCAGGATCATGACCTGAGCCGAAGGCAGTCGCTCAACCAACTGAGCCACCCAGGCGCCCGCTTTGATGTGTTTAAGGCAGAAACCACCAGATCTAAAAGGAGAAATAGAGAAATCCACAATCATAGTGGTGGGCTTTAACATTCTTCCATCAGCAACTAATGAACCAACCAACAACAATAAATTAGTAGGAATAGAAAAATTCTGGCCAATACTATTTAACACACTTAACTGACACAGAACAAAGCAACTGACGACTGCAGAGTATACATTCTTTTTCAAGCGTACAAGGAACATTTACCCAAATTGACATGTGCTGGCCTCCAGAGGAGGTCTCAAATTCAGGAGGCGAGTGGCAGGGGCAGGGTTTGCTGCTGGATTGGATGAGAGGACGACAAAGAGAGGAGTCAAGGTTGATGATGGAGGACCCAGTGCTCTAAAGTTCAGAGTGACTGATTCATGCTGCACAGTTAGCATTTTGGAAAGATAAGTGTGTGTGTGTGTGTGTGTGTGTGTGTGTGTGTGTGTGTGTGTGTGTTTAACAGTCATAGGGTAGTCAGGAGTATTTTACATGAATGAGTCAACCTGGGAGTGAACGTGTGTTCAACTGAACATGAAGCGATTATTCAAACTTGGTTTCTGGAATATTCCCAGGGTGAAGTTATTTCCTGTTTTTATCACTGTCTTCTCAGTTTAAGTGTTTGCTTCTCTTAGGAACTGGGTAGGCACCATCAGTTTCAGTTTGGAATGTCAGGCACACAGAAAAAAAACTCCATAAAAATCCCACAGGGTTGACAGACACTTCTGAGAAATGAAGTGGACAGCCCAATTCCTGGCCTCTCGTATCAGAGACGGATTGGTTTATTCATCTGCTGATTGAGTATCAGCTGTGAGTCTGGGTCTGGGAAAGAGATAAATGAGAGAAGCAGAGAACACTCAGTATAGGTGAGGAGGCCTTCTCTCCAAAAGCCAAGTATCAAGGATATACTTTGAGAAATCCCACACATAATTGCAGTATGTACCCCCGCATAATATGTTCGAAGTGGTAGTTAAGAATGTTCTGGAACTCAGTTCTCCTTCAAACTAGCTTCAAGACACTGGGCTGGATATGAAACATTGTGTCTCAATTTCTTTACTGTAAGTGGGAGTGGTGTTACTGATAATTCCATTATTACAGAGGCAAACAGATACTATAAAGAGCTTGGTCAGAGGAGAGCTTGGGATCAAGTTCACAAAATTAACATTTGCAACTTTTGTTATTCTGCTGTTTCAAATATTTCTTTCCTTTTGTTAAAATTATGAAACCACAACATTTTTAAAAAACGTTAGGAGAGAATAATAGTAAAAGCGTCCGTCGTAATTCCATCTCCCTGACTCAGTCATGGTAGCTTCCAATATTTTTTTGTATTGATTATGTGATTGTTTTGAAAGTGCCTGGCTTACAGCAAGTGATCAATGTCGCATACGGATGGCCTGCCTGTCCAATTCAACGCCAACCACTTTGTTTTATGCTTTGCGTACCTGATTTGGTATATAAGATGATGATTATAATTATATCATATACATTCTCTTAAGTTTTTTCCTAAGCTGCACAATTGAAATCTTTCTGGCTCCTGGAAATCTCATCCCCTCAACAGGCAAGTGCTAGATAAGCCATTTTTCTTTTGCTGTCTTGTTTGCCCCGGGGAATTACTGCAGACCACACTCTTCAGATATTACCACACTGAACAGCTCTCTATTTAGCATTTTGCCTTTTTGGGTAAAATTTCTTAAGGGAATCACAGAATACCGAGTTGAACATTCCAGACTCACCCTTTAAGTTAGCTAAGAAAGGAGCCCCCGACGATGAAACCAAAATGGCATTCCTTCCATAAGTTTCGGTGGTAATAAAATGAGCTCCGTGAGATGATGAAATCTTGTGGTGACCCTATTACCATTTGGAAACACCACTTTTCACTCTTTCAAAAAAAAAAAAAAAAGATTTTAAAACCCGCAACTCCACCAGCAGATCAATAGAAGATACGAGTATTTAGATGTTTTCGTCAAGTAACAGTAACAAACTCACCCTTCGTGAATACACATCAGGAAAAAAAATCTCCTCAGACCTCTGGAGAATTCAAAGGTTGACTTTCAAACGCTGCAGAGAAAGATTTTCGGCTGGGCACATGTCTCCTGAAGCAGCAGCCCCAACATCGGATGGCGTGTTGGGTGACAAATGTCTCCCTTCTCATGCTGGGGAAGCAGGGGACGGAAGGTGAATCCCAATCCGCCGGTTTGAGTGAGAGGCACTCACCTCATAAGTCAGAGAAAGCCACTGGGGCTCCCGTCTCAGAGCCCAGTGATGGGTGACTGAAGCCTGGTGGTCCTCCATGGGTCCTCCATGGCGTCCACGCAGCCCTGGGTGTGAAAAGCAGCTCTACTACCTTGGCTGGTACCTACAGCAACAGACTGAGACACTTGGGCTCAAGCCCAAGTGTCCCAGGCTCCAAAACGCCTGGCTCCAAGCATAACACTATTCCCTCCAGATTGGTTCTTCTCTTATTTTGGTTGATCCCAAAGTTCACTGGAAATGGTAAGAATGAATGCGGAGAACCGCGTAGCAAGCCATTGCCTTAGCTTCTGGAAGGAAGATGGCAGCTTCAAGCAGTGCAGTTGCTGGAGAGGAGGTGAGAAGTGGCTGTTTGCAGGACTTGTTTGAAGAAAACATGACGGGATAATATCATCTATGTGACTCCCAGTCACGGACCCGAGAGGGGATGTGGGCGCACTTCCCGGAAGGGAATGGTGCTCCCCCCATTTGCTCATTGGCTCCAAATGGAGACCAGCCTGCAATTGGGAGGCTTTATTGTCACAGAAATGCCTGAGGGTTAAAAAGAGTGTCTTTCTCCCCAAACTGGCCTCTTTGACCCGATCCCCTGAATTCGGGCCCTAAGGTAGCGTGAGAAGAAAATAAAATCGGATAACCCTGAGAATAAAACCACTGACTCCGTGTTCAGTGCATCTTCAGAGGAACCCAGTGAGGTGGGGGATCTTCATTCCCTTCCTACATGGGAGAAAACCAAAGTACAAAGAAGTCCCAGAATTTGCCAGAAGCCACAGGGCGGTTCAGTAAAAGCAGGGATTCCATAGGGGTGTGTGTGATTTGCAGCGTTCGCAGGCTTCATGGTGGGGCCGCGCTGCATCCCGCCATGTTGGGGGACACGAGGGGGCTCAGCTTGAGAGGGAGGAGCGGCTTTCTTCTCTCGTCACAGAACTGGCTCAGGGTCAGCCCTGAGTTGCCAGCTCGCATCCCAGCCCACTGAGCTCTGTGTTTTCTCTTTGAGAGTTAAGAACACACAACAGGCCTTTGGTTGGGAGTGGGGAGGAGGTGACATTGTCCCCCCTCATTGGGGAAGTTGATCCTTTTAGGTCCTCTCACACTATGTGGAAGCCTGACATTTGACATTTGGGTAAACAGGGGAAAAAGGTCTCCAAAAGTCTGTTTAGGGCCTGCTTGCCTGATTCCTTGCCAAACAGGAATCCTTCCTCTGCTGTCTTCCCTTTAAATGATTTTTCAAAGTACAGTTTTAAAAGCAGTTCCTTGGGGGAATTAGGAAAGCAATTGTGTTTTGGGGAGAAAATGGTCCCATCCGCAGAAATGCATGAAAAGTAAAATCACCCACTTCTCCTTCACCTAGAGAAGAGCACTGTTGACAATTGAATGTTTTCCTTCTTTTTGCTTTATGTCTATATCCTTAGTTTTGTAAGAGCAACTGGGCTCAACCCCACAGAAAGTTTTGTAGCATTTTTTAAATCAAACATTGCATGACCAGCATTGCCCAATGTTTTAAAATTTAAGAACATGGAATATACAATTAAAAAAAAACCTATCTATTTATTTGAGGGAGAGTGAGAGCGAGAGAGATCACAGAGGGAGAGGGAGAAGTAGAATCCCCGCTGAGCAGGGAGCTCGGCGTGGGGCTCGACCCCAGGACCCCGAGATCATGACTGAACCAAATGCAGACACTTAACAAACTGAACCACCTAGGCGCCCAGAAAACACGATTTTTAATGTCTACCTAATAGTGCGCCCCACTGATTACTATACCATTTAATCAAACGGACATTCTTTGGTATCCTATTTCAAACAAGATTATCCCCATATGAATATTTTGCCTTTATACAGGTATCGTGATCCTATGCCACCAATGAAACAATTTTAATTTCCTATCAAAATCTTTCTAGACTTTTCTACATCGGAAGAGTCGAGATGCAAATTCCAGGTGTGACCTTGGCTCAGAAGTGAACACTATGCTCCACTGTGGTGGTCAGGCCCCATAAGGAGAAGCCAAAATGCCCTTTTATCGAGTTTTTGGTCATCCCAGTTAAACGCAAACCAACAAAACTTTCCCTTGCTTCTTTCCCCGATCCGAGCCTTTCTGTAGCCCTCTGTGCTTCTTACCCTTAGCTTCAGTTTCTACCCCTTGGGCCCCCCCCCCCCATTTACTCCTCAAGAGCTTTTCCACTTCCATTGCTCTACTAAGACAGTCCTTGCAAAATGCCACAGGCATTGTCTTGTGCTCTCAACTAATTTTTAATTGCGTGAGTGATACAGAAAGGCATTTTTCTGGCTAAAATAATCAACAACGTTAAGATAACGGGAGATTCCCTTTACGCATTCATCCCCGATCTTGGAAGCTTTTTCCTTCAACGAGGACATCTGGTAATGTCAGCGTGGCCGGAGTTTTCAGATCCTACTTCTGTCCGCAGACACGGAGGGAGAGAATACACACTATGGACTGCTCGGTTCGTTTGGAAGTTTTTCTAATGCATCTTATCTTTTTAACTGTTCCTCAGGTCACCACGGACCGCGGTTTATTTACCTGGAAGTGCACGGGTGGCCATTGAGGTTGTTGCTGGTTTTTCACTGTAACATGCAATGATGCGACCGAGAGCATTCTACCATCTCTCTGTGCACCTGTGAGGGAATTTTGTGTCTCTGGGGCCGTTACAGGGAAGTAGACCCCCAGGCCATCGAGGGTGCCCCTTTCCCTTTCAACATTACTAGGCGGTGACAAATGACCCCTCCAAGGTGGCAGCACCCCTTTCAGCGACAGTCTGTTTCAAGCCTTATACTATAGGCTCTTTTTTTTTTAAGGTTTTATTTATTTATTTGAGAGAGAGCAAGCACAAGCAGGGGGGCAGGCAGAGGAAGAGGGAGAAGCAGACTCCCCGCTGAACAGAGAGCCCGATAGGGGGCTCGGTCTCAGGACCCTGAGATCATGACCTGAGCTGAAGGCTCAGCCACCCAGGAGTCCCCTCTGCTATAGGCTCTTAGGTGGCGTTGTGCAGCCAGGATGCCCCATCGGTTCCTTATCACACATCTCCTTCCCTGTGCATCCTCGTCTTCCCAGTCTATGTTTTCTAAATCCCCTTCGCGATGTTCCCTCTGCTGTCCGGAAATGTGGCCTGGAATGCGTCACTTCTTGCTCTCCCTGAGTGTCCTTGTATGTTCCTACAAATTGCACAGCTCGCTCCCTCAGGGGTCACAGACTCAAAGACTTAGAGGAGCCAGGCAGGTAAAATAAATATGGGGGAGTCCATGCAGCTCCCCACGCCAGCCCCAACCCCAGCCCAGTGTCAGCGGTAATCGCGTTATTGGAATCTATGTTGAATACTCCCAGATTTTTTTTTTCAAAAAGAGTCGGAAGTCTAGATTTGTAGGTAAATGCTCTTATTTTCTAAGAGCTGCAAATTAATATAAAAGAAATGTTAAGCCCATGTGGCCCACAAAACATACCTGTGGGACACATTCTGCTGCCAAAATGCTAGATGGCAACTTCTGCCTCAAACAAAATCACTCTGTTCCTGAAATCCCCCCTTTCCTGTCTGGGGCCTGTCCCTTACCCGCTCAGTCACTAAATGCTCTGAGGCTGCCTGAGAAATCGTTTCAGAATTTAGCCTACCCCTCTGTCCTCACTGCCATTCCCTTAATCCCAACCCTTGCCAAGTCACATCCTGGCTGTGACAAGAGCATCCTAGCTAGCTCTCCTGCCTTCACTTGATACCTCCCTGTGCCCCTGCCTTCACACGAACCCTCCTCTGCATTCTAGAACATTCTCAGCATGGCTAATGGAGGAGGAAGAGGAAAAGATCTCTTCTCTGCTAAAACAACCCTACTAGGGCCATAATGTCCATAAAACAAAGTTGCCCACTGCAGCCACATTTTGTCCACACTTGCCCCGGCATTATGAAATGTGACCCAGCAGTATGAAATCTGATTTCATATAAATATTCAGATATTGGGTTCTTCCTGAAAGATGTGACTGGCTGACAGAGCTGGGTCTGCCATCTCCCACGGAAGCAATTGCCTGGACTGTCATGGGGGAGGCAGCTGTGCCCCCTTCCCCATTTCCCCCGCCAGCCTCAAGCACCCATGGTACTACCTCACCCGGAAGGAGTTTGCAACCCCTGAGCCACAGGCTAAAATTCGACTGTTAACGGGCACATCAGCCCTGGCGCGTCTGGCCTCTTTGCCCACCCCCAGCCTCACCTCTCAGCCTTACCCTTCACCCCCTTTCTTTCTCCCACCACTAATAATGGCTGACTCACAAAGAAATTGTTTCAGACCTGAACCTAACCACCGCTCAATAGCGTGACTGCTTTAGTTACTTAAATCAAGATAGACACACTCCGTTCAGAGAGGGCTTCCCCTTAGCTCAATAAATCTCTCTTCAAATCACTAATGAAGTTGAACTTGCCCTAGACAGTGTGTTTCAGGTTTAAGAAACTCCTCCTGAAGCTCTTTATAGTTCTCAGGAGTATCCTCACTCAGCCTCGGATTCTAATAGAGGAAGACGGGGCTGCTGATGGACAAAGTCACACCTAATTCATTTACCTCCCAGGAGAACAGTGTTGAAGATCAGGCAGTAAGAAAGCTGCTTGCCCTCACAGAGAACACGCACACACACACACACACACACACACACACACACACACACACCCCTGAACTAACTCGCTTCCTTTCTTGGTATACATATTTAATACTATGCATGGTCGTTACTTTGCTACCTGGTAATTATAAATAAAAATCTTTCATAAAGACTGTGGAGTTAGGATTATTTTTGCAAAACTAGATAACAATTTTTTTTTAATTTGTTCATTTTGTTTTAAGATTCTTTGAAGTGCTCAAGCCTACCCCACATGCATTCTCCCTTCTTTCTACCAACGGAATATCGACTTTAATAGGGGTGGTGGGAGGAGGGCTTTAAAAACATCAGCTTTGAAAACTACATTTCCCAGACTCTCTTGCGCCTAGACTTGGCCGTTTAACATAGCTCTGGCCCATGAGACGCCATAAGCCATCACATAACCGTCCCCAAAAAACTCCTTAAAGGTAATGGGAGGTGAAGACTCAGGTGATCTCTTTTCTGCTACCTGAAAACCATGTGACCATGAGAAAAAGACCAAAAAGTTGGGCCTTAAAATCCATCCCACACCAACACCAACAGCCACCTACCTCTGGGCATCATACTGAATGGGAAAAATAAATCCTATTTAAGCTGCTGGTATTAGGTTTACTCTTATAGGTAGGTAAACTATATTCTAGTCAAAGCTATTTTGAACCAGGTGAGGTGGGTAATTTCTGCCACTGACTAGCCCACCAAAAATCACAGGAAAGTTCCAATTCAGAGATAACTGTATATATTACTTTATTCATAGTACCTTGAAACTTATGTGCTTTTACCATTTTCTGTCTTCTGGCCCAGATGCAATACAACATGAAATTTATCAGCTGTGTGTATAATAAGCAATGATTGTGGAGAACTGAGCCATCTGAAAAATTTTAAACCCAAATGCAGATTTCCACTTTGGCTGAAAGCAAGATGTTCCTTTCAGTAGTGGGAGGCCCTCAGTTTCCCACTTCACTCTGTGTGACTCAACTTGAATGCACTCCCACTGACATTCTGGGTTTTCCTGTAATCTCCTTTCCTTAATAAATTCGAGATAGCGCCACAAGTCGCAAACGGCTTATAATAGCATTACTGTTTCCGGGCGAAAGCAGGGATGCGGCCCTGGCCAGTAGCTGTGTCTCTGGATATCGGAATAATTGCTTCAATTCCCCCACTTGTTTCTGAGTGAGTGTAGGCCTGACCTCCGGGCATGGCTGAACATTACTCAGTCAAACCGAGAGTTTCAGCGCTAAATGTGACAGTGTGTGCTATATCTGTTTTCTCTCTGGCAGATTATTCAAATACCACCGAGCTGAAGTCAAGTTGTCCCAGAGCCTGTTGAATCTTTGCCCCAACGGTCCGTGGAGGAGCCCTTCCTTTGCTATACTGTAATCTGTTTCTCAGTGAATATGTGATGAGTGGATGTTTTCAGCCTGATCCTGTTCTCCTACCTCATGTCCCCTGGAGATCTCACTGCCTCCTTATAAAAGCCATATGCATCTTATCTTTTCCAGTGCAGTTGCTAAAACCAGAAAGCAGGCTGGAAAACCTTTCCCCAAACTGTACTGTTTCTCATCATTTCTTTCTGACACCTCCAGATAACTTGTTAGCATATTGTCTCTCTCTACTCAGCAGAGCCCCACTGGGTGTTTGGGAGACTGAATGACATCACTCAGGCATTATAATTAGAAACAAAAATGCCTCTTTCCAAATCAAGAGCACCAGGAGACAACTGGAGGAATTTCAAAAGTTGCCGGTGAAACCCAAAGTGAAAGACACTCGCTGGCTTTCAGGACGCTACTGGGAAAACACTGGAAGCAAGTGGCAAATAATCTTTCCAGCTGTTGATCCCAAGGCCACATGGCAAGAGGACACTCAAGACCTGGGGTTAGCTTTGGAAATTTGACAGGAAAGTTGTCGCTGGTTTCTTGGCTTTCCCCGGAGAAGCTGCATTTCTTGAAGTTCCTGGAAGACTCCCACAAAGTGGTCTGAATTTTCACCACCGTGGAGACAGAGCTCAGGGACTTTTGATTATTGGGTTTTTATTTGTCCAACAAATTCTTATTGACTCAACTTGAATGCCCTCCCATTGACATTCTGGATTTTTCTGTAACCTTTGTTTCCTTCATACATTCAAGATAGCTCCACAAATCACAAATGACTTGATTACTGAGTTTTCATTTATTCAAGAAATTTTTATTGAGGGTCTCTCTCAGCA
>CM052811.1:113891259-113913982 GCA_028533885.1 Nasua narica | reverse complement strand
CTCCCTCTCTCCCTCCCTCTCTTCCTTCCTCTTCTGTGTTATTTACTCAAGATAAATTCCTAGCAGGAGAACGCTGGAGTAGTAATTACCATATTTTTGAGGCTGATACAAGCTGTCAAACTGCATTCCCACCAATTTTGATTTCTATTTTATAGAAATCAAATTTATATTTTATATAAATATAAATCAATGTATTGATTTATATTTTACCTGTGTTGTATGGATGGATATATTTGTTTCTTCCAAGAAACTCGGGGCTTTTAACACACACCTATCTTGCCGATATAACAGAGGAAATCATATTTGGATTTTATTTACATTTCTTTGAGGACTAGTGAGTTTGAAATTTCTTTATGAAACATATGAGACATGTACACACTTCAAAGAAAGCAGTAGGGCGGCAGTGGTGAGAGACAGATTTCTGAAATATGAGGAATATTCAGATCCATTTCAAGGAAAAAAAAATCCTGTAGACTCAGGATGTTAACATCTATATTCAGTTCTACAACATCCACGCCTGGCAACATAAGAGAACTTACATTTCTAGTTCTTAAAAAACCCAAAGATCAAAGCGAGTTTACGAATCAATACAAATAAAACTCGGAAGACTGTTAAACCCAAATTCGCCGCAATGATTTAATAGGATGGAAGGAAAGCTGCACGGAAGTAACATCTCGCAATCTCTACAGGCAGGACTGACGCCTAGTCGCCGTGCGCTCCGACTCTGCGGAGACGGTTCAGCCCGCCCACCACTTTTCTCCCTCGGGAACCGGAGAAAAACAAAGCCTTCCTGGGGCACAAATCCCTCCTGGACACATTCAGCCTGCCTCTCTTTTCTTCCCATTCAACCCACAAATAAAGCCATATAACTTGGGGCCGGTCATTGTAAACCCAAGAGTCGGAGGGGGTAGGACGCTCAGTTACAATACGGAAAGATTATTTTGAGATTATTTGCAAAAGAGAGCAGAACATGCAAACTATCTTCTTATAGGCAACTCCAAAACCTCACTTTGCGAAACTCTGAAAGCATCTAGAGGGAGGATCGGACACACTGGGAACAAGTCGGAGGCACGGTTCTCTTGTGTGGAAAATGGAGCCACCAGCAGCCCCCTCCCGGGATTGGAGCGGATGGAGCAGGAATAATGCACGCAGGCTGCTCAAAAACATACAAAACTATTATTAAAGCATGTTCTCAGGGCCTCGATTGGTTTCCAAGGGATTTTAAAACAACTTAGACTGTGTTATCTTTACAGAAAAAAATGTTGCATTCTAAAACAGGATGATGAGTTACAAAGGGGGGGGAAAGTCCCCAAAGCAAAGATCCACGATCCATGATCCCACCTTTGCCCCCTTTACCCAAGAGGTAGTTTGGTGGTTCTCTGCCAAGATGCTTCATTTTCACTGGTCCCATTTACTCTGAGCACAGGAATATTCTTGGTCTCTCTGATCAAAGACCTGGAGGCATTCAGAGTGATTCTCTAAGCAAAGGAATTATTGGCTCTTACGCAGCATAAACACCAGGAACCTGATTCACAACTTTCTGTGTGAGGTCTGACTCCTACAGAAGGCTCCTCACGGATCTTGCCTCTTTTTCCTGCCATCAGACTCCAGGACTCCGGGGATGGCATCTAAGCCTCCTCCTACCAGCAACCTCCCTGGTAAAGAGAGCGGGTCCCCCTCAACACAAATGCCCATAACCCCAGTTAGCTGCAGGGAATTTTCAAGCACATTTTGTTGATGTTTCCTGTGTGTCTCTTGAAAATGTAAATGAATTATCCTCCTTTCTATTAGAGCCAGATTGGGTGAGGACACAGTGGAGGAAGCTTATGGGTTCTCCCCCCACAAGAATGCTTCTTTATGGGGCACCTGGGTGGCTCAGTGGGTTAAAGCCTCTGCCTTCGGCTTGGGTCATGATCTCAGGGTCCTGGGATCAAGGGTCCTGGGATCAACCCCCGCATCGGGCTCTCTGCTCAGCGGGGAGCCTGCTTCCCGCTCTCTCTCTGCCTGCCTCTCTGCCTACTTGCGATGTCTCTCTCTCTCTGTCAAATAAATAAATAAAATCTTAAAAAAAAAAAAAAAGAATGCTTCTTTAATGCTGTGACTCAGGGAAAGTCATGCTTACAATGAAACCCTGCCAGTTCTTCCAAACGTTTCTTCGAAAACATTTGGGAGCTTGGCTTAATTACTATTATTAATTATTATTATTATTAATCGGGGTCCAATTTGCCTATAGTGAATTGCAGCGGTTTCAAGTATAGTCTTATGAATCCCAACAAATGTCTATAACTTTGTAACCACCGCCCCAATTGGTATAGAACCTTCTATCCCTCCTGTACGCTCCTTCATACCTCTTCCCAGCAATACCATGCCCGCGCCTGTGGTTTTGATTTCTATTTTCAGAGCTCAGGTGTACCAATTCTAGAACTTCATAGAAATGGGACCAGACAAAATGTGTATACTCTTGTATCTGGCTTCTTTCAATATTATAATGTTTTTGAGATTCATTCATTCATTCATTCTTAGTTCATTTTTAAACTATTCCTGGGCCATGGATGTAGAGTGCTTTGTTTATCCATTCATTGTTGGAAGACATTTATAATTTTTTTTCCAGTTTTTGGCTACGGCGAATAAAGCTGCAATGGATGTATCTGTGTGACTCTGGAGGGCACGTCTATGTATTTTCCTTGGGGAAATACCTGGGAACGAATTGCTGGGTCATAGGGCAGGTGTGAGTTTAGCGTATGTATAAGGAACTGCCACCTGTTTTCCAAAGTGAGGAACTTACTCTGTTTTGAGATTCTTTACTGTGTGCCTCATTATTGTTCTCTAATAACACATAGCTTGCTTTTTCTTCTCCTTCTTCTTCTTCTTCTTCTTCTTCTTCTTCTTCTTCTTCTTCTTCTTCTTCGTCTGGGCAGATCAATTGCAAAAAACTAGCTGCTTCTCTTTACCCCTCCCTATATCCATACCCTTGGCAATATCGTTTTGGTAATGCCTTCCTTCAAGAGGTGGAGTCAATTTCCCACTCCTAGGACATCAGTTGGATTCATGTTTTGGTTGGACCAACAAAGTGCAGTGGAAATCAACAGTCTTTGTGCCTCAGGAGGCTTTATCCATGGAAGCCTGCTACTGCCATATGCACTAGCATGGTATAGCCTGCTGGAGCATGAGGGGTGCATGGAAGGGGCAATTGTGGACGACCTACTATGCAGCCAACAGACATCCTAGCAGCTGGGAGAGCCCCCTCTCCACTGGTAGAGCCACCTACGCAACCTGCGGCTGACTACAGAAGCGTGAGTGAGCTCAACTTTGAAGAACTCAACTTTCTTGGCTCAACCCATAGACCCATAAATAATAATAAACATTTATTTCTTTATTCTCATTTATTGTCTATTGAGTTTCAGGGTGATACATCACACAGCCCTACCTAACTGACATATTTCTGTTAGGACAGACGTTCACCTCTTCCTTTCCCATTTACTACCCATGGGAACTCAGTCTATTTAGCTAACATGACTGACCCTTAAGCTACCTCATCTGTGAAATGGGAATTGGAATGCTGATTTTACACAGTTGTTTTGGAGATCAGATGAGTAACTGAAAGGAAAACACAACAGTGCCTACATAATAGTGAGTACTCAATAAATTCTTGCCACAGTAATAATAATGGATAAAAAAAAACCACCATGTGCTCTTTTTGCCTCCACACATTTTCTCATAGCAGAATCGTCTATGACTTTAGTAATAGAAGTGTCTGGACATTCCCAAGATTTGTCCTTCTAGGTGGGAATATGAATTCTTTTTCTTTTTTCCCCCACCAGGCAGTTCATAGTCACATGATAGAATTAAGCTCTTTGTTTTCATTGATGGAGAAAAGCATAATGGGAAACGTGGAATTATAAATTCTCAAGTACTTTTGCAGATTTGTGTTTTGGGAAATTACAACAGCATTGCCAATGTATTTAAAAGTTGGTGGCATACAAGCTATGAGATGCATTTAATTAGTTGGCACTTTTTTTGCATGTATACCAAATCAGGAGATCTTTATAATAATCTCCTATCTTTGCAAATTCATCGATTTCCACCATTGCTGGGGACTATAGCCCAAAGTTTGGAAACCATTGATCAAGGTCAACAGTGGCCTATATTACAAGGTCCTGCGTGGACCAGCCTTTCTTTGAGCTTGCTTAATTCCGGCTCTTATGCCTCTAAATTCATCTGTTACACTCTCTTATTCATTTTGCTCCATCCGTGCTAGCCCTCTGGCTGTTTCTTAACCATGCAAAGGTTCTTTGTCCTTTTGCTGTTGCTTCTGCCTGGAAAGCTCGTTTCTCGGGTCTTTACATAGCCACCCCATCCTTCCATTCAGATTGGTGCTCAAATATCATCTCTCTCCCTGGAGAGGCCGTCCTCAGCCCTCCTTCTGCCTTACCACTCTCTTATTTCCTCTGGCCGTGTTTTTTTCATGCACTTTACCAGTGTCATTTCAGTGGCTTTTTTTTTTTTTTTTTTAAGTCAGCTCTATGCCCAGTACAGGACTTGAACTCACGACCCCGAGATCAAGAATTGTATGCTTCACCCACTGAGCCAGCCAGGCGCCCCTCAGTGGCTTGTTTCTTCGTCTTTGTCTTGATTGATGCTGCTACACTGTAAGCCTCATTAGAAAAGGCAAGCCCTGAGCGATGCCCAACATTTTATTTGGCAGTTAGTAACTTTTATTTTAATGAATGAATTTTATTTTCACAGATGAGGACCCTGATGTCCAGAGAGAAAGAGGACCGCCAAAGTCACATAGCCTGTTAGGGATTAAAATCTAAGTTTCTAAGTCACGTGGTGAATCTTGTTCTTGCTCTCACCCAGCCTCATCCAACCCAAATCGGGAAGGTTTCAGTTTGGGTGCGAGAAAAACAGCAATTTTAATGGTTTAAATGTGGTAGAAAATTATTTTTCTTTCATAGAGAAGCTTAAAGGTAAGCAGTTGTTCTTTTTATCACTGAGTAAGAACGACATCAAATTTAGTGGCTTAGGGGCACCCGGGTGGCTCAGTCAGTTAAGCGTGTGCCTTCAGCTCAGGTCATGATCCCGGGGTCCTGGGATCGAGTCCCACATCGGGCTCCTTGCTCAGTGGGGAGCCTGTTTCCCCCTCTGCCTGCTGCTCCCCCTGCCTGGGCGTGCACGCACGCTCTCTCTCAATCTCTCTCAAACAAACAAACAAACAAACAAATAAAATCTTAAAAAAATAAAAATAGGAAAACTCTTTAAAAAAATTTAGGGGCTTAAAAGCGTAACTATGCTTAACTGGGCAGCTGTGTTCGTCCTGCCAGCCGGGCTTTAGCCACTGAACATGACAGTGGGAGGAGATGTGCACTAACACATTACAAAGTATTTCTGCCACACATGTAAATAATCTTGGGAGCAATAGCATGTTATAGGAAAATTATTAGAAAGTCATGAGTTTTGAGTATTTATTTCCTTTAAGTTATATATGTACATATATATGCAATTGTGGTAAATATACATAAAAATGATCATTTTAGCCATTAAAAGTATACAAGTCAGTGGCATTAAGCACATTTACAGTGTTACATAGCCATTGCCACTATTTCCAGAATTTTCTTCATCATCCCAAAAAGAAAGTCTTTACCCATCAGACAGGAACTCCTGTTTCCTCCCCCCCTCCCCCCAATCCCTACAAACCTTGATTCTTTCTGTCGCTATGAATTTGCCTATTCTGGGTACCTCATAAAAATGGCATCACACAATATTTGTGCTTTTGTGTTTGGCTGATTTCACTAGCATATCCTTTGTCTTAAACATCATGTATTTAACTCTAAGTTTGTAGAATTTAATTTTTTAAGGGTCGTTTTTACCAACCCCCTTGAGAAATTCCCGAAGGTTTAACAATCACTCCTCACGAACTGGCAGACAACATGGCGGGGGAGCCACAAGGATGGACGGCAATTTCCCGAGCTCAGAGGGCCCTGTAGCTAGGTATGACGTTTTCTTTTCTTCCAGAAAGTACTGACTAGCCCATGGGCTGTGCCAGGCAGTCTTCAGGGCACAGGGGGCAAGGGTCGGTGATTAAAATCAAGCACCTGCTTCTTTTACAAATAAATGGAGAAATCAGGCAATAAACAACCGAATGTATTCATATACACTGTAATAATAGGTGGTGAAAATGCTGTGTGGGGAAAAAAAAAGTACAGCGGAGTAAAGGAATAGACATTGGTAGGACAGAAAAACTCTTTCAGGTAGTGTGATAAGGGAAGGCCTTTCTGAGGAGAGGCCATTGGTACAAAAGCCGGGCATAATCAGGATGTCTGGGGAAGAGCATCCCAGGCAGAGGGAACAGGGAGTGCAAAGTCCAGAGGAAGAAGGAACAGCAAGAAGGCCACTGCCCGCAGCAAAGGGAATAGAGGGAGACAGGAGACAGAGGATTAAATTGGCGAATACCCAGATTGTATAAGACATCAGAAGCTATGATAAGGACTTTGGGTTTTATTTTAAGTGGGATGGAAGTCACTGGAGGGGTGATTCTATGTTCCTCCTCTTAATCCTTAAAATAAAATATTATCTCACCAGGTCCTTATAATAATACCGTGCGGTGCTCACCCCCACCGGGACACGAGGCTCCCTCACCAGTGTGTGCTTCTCTGGGGCTGTCCAGCAACATGAACGCCGATCAGAGCGCTTTTCTGCTAAGAAGCTCAAAGTCCTCTTAGAAGAATCCAGTTGAGATAAATGGGTCCTTTGTTCTGTGTCCATGTTACAGTTTGCAAGGCTCGTAGTCACTGGAATAGGATCTCCTCAAGTCACCCATGAGCCACTCTGATTCTACTAAAGGCACTGGGACTTCCTGGGTCCGAAAGAACCGGCACAGTCACGTAGGAATAGCGGCTATTGTCTTCAGAGTGTCAGTTACATGGTTCTACGTAGCTGAAGCAGCAAAACATTCCTTGGAAATGAATAAGTCACAGGAACAAAGGGCACAAGCTAGGAAATACAATCGGCCGTTTTGTCGCAGTGTTACATGGTGACAAATGGCGGCTACATTTGTGGTGAGCATGGATTAACATAGAGGGTAGCTGAATCACTAGGTTGTATGCCTGAAACTAATGTAACATTATTGTGTGCCAACTGTATTTAAATTTAAAGAAAATCCCTGGGAGGTGGCTGCCATTGGACTCATTTCCCAGATGAAATGAGTAGTTAAGGCTCAGAGTAGTTAAGGAAGCTGTCTCCGGTCACACAGCCTGTAAGAGGCAGACACAGAAATCGGAATCTGAGTGTCTGACACCATACCCTAGCTCTTCATGTAGGGCCCCTTTCTGGTGGGGAGACCTCTGATCTGTATTTCCTTGAGCGAGCCTTTGGACTCGTTGGTCTCTCCACAGGAATTCTTAATCCTTTTTTTTTCCAATTTTTTTTTTTTTTTATTAGAGAGTGAGAGACTGAGAATGAGAGGGGAGAAGGTCAGAGGGAGAAGCAGACTTCCCGCAGAGCCGGGAGTCCGATATGGGACTCGATCCCGGGACTTCGGGATCATGACCTGAGCCGAAGGCAGTTGCTTACCCAACTGAGTCACCCAGGCGCCCTCCAATTTTTTTTTAATTGGGAAATCAATGTAACAAACCTAGACTTATTGAAAATTAAATCAGTAACTAAGACTCTGCAGGCTCCATCCCCAACCAGCACCAAGGCCTCTGCTTGACCTGATCCCCGTTCCTCAAGCCCCCCAAAGGACGACCGATTTGAGAAGCTGAGGTCAACCTCAGGGCTACCCTCCCCACATTGCAACCCCCCTCCATTGACACACACATCCTGGATCAGCAGTCCAGGCCCAAGGAGGGTACAGTGAGGTTCCCGGGGTGGCAGGGAATCACAGCCACACCCCTACCTGCTCAAAATCCCATGTTAGCAAAGGAAGACAGAAAAAAGACCGGTTTGCCTACCCACTTTCCTCCCCCCAGTCACCCCAGACACAGGAGGGTCTGTGGGCCCTCCTAGCCATTCTTGTATAGAATTCAGGATAAACAGATATGCACACACATAAGCACTAACCTGAACTGTGTCATTTTTCTCATTTGGAAGGTAGGCAAAGCACACAGTATTAGCAGTCCTTGAAACTTTGTCACCAGTGGAAGCCAGATAATTTCCTATCACATCAGTGTTATAGAAAATATCATTTATAGTTATTGCTGTTTCTAAATTACAGTCTAAATTAGACTTCCTACTGGATCTTGTCATTTAGCATGTTAATAAAAAAGCACATATATTACCATATTACTCATTCGTTAAAATTTTTTTGATAACTACATTTTAATGTAATTGGTTTTCTTTGCAAGCCTATACATTTTTTATACATTTCAAAACAATTCTGAGAAGGGGGTCACAGGCATTCCTAGACTCCCAACAGGGTTTGTGGTGCATAAAAAGATTGAGCTCTTATAAAGAGCTAAGAAGCAAGCCATTTATTTAATAAATGATTCACTCTTTGGGCACAAAATTTTACATAATTTCTCTACAGTATCAACGAAACTTGCACATGTGAGAGGTTGAGAATGCCTTCATGGGAATATCTCATTTAGTCATTCATGCCTTAAACAAATAATATTTGGGCACCTACTGTGTACCAGGCCCTACCACTGGCATGGGAGACAGGGTAGACCAGAACTCCGCTTTCACAGACCTGAAATTATAAAGGGTCAAGAACAACAGAACGATAATGACATGTATAATTAGCTCACACAAATGTGATGAGGCCTGTAGCAGAAAGCATGGAGGGTTCCCTGACTAAATACCGTGTGGCTGAGATCCGAAGGAAGGCTGGGTAGGTGCTAAGTAGGCAACGAAGAGATGGAAAACCCAGGTTCTGGTTGTGGTCAGCCCGGGCTGTCCATACAAGCTCGTGAGGACTGTCAAATTTTCAGGAATTTTGTAAGCTGGTGGCTCAACACAGCCTTTATTAAGAATTAAGTCATACAAACTTACAATTAAGTTATGTAAAAAGCAAAGGAAATAAATACCTCTAGCAATGCTCTGGAAGTTGGAACAGAAGGTTCTGCTGGATTCTTACACCGTGCAAAGGTAGCGGTACTCGAATGGTATTTCTAACAACTGTTGCTTGAACACTACTCGTTTCCCCAGCAAAAAATCCCTACCAGTAGTAGCACCCCTTTCTGGCAGACCTTCTGGCGTAGACTTCTGTGACAACACCTGAAGCGCTTAAGCACTCATCCCCCGCAGCTGAGTTCCTGTTTAGGATCCTTCAAACACTAACTTGCCCTGGGTGCAAGTTCAAGGCGACACACACACACACACTCCTTTCCGCTCCACCCTGTTTATTCTCAAATACTTTTACAACACACGACCACAGAGATGAGAACACAATGTCTGACCATAGCCATTTTATCCCTGGTTTTGTGGAACTTCACTCTTTCTTCTGGCCAGTACTGGACGAAGAAGGTGGGTTGTATTTCGGGGACGCCTCATTCAAATGTTCTGTACCTTTGACGCTAGCATCACACTCAGTGAAGTGAGACGTTCCCATCACGAGAGGTAGGAAGGAACCGGGACCTGGCGAGGAAACTCAGGCTCCTTTCTGAGCGTACACCTGCTGGTGAAAGAACCTTGACCCCAAGATGCCCTCATTTAAGCCTTCTCTCTCCTCCCCTTTCCCTGCTCTGTGGGAACTCACGGAAGAAGCTTTGAGAGAGCAAGACACCTGCCTAAAGCCATATTTATGGTTGGTAAGCATTCTGTCTCCCCCAGGGCAGAAGCCAAAGTCCGCAAAGGCCTGCCAGTGCCTCCTCCCTTCCCATTGCCCTAGGGCTGCTTCACTGGCATCCTCAGATACACAAACATGTGCAGGCCTCAGGGCCTTTGCACTGACTCTGCAGGGGATATTCTCCTCTAAGATCTTCGTATGGCTTCGCACTGAGATCTCTCCTGGACCCCCTGCCCATTTAAAATCACAACTTCCCATCACTTTCCGATTTCTCTCTCCTGCTTGCTTCACTTTTCTCCATCGTTTCATCATCTTCTAACATTCTGTATAATTTGATTTTTCATTTTCCGTCTTTATCACTGTAAGGTCAAACGCTGTGGGGGCAAGGATCTCTTTCTCCTGTTTCCCTCTCTGCCCTGTCTCTAGTTCTAGAACCGTGCCTGGCTTAGAGGAGGCCTCAGGAATTATTTGTTGGATGAATGAACGCTGGGGTTTGAGGACTTGTTAGGTGTTGACAGGTGATTTAAAAACTTGTTTCCTTAACCACCATCCCTTGCGGACTAAAGTAGGGGCAGTGTGGTCCACGTGGTCCCCGCTGCTCATATGCTTTGGACTGACTTGCAGGTCTTGGCGAACACCAAGACCAAGACAAGAGTTCATGTCCTAATGACGGAGAAGCTGCTACAGTCAAGACTTTAACCTGTGACTTGAACTTGAATCCCAACTCTCCACGGCCAAGCAGCTAAAGAAACAGATCCAACATCGCCTTATAGAATTTTGAGCAAAAAGAGAAAAACACGAAATATAAACAAAGGGGCTCCTAATGATCCAGAGTTAACTGCTTTTTAACATTTGGCTTCTAATGGCTCCTTAATTAGAAACACAGTCGCTAGGTGTGGCTCCTAGAGCCCGAGTTCAAGTCCTGACTGTGCCATTGGCCTTGGGGAGTCTGTGCCATTGGGGGAGTTAATTAACTCCTGTGAGCCTCAGTCTGCTCCTCTGGGAAATGGGAATAGCAATATCACTTTTCAACCATTTGAAGAAGCCACTGAAATGCAATACTATTTGATGAACCACTAAGAAAGACAAAATTGTGACTAATTATAAATAGCCCATTGATTCTAAGAGTTATATGGATTTTAGAAATGTTATGAGTGGCCAGATAAAACATAAGGCATCCAATTACATTTGAATTGCAGATAAAAAATAAATCATGTTTCAGGATAAGTTTATCCCATTTGGTGCCCACGACTTCGAGCGTATCTATACAAAACAATTATGCATCATTTCCAATTTTTTAAAACATTTTTTTATTTATTCATTTGACACAGAGGGAGTGAGAGAGTGGGATCACAAGTAGGTAGAGCGGCAGGCAGAGGGAGGGGAAGAAGCAGACTCCCCGCTGAGCAGGGGGCCTGTCGTGGGGCTCGAGCCCAGGACCCTGGGACCATGACCCGAGCTGAAGGTCAGATGCTTAATCGACGGAGCCACCCAGTCGCCCCTCCAATTTAATTGGAGTCCTGTATTTTTGTTTGCTAACTCGAGTTACAAAGCCAAAAATATATACCCGAGACTCAGTGAAATAAGGTAGTGTAGGGCTCATTGGGAGGTGTGGTCGAATGAATGAATGGAGGAAAAGCCTCAACCAGGGAACAGACTCATTCCCACTGCCTGTAGCTCCTGGAGGGGGGCTCGTCCATCCAACCCCAAGGCTTGGTGCAGGTCTTCTCATCCTGAAAGAACCCAATCATATCTACCCCTTCAATAGAGATCCCCCCCTTTTTACTCAATGAGTAGGGAAACCCCCCTCTTTAGAAAATTAAAGGAATGGAGGGCTCCCACTTTCTCTTTCACTCCTTTCTGGACTGATTCATCGACTGGAATCCTTTGAAAGCACAAGGTTGGGGGGGTTGCAGTTCGCTCCAAACCTTCTCTGAAGTCTGGAAAGAGAATACTCACAGATAAGCCTCTGCCATGAGTGTCTCTCCGCGGCCGGGGCCCCCCCCCATCCGGAAGTCTTCTAGCATCCGCCTCTGAGAGCTCAGGTGTCCCCGTTGCCGATTACATTTCCAGCCTACTTGTGAAACTACTGCTTCATTAGCCTAATTGCAGGATCGCAGGCAGTGGCAGCAGGCGGCCCGGGAAGGGGTCTTAACCCTGTGCCTCCTGGCACATCCCAGGCCCCCACGCAGCCTCTCTGCCACGTTGTTCCCTGGCAGCGGCCTATTCTAGTCTGTCCTTCACAAAACAACAACAACAACAATGTAATAATAATAGCAATATGAACTCAGGACCAAAAATGTTAGACAGGACAAAGTTGGCCGAACCCTTACCACCTGCATGCCAGTTTCACTGCCTAGAAGTCACACTTGCCCACCGCGTCTCCTAAACACGGAAATGTTCTACAAACAACTGATACAAAGTCTGTAAGTGTAAGCCCACATGCATAGTCGGGATAGATTTAAATTCTTAAATTTTTGATACGCAGCACCGAGTTGGAAGATACAGTCTTCCTTCTGTTAATACTGAGTTTTTCTGGATAATAATAAACGATGTCAGTTGAGTGCCGTTATCCCAAGCATCCTGCACGTTCTACGTAGATATATTCATCCATAAATATAAATATCTGCTCGATTTGTTTTGCACAAACGGAATTACACAGTAACTCCCAGCGTAGGTGGCCTGCCGCTGTGGCTGGACGCATGGCTGGGCTGCCTTCACTTTCTACCCGGGAGAGCCAACCCCTTCCTTTTTATAAGGCTGCATCATGTTCAGTGAGAAGGGGACACGTCACAATGGATTTCACGACACATTTCGGTTACTTCCAGATTTGTGCCATAAAGCAAACAACGTTCAAAGGGGCGAAAGAAACATGGAAACACCCTTGAGAGGCAGGGGCCAGATTCTGGCTCTCCCCAATCAGATGGCAGCTGGCTGTCGGTGGGGGTGGGAGCAGGGTCCTGGAGGGGGGGGGTCCCCTGTGAAGCCCCAGTTAACCCTTCAGTTGCTGGATCCCTGAGACCCTCCGGAAGGTTCTGGGGAGAGGCCAAGGCTGCCTGGGTGGCAGCAAGGATCGACCAGCTTGAGGAAGCAGCTGTTGGCCAACCGGTGCAGAAATCTTCCTACATTTTAACCATCACTATAGTCCTCCTGGTCGTCCCTGTTGAATTTTGGCCCTATTGGGGTATATCCACCAATTTCTAATCGTGGATTTCCTGGGTCAAATGGTAGGAACTCTTTTCATTTCAACTGGTCTATCATCAAACTTTGCTTTGGAACCTTTTCTTTGGTGGGGAATAATAATAATAATAATAATAATAACAGTAATGGAGGATATTTATGAGAGTTAAGTGCCAGCTACGGGCTTCCTACATCTCACAGAGTGCAATCCTCCCCAAAGTGCTATAGGGCCGGTACCTTCAGGGGAAACTGAGACTCCGAGGCTGGGCTGGTCTTCAAACCTGTTCCTGGGTTGCCCGGCAGCTTCTACTCTATTGACTTTCTAAATCCCAACGGGATGCAAAAAGGTGAAAGTGAGTTCACAGTTCACACACACGTACACATACACACACATGCGTGCGTGCGCGGTGTACACACGCACACACTCTAAGGTAGATGGAGGCAAGAAGGTGGGATGAAGCCCAGGATGACAAAAAGACAAAAGAACGAGATAAATGTCATTCACTTTCGATGGGAATTTGTGGAATAATGAAGGGGACTTCGATAACTGGGGACATGGACTTGACCTTCCTAAGCCTCAGGTTCATCTGTATATGGGAACAATAATCCAACAGCAGAGCTTTCGAGCCCAGTTAAGGTAGCACACGGGAAATGCCTGTGGCCTCGCAGGATGACCTGTGGGGATTCTTAGGTCCGTGTGCAACTCCAGGGGCCCCCCTTAAACTTCCGAGAACATGATGTCATAAAACCATAACAGAGGAAGCAGACTGTCCTAGAGGAGCCTGCCATTCCTCCCAACAATGCCCTATACCAACTCCCAATCCCACTAAGAATAGTCCATTTTTTTTCCAATTCTATAAAAAAATCGTATTTACACTAAAAAAAACACTCCAGAAAATATAATTAAGTTTTAAAAAGACAAAAATAAACATTAACGGATTGCAGGCTACTGTTAACATTTGGCATTTATGTTGACAGACATTTATATTTATATACTTGAAGAAGACCCAAATATTCTATCACAATGCCCACACCGCTGAACTGGTATTGCGCCCCCCCGCCCCCCGCCGTCTGTTTCCCACACTGCAGTCCATGTGGCCTTCCTGGGACCCAGTGGGGCCACTTCTGTGCCTTGGATGAAAGCCTCTTGGTGGCTCTCGCTGCCCTCCCTGTCTGTGCTCCTTAAAGACAAGGTCCGCACGTTCTGCCTGGTCCTCTCTCCCCACCTCGGCCTGTGAGCCACATGAAGGCAGCCAGCCACGGTTTGTGACCCAAAGTCTACCCTTAATAGCTAAGTAGGTGCCTGGCACAGGTGAGCTTGGTTTGCACCTGCTCAAAGCCATCGGCAAACCTGTGTGACTTTCACTAAACGGAGCACCCAAAGGTAGCACGCGTGCGCCTCCATACTCCGTGAGAAGGTCCGGGGTGGGTGAGCGAGGGACTGAACTAGAAACATGTTCCTTTCCTGGGGTATCATAGACCACATGCTTTATAAACTCTCCCAAGAGTTGTGCAAATGTCCAACGTTATTATTACTCACTCTGCATCGTGAGTGCTGGCTTTACCACTGGAGTTCTTGCCAAAAAAGATCTAGGGCAACAGGAATAACATCCCTGACTAATATTGCACCCAGCTTCGCCATATGGTGCCCAGATCCTAGAAATCCTTCACCCAGTGGCTGGTGCACAGAAACCGAAGTTTTGATCCCGTTGTGCTGTGTCCAGGTTTTTTCTGGTGTTCTCATTACCACTTTGTTTTGTAAGGTACGCGAACAAGTAGCTTGCTCTGTTTTTCAAGTATTTGATGTGCCGTGGGATACTTAAGTTGGCGCCCACGGTCTCATAGGCAGACAACATGGAGAAAGCCTTGGGGAACTGGAGGAGGGCTCCCGCAGTATGTGTGAGAGCGTGTGGGCGAGAATGAGCAAAAGCTTCTGAGCGGATGTGCATTCATCCATAAACGAGGGGACGGAGATCCAAGGACTTTCCTGGCTTAGAAGGATCCACAGCATCTTCCGTGGGTGTCCGTGGTGTTTCCCTCTTTGTCTGTGTGAATGAGCCAATGTGCTGGGGAGTCAAACCTACTCCAGAGGGACTGAAGTGAGGTCAAGAAGAAGCAGATGTGAGAACTCAGATCTAGAAAAGAAAATCCATACTGTGCTCATCACCCAGAAATAACTTCCAACAACATGGCAGTGTACTGTCTTTAGAATTGTTCTCGGGGCTGTGTGCACGCAGGATTTCCCCCACGTTCTAGTTAAATACATTGTAGGCAACTTTTAGTGCCATGAAATACACTTCTACTACCCCCGCTCTTAGGGCTATGTATTATTATATTTTATGGTGGGACGATAATGCATTATTCCTCCAATGTGAAATATTTACCTTGCTTCCCATTTGTCACCAGTGTGGTTTTTAAAAAACACCCACTTACAGGGATGCCTGGCTGGCTCTGTCGGCAGAACATGCGACTCTTGGTTTCAGGGTTGTGAGTTCGAGCCCCATGTTGGGTGTAGATTACTTAAAATAAATAAATAAGAAAAAAATAAAGTCATTAAGAAAAGTAGATCATTAAGAGAACCATGTGTACCTTATTTAAAATTTTTATCATGCATGAATATTTTGGAAATGGGTATATATCATGAGGGTGTATAGATCCATGGATTTTCACACAGAACAAGCCTGAGTAACAACTAGCAGATATAGACCCAAAATAGTTGAGCACCCCGGAAACTTGTGTGTACTCCCCCATAGTCCATGTGAAATTTTTGCTTGGTTTTATTTGGTTTTGTTTGGTGGTCATTGGAGGTGCGTTTTCTTTCTTTCTTTTTCAGATTCAGCCTTTGCAAATGGCGTCTTGCCTCGAGCCTTAGGGGAGCAAGCTCTCCTACCTGTCGGTTGCTGGTAAACGTGGCTGTGGGCAGATGAGGAGGGTTGTTGATGCAAATGGAAGAGGACAAAAATCTAACAAAAATGAAACCATTTAGAGCCGCCGATGAGATGCAGTCGGAGACCAAGAACATGACCAAGTATGTCACCTTTCTACCCTCTGAGTATGGACCTCCACAGGAAAATTCCCACCTGGCATTATCTTGTCATGCAGTTAGCAATTAATCAAACATTCCTTTCGTCTTCCTTCTTCATTCATTCCATCCAGCAAATATTTTGATTGATTTCCTACTATGGGTCACAGACTATTGTGGGTGCTGGGGAGATATATATATATCTCAAGAATCAAAATTAATAAAGCCCCTGTCCTGTGGGACAAACAAATGAACAAGAAAAACATTGCACGCTGGGTGGGAACAATGTCACCTAAAGCGTTGGAGTATTTGGAGGGGACGGAGCTGCTAGGGAGGACGAGGGAGTGGCCCCTGTCTTGGATCACAGAATCGCTCTGAGTGCTATTGAGACATTTGTGGGAGGGAAGACAGGAATCAGGAAAACCAGTCTGGAGGCTAGTCTAACCATCCAGGTGAGAGAAGATGCCTTTTTCCAGTTATTTGTCGTTTAACAAACCATCCCCAGACTTGTGGCTTAAAACATCAATGGATTCTTATTTCTCATGGTTCTCTGGGCTTCCTGGGCTGGTCTGCTGCCCTATGAGCATCGGCTAGGTCATATTTTCCTCCATTTTTTGCATGCCTACTAATTTTTTTTTTATTGTTTGCCAGACGTGCATTTTATTTTGCTGCAGGATGTTTTTATGTGTCTGTGAATATCCTTGAGCTTTGTTCTTCATATTCTCCAGCTTTGTTCAGGGCTGCTAAGGATGAGAAGCCTTTCTCCACTGGCATCGTGCTCAAGTCACATTGGCCCCGTGGGGCCGTGAGTTCAATTACCCAGAAACAGTCAGATCCTCTCAGGTCTTGCTTCTAAGATTAGTTAGATGGGAACAGAGCTGCACTTTGCATCTAGGTGTCATTATGCCCCACTACTGAGGCAAGACCCCTCCGAGGGCCCTGCGCAGCCTGAGGTTGTTCAGGCTGACTCCGTGAGGTTGTCCAGGCTGACCGTGTGAGGTTGTCCAGGCTGACCGTGTGAGGTTGTCCAGGCTGACTGTGAGGTTGTCTAGTCTGACCATGTGAAGTTGTCCAGACTGACTATGTGAGCGCCAGTGCTGTTGGCTGAAATCCAGCCGTGGTTCTTTCTGCAGCCTCAGGAAGTTTCTTCTGGTGTGTGTGCAATGAGTACTCAGCTGAAGACCTCAGGTGGGTCCTTTGTGGATCTCTGGAGTTCTCTCTGGGCATTCTTCTCTCCCATACCCTGGTGGCTGGACAGTGGTGGCTCCAGGCTCCAGGCCTGTCAGCACCCTCTTCACTCAAGAGTCTGGTCCGCTCCTGCTGGGTTTCCCCTCTTCACATGCCGCGTGTGAAAGGTCTCTTAGCCGTCCCATTGGAGGTTCCTTGCAACGCTGTCTGGAAGAAGCTTCTTATAACATTCAGACTTCTAATGTTCCAGATGAGTCAAATACTCCAGGAGGTCCCCTATGGAATGGAATGTTGCCTACAGTATTGCCTACATTGCCACGTGATTACCTTGACACTTGGGAATCTGACGTTGGGATTTAACTGGCACCTATAACTCCTTATTTCAAGTATTAGGCCTTATATTTGGTCAATGAGCTTTGTCTCTTCCTTGTTCAGCTAAAGGAAACAGTAGATGGGTGATCCTGGTAGTTTAGTCCTTTATTTTAAAAATACATGGAAGAGATTTTACTTCTGGCTATGGGGCCGCAGCACTCTTTGTTACTAACAGGAGCCAAAGTATGGAATTGGCAAATGATATGCTTTTAGAAATATTAGAAGGTATTTAAGGTACTCTTGTAATGATATCACCCTCCCTCACCAGCTTCTATACTAGCCAAGACCCTTGCTTGGAAGTTGTGGAAGTCCAACTCAAACTAGCTTAAGCAACCCTCTTTAAACAAATCCCCCTACAAACATGGAATTGATAGGCTTAGCTCAAAAGCTTCAGAGGTAGGGAGGTAGGGCTTAATTCAAACAAAGTCTTCAGATTCCTCTTCCCCACCCCAACCTTAGTTCTGCTGTCTCTCCCTGTCTTTATTATCAGCTTGGCAAGACCAAGTTTTTGTTGGCCTTAAGGTTTTGACTTCATAAAGGAATAGAGAACACTTTTTCCAATAACTCTAGCAAAAATCCTGTGTGGAGGGGTCCCCCACCTGGCCAGGCTTGGGTCCTGTGCCCGCCCTTGGTGTTGGGTGGAGAGGTAGGGTCTTCAGGGAATGGGACTTGAGCAAGACTGCCATGGAGCGAAGTTTCTCTTCCTTGGCAGCACTGATATTCCGGGCCTGGTATCTCTTTGTTGTGGGGGCCATCCTGTGCACGGTGGAGGACTAGCAGTACCCCTTGCCTCCACCCACTAGACGCTGCTACCACTTCCCCCCTCCGCCCCTTGTGATGACCCCAAAATGCCTCCAGATGTTGCCAAATGTCGTCTGGAGGGCAAAGTCCGCGCTGTGGAAAACCCTTCTGTGGTGGGAGAGTGGTTTTCTATAGGAAGAGATGCTGGCTAGGCATAATAACCTACAACCCATCCCAAGGGGTTTCCTGAGAGCAGTGGGAGGTGACCTACCAGTGGGGATCTGTGATTATACCATGAACCACTGCAGTGGTTACAACGCCGTACAGCGCCGTAACTTTCACAGAGTAATTTTGGGAAGGGGTTCATAAAGATTGGGGGGCCCTGTGACAATACAAGATGTACACATGTCAGAGCAGAACCAGAAGAGATAGAAACCCTCCGATGTCATGATGAGACCCGTAAGCTAAGTCTAAAAGAGCAAGGTTTATTTTGGCTCACTCTTGTGCTAGGTGTGGGATCTTCCTTCAATTATTTAATCTTTTTCATCTTTGGCTTCCTCCAATACAAAAGATGATTAATGATATCAGAAAAATCGATCAGTAATGTAGGTGAGAGCCCTGGGAAACCGTCAGTGTCAGGCAAATGGGACGTAGGACCTCAGCGTACCCTTCGATTAATTCAGTACGGAAGCTCTGTGGGCGATTTCTGATTTTTGAGGATAGTCCATCCAGATGTGATTGGGGTTTTTTCTTCTGTAACTGTTAAGCATCATAATGTTATTTCATTTTCTTCTTTCCTTCCTTTCTTCCTACCCTTCTGCTTCTTTCTCCTTCTTGCTCTCTTTCTATTTCTCTCTTTTCAGTTTGTTGGTTAATGTAGAGATGTCAATGTTATGAGAAAAAGGGTAGTTATTTTTATTTTCTAGTATATTCCAAGAGGCAAAAGAATTGCTCACCTGGTTAATTACTAATCTCTTCTGTTCCGCTGAAAGAAAGAAAGAAAGAAAGAAAGAAAGAAAGAAAGAAAGAAAGAAAGACATTTCCAGTTCATTCAGCTAACTGTGGGTCAGAGTGTCCTGGAAATGATACTATCCTTATGAAGGCAGACATTATGTCCAACAGGGCATGGTGGGTATATTCTCAGCTTTCTGGCTCTGCTCCACCTTGATAATAACCCAACCAGTTAATTCCGTGGGATTTAAGCTTCTAGTCTTTGTCTGAACACATCAGAAATTGCCAGAAAATGTTTGAACAAATCGTGTAGACCAGTTGTAGTCAAGGGTAGAATATATCCCAGAAACAAACAAATGACCTAATCCCATGTCAGATGTAGGGGCTAAATGATTCATCTCTTAAAAGACACTTACAGTCAGTGTTTATTTCCAAAGTGAAAGAGAGAAAATTTGCTTCTTGATCTAAACCAGTTGTAGAAAAATTTCGGAGTGTCACCTTTTGGAGCAAACAGTGTTTGACTTTTGGATTAGATTCACGATTTATTATGCAAGACCCTCCTTGGAGTTTTCAGTGAAGAATGCTGTGTTTGTTCCTTCTCTGTTGTAGAAACAGGCTTTTCCTGGGTGACATCTCTTGTGATCACTATCAGTGGATCGTTTTTCATATTCTTGTTTCAAATGTAACAGTTGCTGAAATGAACACATACATTTCTCAGCCAGTAAAATCTCGCCTAAAAGGTGCTTTCTTCTCAGCAGGAAGCTTTGGATACTTCTGGAAAAATTCAGCATTTTTGAAGTCGGAGACCACACTAATACTCATCGTGATTTACATGTGAATCGTACAAACTACAGGAAATCAGAGAGAGATTGAGAGAAAGAGAAAGAGAGAGAGGGAGGAAAATTTTATTATGTGCTTGGCAAGGAGTCTCTGAATGTTTATAGTCTGGGAACGATACAGCAAAAGTCTTTCTGCTATAGTTAGGGAGGGCCCACATTCCCTTCCCACCCCCCACCCCCATCTACAGCCTGGGAGTCAAAATAACACTCTTCCTACACTTATTAGGGGTTTTTTCCCCTCGGCATATTTCTATAGCTGGAAATTAAGGAAGCAAGGAAGCTGAGGAATTGCTTTCAAGCTAAGCACATTCATAATAAGGTCGTCTCTACCTCTTCCAACAGTTTCTGTTTTGTTTTGTCCTAAGGACCTATTTACTTCCTAATAAATTTGAGGATGACCTTCTTGTTTGAATATTCATTTCTGGGTCCTGGGGGTGGTGGTGCTTCCTTTACTGATATTGTCATTTTGACGGGAGAGCTAAGGACCCAGAGCCAATTCTCTGTGTGTGGACTTCTGCAGACACATGAATTGGGGAGTCAGTGTGTGGAATGGGGGGAGGGCAGGAAGGAGTCACTTCTGCTTTTCCAAATACGTCCTCCAACACGCATGGCTGCCCACACACGGAGTGTGGAGTTGGTCATTCCAACTGCTTTTCGGTTTTGAGATGACAACAAACAGAAATAATAGCCCAAATCATTCCTCTTATTCAAGGATATCTGAGAACTCTGGCCACAACCTTATTTTTAAAAGCATAACATATTAGTAACCAGAACCAAATTCTTTCCCAGGGCTCCCTTAGGTAATGCCTCCCTAAATGATGTCTCATAGGCATGAGTCAGTCTCAGCAGCCGACCATTAAGCCACTGGCCACACTTGTATTTTTTTTTTAGAATCACTGGGAATAACTGGCAATAATTTTAGAAAATAAAGGAAATGCTCTTTGTCCTTTCTGTTTTCTCTTGTAGGGGATGAAAAGAGACAGAGTCTTTGATTCAAGTACGGCCAAGATCTAGGAATAAAACAAATAGAATTCTTCCCTAAGTGGTAGACACAGCCCTGTTTCCCACAGCCTAGGGATCTGGTCTACATCAAGGTTTCAGGGTGTGGGCTTTGTGGCAACAGCCCAGTGTGATCCACGATGTACCTAGGGCTCCCTAAATGTGAAAGCAAAAGCGCCGAAGTGATTTATTTTATTGGATCTGAATCCACGAAGTACAGCCCTCGCATCATGTACAAAATCTCATTGTTCTACCATCAAACATTGTGTCCATTGTCAAGTTTAATTAAAACGCCGTGACCCCGTGGCAACTGTCCATGATGGAATCTACCACCTAATAAACGGCTCTCTGATTGTGCACACCTGACGTCTGAAGGGCTTCCTGATGATCAAAGTTCAACTACATTTTATCGTTTCAACAGCCCCACTGCTTCAATTCGTGTTTACTTTCATTTCGCCGGGGCAGAACACTCTCCTCGGGGCTTAAGTTTTTATACTATCCTTTGGAGAGGTGCTCAAGTTACCCTGTTCCAGCAACACGATGTTCTTGCTATGGGAGATGTGTAAAGTGTCTCTGCTCATTTTAAACAGAATTGCCACTGTGGTGCATTTATCCTGTAGATCCAGGAAACGCAATTATTGTTTGGAATTGGACTAGACCCCGAGGGATATGAAACTCTGTTGAGTTCCACGCCCCCCCCTTCATTGGACATGGTTTTATCAGAATTAAATAAAAATGGATGATATGGATACAAATAGCTTCAGGGAAGAGAAAATCTATTTGCAAGATCTTTATTACTTGTGCCTAAATAAGATTGTTCTCTGATCATTTGCTGACTGTTTATAAGAGAAAACCATTATTCCTGGCTCCTAAGTCCAGAAGATGAACACACAAGGAAGTACAGTGTATTTCAACCATTTTTATTCCCACGGTTTCCTTATGAGTACTCAGGCAATACGTTGGCTGACAGTGCAATGAAGGAATAGGCTCTAAGTAGTTTTTTTTTGGAAATTGAGATTTATCTACTTCTTAGGATAATCAGATTTTACTTCCTCAGAAAGACCTCCCAGGAACAACTTCTGTGAAACACTACCGGGGCCCCACCTCCCATCTCTCCCCATTTTCTTGCCCTGCTTTGTTTTCCTTCAAAGCATTCATCGATAAAAGGTATTATATTGATGCAGAGGTATTTATCTACTAGCTTAGAAACTTCTAGAACAGCACTACCCAATAGAAATGCAATACAAGACACACGTGAAATGAAAACTTTTTAAGGAACCCCATCAAAAAGGTGAAAAGAAACAAACGAAGTTAATAATCATAGTATGTTTTATTAAACCCAGTGTGTCATTATCGTGTCAATGTCAAATCACTATGAAATGATTGTTTTTTTTTTCTTTAAAGATTTTATTTATTCATTTGCCAGAGGGAGAGGGAGAGAGAGTACAAGCAGGGGGGAGCAGCAGGAGAAGTGAGAAGGAGAAGCAGGCTCCCCACTGAGCAGAAAGCCCGACATGGGACTTGATCCCAGGACCCTGGGATCATGATCTGAGCTAAAGGCAGCCACTTTGCCAGCTGAGCCACCCAGGCATCCCTATGAAATGATTGTTATTGAGATATTTTTATCTTCAATTTTTGGACCAAGTCTTCAAAATCTGGTGTCTCTTTTATACTCACAGCACTATCTCATGAACCTCAGTCTGA
>CM052811.1:113850648-113873026 GCA_028533885.1 Nasua narica | reverse complement strand
GATTATTCCCAAACAAAATAATCACTGGAAGAGTGAGATGGAGGGAGGGGGGAGGGTGGGTGGGTGGGAGAGAAAGACAGAGACAGAGAGAGAGAGAGAAGAAATTAATTTTCAGGACCGAACGATATTGGCCGTATTTTCACGGAAACCTGAAAGTGAGCACCGCGACAAGTAGAAGCCGACAGCAAGGCCTTAAGAAGTACCATCTGCTGGGCTTGGGCGGGGAAAACCAGCCCCACGGGGGATGGGGCCGGTGGCCGAGCGGGGTTTGCAGCTGGCTCCCATCCTGTGGTTTGCGGCCCGACGCGCAGAGGTAAGGGAGAGGGGTCCGGGCGCGGCGACTTCACCCACAGTCCCCCCCAGTGCCTCGCCTGGGGAAGAAGGGGAAGAAGGCAAACAAGCAAACCTCAGAATCACACACAACTCAGGGAAGCAAAACAAGGCAAAAAAGTCTCATCCAGTCGAAAAGAAAACACAGATGAGGAGTTTTTCTGAGAATTACACGAGCAAATGCCCTGTGCTTGCCTCTGCTTATTATCTCGTGATCATAGGCTTAAAAATGCCGATAAAATGCATCTATCGTGCTGGGCGAAGACAGTGGTCACCGCGGGAGGGAACCGTGACGAGGAGGGGCACGAGGACCCTCAGGGGTGCCGAGGACCCGGAACATCACTGCGGGGACCCCCTCATGCTGGATACTTCCCTTGTGCCCCCTGTTTTGTGCGTATGTGGCTTTTGACTCACATTTACAAAGAAAGCCAGCCTGCCCGCTCCTGCTCCCGTGTCAGCTTCCTGCTCCTGGTGACCAGAGAGGACTTGGCCTCTGCTCTCGCCGCCTCCCCTCTCCCGAGCCACGGTTCCTCGCACTGGCGTCAGCGTCTTTCTGGATGCTTCTTTCTCTGAGCCCCTCGCCCAGTCTGTGCATCCTGTCGACTTAGGTCCCTAATGCATCCCTGATCTCTCTGATTTCCTCCTTTTCCACCGACCTTCCCGAGCCAGTGCTAGAGCTCGGGGGGGCCGACCACCGGAGACCCCCAGCTGCTTTCCTGCTGCTACACTTGTCTCTTGCTCTCGCAGGTGAATCCACACTCCAAAGGTACTCTTTTAAAAATGGAAATCAGGTGACACTATTCTTCCCCCTGAAAGCCTCCCTCTGGCTTCCCATCGCAGGTGAAGACAGACCCGGGCTACGAGGAAGGCTTCTGGAGCCAAACAAGTGAGCCCCAGACTCCCCCTTCACCCCTTCCCTTCTCCCTCAGGCTCGCTCAGTCCCAGCCACCCTGGCCTTCTTTCTGTTCCTCAAACTTTCTAAGCCCATTCCTTCCCGGGGCTCCCTGTCATGGGTCTTGGCTCTCATGTCATCTCCCAAAGACCACTGCTGATCCCCTGGGACTAGGTGCCACTCGCCACCATCACGTTACCTTCACGGCACCTGTCGCTCTTGAATACATCATGTTATCCCTTGGCTTGGTTGTGCCTTGGTCTCTCCCTCACCAGGACCAAGGGGGCAAGGACTGTGTCTGTCTCATCAACCTCTCTACCTAGATGTACAGAAACGCACTCATATGTTCCATGCCCAAAGCTTGGTTCCCGAACTTCCCACTGCCCAGCACCCCACTGCCCCCCAACCTGCTTTGTCAAAGTCATCCCCCCTTTGCTCAGGGGGACTCCATTCCTTGGGTAGCTTGGGGCAAAACTGCTGCAGTCGCCCTCGGCTCCCCCTTTCTCCCTCACACTCCCCATTAAAACCATCAGCCTCTTCTGGCGGCTGTGCCCTTGAGGAGACTGAAGTCCCTCATCATCACGTCCTTTCTCTGCCTAAATAGTGTCCCCTACGTGTCCCTGTGCTGTCTTCCATTTAGTCTCCAGAGCGGGATTATTTGAACATAATTGTAAATGCCACACGTCTTCCTAGAGCTCCTCAGTGTCGCCCCATCCCCAGAGCCAATCTCAAGTCCTGTCCCCTCCCCCCGACCACCTCACCCAACCACCCTTCTTTACCTCGCGTGCTCCAGTCTGGCCACACTAGCATCGACATGCCCCTATAGGTTCCCTGCACCTGCTCTTCTCTTTCCAGAATGATCCCCCTCTCCCAGATGTCCCACACTGTGTTCCCTCTCTGCTCAGGGAAGTCTTCCCAACATCTCTCTTTAAAATTCTGTCCCTACTGGGCGCCTAGGTGGCTCAGTTGGTTGGGCAGCTGCCTTCCGCTCAGGTCATGGTCCCTGAGTTCCGGGGTCGAGTCCCGCATCAGGCTCCCAGCTCCACCGGGAGTCTGCTTCTCCCTCTGACCTTCTCCCCTCTTATGCTCTCTCTCTCTCTCTCTCAAATGAATAAATAAAATTAAAAAAAAAATTCTGTCCCTACCCTCTGGCCCCAGCTCTCCCTATTTCTCCTCCCTACTTATTCTCAAAAGCACTTAGGTCTCCTCGGACATGTGTCTATGTATGTATTCACTGATGACCCCCTCCCACTACAGTGAAAGTTCTGTGAGGTTGGGGCTCCCCCCTTTTTGTCATGGCTGTGTCCTCACTGCCCACGTCAGTGCCTGGCAGATTGTAAACATTTATAGATTATTAATTAATTAATAACTAATTGAATGAACTAATGATGGCAGTCATCATTGGATAGCACGTGCTAAGGATTGAAGTCCTTGTTGAGTGAATGCTAATTAATAGAAATTTACCAAAGTCACTAAATGAAAAAAGATAGGGTTGCTACGGTGGGTCTGGAACCAATCTACCCTGGTCTACAGATGTGAACAGACAAGACCCCTGCCCCCCTGGGACTGTGTTCTACTTGGGGAAAGCCACCGCTCCAACAATCACAGAAACATCACATCACAAACTTGGTACTGGTGGGAAGGAAACGCAGACAACACTCTGAGAGTGTAGTTCCGTTAGAGAGGACTGGGAAGGCTTCTCGGAGGAGGTGACATTTGAGCTGACACAAGAAGGTTGAGGTGTACAGGGAAAGAGGGAGATGGGGGTGTTGGGGCGAACATTAGCAATAGAGAAAACTCCAGTGCAAAGGCCTTGAGCCCTTGAGTGTGAATTACTCATTTACATCTTCCTGTTTCCGAGATCCTAGAGAGCCTGAGTATTTGGTTTCTGATATCTACTGTTAAGTTCCTAGTATGTTAAGTTAGCTTAAGTTAGGTTGGATTTTTACATCAACCTTGTTTGTTTTCTTCTCTTTCCAATCCTTTGACACTGGCTGGTCACTTAAAATTTAGAAATCACCCTGGGTTGTGGACGATTTCCTGGAAGACAGCTGGTTGAGCGTCCCCCTGTGTGTCTCTCTGAAATAAACATCCTCTTTGGAGAAAGATTTTCTTTAGTGCCTTCCTGCTCAGCATCTTTTTTGCATTTTGCATTCCTGTTTTGTATGACTTCTCAGAAGGAATCCTGAAGACTAACCCCTAAAATAACAGCCAAAGGTTATTATGTACTTCACCACTTGCCAGCCCTGGGAGCTAGGTGCTATTATTATCCCATATTCATAGCTGAGGACCTGAGGCTTAGGATGTTAGGTAATGTGTCCCACATCAGTCCATAACTAACAAATGCAGAGCTGGATTTTACATCTAGGACAGGCTGACTCAGGGGCCCGTGCTGTTAATCAGCGAGCCACAAGGGCTCCTTGACCCTGAATTTGCAAGTCTCCTCTTAACCTCAATTTCCCCAAGGCACTGAACACAAAGTTCTCATTCCTACAGTCCGTGTGTCAACAGTTGTGATGGTATTTTTCTCTTCCAAAGGCAACCAACTCTGGCTGACTTATGCTGAAAAAAATTTAATGGGCCGATGTTGAGAAACTCACAGAGGGGGAATTGAGAACTAAGCACAAAAGAGACAAGCAGAGAGGGAGGGAGGGACGTAGGGAGAACTAAAGCAGTCCCCTATGCCTAGGGAACAAGACTTCTCAAGGACTCTTTCTTCTGGAAGGGGTGCGGGGCTGCAATGTGTTTTCTGCCCCCAGTGAAGATTCGCCATTCTCGCATCTAGAGTTCAATGATTACTCTTGACCATGGACTCATCTCTTGGCCAGGGGAGGGCGGGGTGCCTTGACTGAAAGTCCCGTCCATTGACTGACAGACTCACAATAAAGCAGCTAATCCCCCAATGGAAAACCAGGGTGTTACAACCAAAAGAATGGAAAATGGATGTCAGGCTCTTCAAAAACCACTGACACTTACTCTACCTTCTTCCTGTTCGATCTCCTGAGGAAAGGCTGGAAGTGAGAACTCCGTTTGACTTGGCCTTTTGCTCCCACTTTCAACGGCTCATCCTTACTTAAAGGGTACCTAGCAAAGCGCCAGGCACATAGTAGGTGCTTAGCAAGTAAATGCAGGATACGTAAATGAATGGAAAAGAGAAAACACGTCCCCAATGCTGAATTATTGTTCCCACTTATAAACCAGACATTATACCTCACTCAAAGAAACCTCCTTGTGTTGGGCTCTTTGAGGAGGTCCCAAAAATGACACCCTCCCTGTCGGAGTTCTTATCCAATTGAGAAATAAGACAAAAGGATAAGCAAGTTGTCTTAGTGCATTGGGGCTGCTGTAACAAAAATACCGTAGACGGGGTGCCTTATGAACCACGGAAATTTCCTTCTGTCGGTTCTGGAGGCGGGCAGTGGGAGACCAGGTGCCATCCCTGTCAGGAGAGGGCCCCTCCCAGGTTGCTGACTTCTCAGAGGGTCCTCACCTGGTGGGAGGGCAAGGGAGGCCTCTGGGTCTCTTTTCTTTTCTTTTCTTTTCTTTTCTTTTCTTTTCTTTTCTTTTCTTTTCTTTTTTCTTTTCTCTTTTCTTTTTTTTAAAAGATTTTATTTATTTATCTGTTGAGAGAGAGAGAGCACGTGCACATGTGGACAGGGGGAGGGGCAGAGGGAGAAGCTGGCTCTTAGCTGAGCAAGGAGCCCCATGCAGGACTAGATCCCAGCGCTGTGGGATCATGACCAGAGCCGAAGGCAGAGGCTCAACCAACTGAACCAGCCAGGCGTCCATCTGGGTCTCTTTCATAAGGACATTAATTCCATTCATGGGGATTCCATCTTTGTGACGTCATTCCTTCCCAAAGGCCCCACCTCCTAATACAACAAAATGGGGACTAGGTTTCAACATATGAATTTGGGGTGGATACAGTCGATCGCACAGATGGGAACCAAAATGTCCCCTTTATTATTAATAGGTCCAGCTGTACTAGGCCAGAGGCTTCCCAGCGCTGACCCCAAGAAGAACGATCCCTCCAGTTCCAGAGCTAGAGAACGTGAGCTTCAATGATAACTCCCTCCTCCATAAGGACACAGTGGCAGAGGACCGCTCTCTTCCCTCCCAGTTCTCCTGCCAGATAAATCACTCCTCCTCCCCTGGAGTGGAGAGCATAAAGGGCAGAGAAAGGCCAGGAGTTTCAGGAGCTGAGCGCTCCCCATGTGGAGACATTACATCAAAACACCTGGTTTGGAAAAACAGAACATTTTGTCAAAAGACTGTACAAGTTGTCTTAAAATAGAAATGTTACTAGCCCCCCCAAAGAGGTCATAATTACTATTACCAATGACTCGGTGACAGCCAAAGGCCAGTTGCCTGATGCCGGGACCAAACTGACTGCCAGTCCAGGGAAACGGTGGCCCCACGGTGGAGTCCAGCACTCCTGAGGTTGAACTTCTGCTCTGCCTCTTAGTAGCTGTGGAAACTGAGGCTCGTTTATGCTTCTGGACCTTGTTTCTGCAACTATACAATGAGGATGATCAGAGATTCCATTCCAAAGGTTTGTTGGTACAGATCTCTTGAGATAATGCATTTCAAATATACAGACTCATATCTTGCATATAGTAGGCTCTTAATAAATGTTACCTGATGCTGTTCTTATTATGATTTTTGTCATCGACACTGATTGTTAGGGTCCTTGTGCTGCAGTGAAGTATAGATCTCTCTGTGCAGTACAAAGGGCCCTGGGAGAGATGTCTGGAGGCCCAAGTTCAAATCCAAGTTCCGGTACTTTCTACCTGCATGATAACTGACAAAATCATGAAACTTTTCTGAAGCTCAGTTTCCTTATCAGTTACGTGTGACAAAGAATAATAGAAAAGCTTAATTTGAACTTGGAACTTGAATTTTTCTCTTTTCTCTTGGAACGTCCCTTCCTTCCTCCCTTCATCAAGTTCAGCCAGGGATCTTGGTTCAAAGGCTGCTCCTGAAGAGGTCACCCCTGACCCCTCTGCGTGTGTCTCTTGCTTTAATGGGCAATGACCCCGTCTGCCAGACACTGTGATAGACCCCGAGTGACAAATCAGCAAAACATGGTCTACGGCTTTCTAGATTGGGGGAAACATCTTGGGACCCATCTTGGGAAACATCGTTGTGTTCCCCTGGGGTCCTCCCTCTTCCCATTTGGATCTGCTCTTGGTGGTAGCCATAATCCACACGATCCAGTCCTACACACACACACAGACCCCTTCTGTCTAGACTAGGAGCCTTGTAAATCCACTTGGTGGGTTCTAGCTGATAGTACAGTGCATTTCTCCGACACAGTGCTCCTGGCCGCAGCCTTCCTCTTCACCCCAGAGTGAGATTCTGCAGAGGCATTGCCAAGCCTCTTTCTCGGAGCTCTCTCCAGGTGATGGCTAGACCCCTCTAGCACCAAGGGTCTGCATCTAGGAAGGGGCAGGGATGACAGAGGGGACTGGCCGCAGGTAGATTTGTGCAGAAAACGAAACCAGACCAGCCACAAGTGGGTAGGTCATGTCCTTTCCCACCGTTTCTGTCTGGGACCGCCTTGGAAAGCTTCCCTGAGAAGGAGCTTAGAGCACCAAGCGTGGATGGCATGGGTCTGGGCACCCCCCACGCTGCCACTTAGTGTGGCCTTGGGTGAGCGACTGACTCTTGTTAGTCGCTTACTTCCTACGATTATCATGAACGTGAATGGAGATGACATGTGAGAAGCATTTAGTCTCATGCTTGGGGGCATCATCGCTCCGCAAATATGAGCTACGATTTCTATCAGGATGTATTGTCATTGTCCTTACAGAGGAAAAAGACCAACGACCAACGTGGTTCAATAAAAATATATAACCGGTAAAATACATGGCCTGAAATGTTCTTTCTGCCCCCCACCCCCACCCCCAACTGACTCCTGCTCATCCTGGCTGCAACGTCACCTCCGAAGACAAGCCTGCCCTTTAGAGCAGTTATTCTCAACCTTGGCCGCCTGGTGGAAGCAGCTGGGTAACTCTTAAGGCTACCGATGCCTTGTCCAACCCTCAGAGGTTCCAACGCTGCCTGCACCTGCGGATTCAAACGTGCTCCCTGGGAAACTCCAGGGCTCAGCCAAGGCTGAGAATCCCTGGTCTTTGAGGCACATGTCGGGTGGTCTTTCAAAGGACAGACCCTACAGCCAGACTGCTGGGGGTTGAATCCTTGTTCTGCGATTTGCTAGCGAGGTGATTTGGGGCAAGTTGTCAAAACTCTTAGGGTCTCAGTTTTCTCATCTATAAAATGGGTATGATGATAGTACCGGACCCTACCTCACAGTGCCATAAGGATTAAATGAATTAGTACGTGATGCCCGACAGACTCATAGTAAGACTATGTTAAAATTCCCTTTCACGTTTTTAAAAAGGTATTTTTATTTTGGTGCAATGCATATGACATAAAATTTTACCATTTCAACCATTATCAAGTGTACAATTCAGTGGCATTCAGTGTATTTCCAATGTTGTGCATTGGAACTATCAGTTGTTTCCAAAACTTTGTCATCCCAAGCACCTGTACTCATTAGATAACTCCCCATTCTTTCCTCCTCTGAGCCTCTGGTAACCTCTACTATACTGACTCTAGGAGTGTGCCCATTCCAGGTACTTCATATAAGTGGAATCATACAATATTGGTCCTTTTACACCTGGCCTATTTCACTTAGCGTAAGGTTTCAGTGTTCGTCCACGTAGTAGCATGAATCAGATTTCGTTCTTTTTCCTTTTCATGGCTGAGTAATATTCCATCGTGTGGATAGTCATCTGTTGATGGAAATTTGGTTTGCTTCCACCTCTGGGCTCTTACAAATAGTGCTGCTGTCTGCAGTCATGTACCAGCTTCTTTCTGAGTCCTTGCTTTCAATTTCTTGGGTCGATGCCTAGAAGAGGAACTGCTGAGTCATATGTTAATTCTATGTTTAACTTTCTACCGTTTTCCACGGAGGCTACACCATTTTACATCCCAACAGCAGTGGACACACATTTCAATTTCTCAACATCTTCACCAACACTTGTGATTTCCTTTTTTTTCTTTTCCGTTCTTTTTTTTTTTAATAACAGCCATCCTAATGAGTGTGAAGGGGTATTTCATTGCGGTTTAGCTATAATTCCTTTCGATCTCATCCAAAGTAGATTATCCACTGCCTCCCTTGCACTCTCCCATGGAACACAGATCTTTACTTTCATGCTGTTGTCACAGCGTGTCCTTCTGTTTGTTGAATGCTTGCCTTGCTGAGTGGCCCAGGATTTGGCAAACTCTGGCTTAAGGCCCTAGGTCAGAACCATTTTTGTGGTTCTGTTTATGCAGAGCCCACAAGCAAAAAATGATTTTTTACCTTTTTTAACTGGTTTTAGAAATCAAAAGAAGACTACTGTTTCGTGAAGTGTGAAATTCATATGAAATTCAAGTTGCGCTGTGCGTGAATACTTCCCTTGGCGCCCGGCCATGCCCTTGTGTTTACACATCGTCTATGGCTGCTTTTGCACCAAAAGGCAAAGTTAAGAAGTTGCATCAGGAACTATGTGTCCTGTAAAGGCGAAAATATTCACTACCTGGCCTGTTTCTATGTAAAGAAAAGATTTGCCAACTCCTGAACTAGATCCTGAGCATGGGAACACTCACCCTCCTGTCTCTCCAACACTGGCCGCGGAATGTATCGGCCCATACTGCCGCACTGACTCCTGACGCAAGTATAAGTCTGAGATGGAGCAGGGAACTGAATGGAAAAGCTGGACCGAGGAATCTTCTAGAAAACGTAGAAGAATATCTTTGTAAGCTCAGCTTAGACAGAGGTTTCTTAGGACACAAAAAGTACGAAGCATAAAATAAGTAAATTGGACAACATTAACGTGTGTTTTTTTTTTTTTTTAACATTAACGTTTTAAAGTTCTGTTCATCCAAAGACACAATTAAGAAAATGGACAAGCCACGGATTGGGAAGAGGTTTTGCCATTGGTATATGTGATAAAGAAGCATGCAGAATATACGAAAGAATCCCTCAAATGATAATAAAAAATAAACACGGGGACGCCTTGGTGGCTCAGTTGGTTAAGCGTCTGCCTTCGGCTCAGGTCGTGATCCCAGGGTCCTGAGATCGAGCCCCACGTCAGGCTCCTTGCTCGGCAGAGACCCTCCTTCTTCCTCTGCCTGCTGCTCCCCCTGCTTGTGCGTGTGCTCTCTCTCTCTCTGGCAAATAAATAAATAAAATCTTAAAAAAAATAAAAAATTTAAAAAACCATAAACACACACTTTTTAAAAAATGGGTCAAAGACTCAGTTCACGAAAGATGTAGGCGTGGCCCATGAGCGCATGAAAAGGTGTTTGACATCATTAGTCAACAGGGAAATGCAATTTAAAACTACAACAAAACAATTTCACACACATTAGAATAGACAAAAAGAAAAAGAAGGAAGTCAGTCAATGTTGGTACGGGGGGAACAACCCAAGCCTTTACCATGGTTCAGGTCTGTAATTCCCGAAGGGGAGAATTCTACTCCAGGTATTACTCGGGAGAAATGAAAACAAATGTCCGTACAAAGACTTACACATGAATGTACACAGCACCTTTATTCATAACAGCCACAAACTGGAAACAACCCAAATAGCATTAACAACAAAAAAGATATTTTAAAATTAGGTAAATCCATACGATGGAATACTTTTCAGTAATAAAACAAAATGAATGACGGGTAGACCCATTGTGGATGAATCGCAGAATTACACATCTGGGGCCATTTAGATGACACTCTAGAAGGAAAATGAATCTACTCTATCAGGACCGGAAGATCAGTCCTTGCCTCGAGGTGGGATGGAGGAGGGTGCTTGGTATTGCCTAGAACAGGGAGGGGGAACTTTCTGGAATAATGAAACTATTCCCTAATTTGTTTAGGGTGGATGGTAACTACAGGGGTGCCTCTCATTGCCAAAACTCAGAACTAAACACTTAAGATCATTGTATTGTATGTAGATGATGCTTCCACTTGAATAATGAGAGAGGAACAGAAGAAAAGTGGGAAGGTGGGGGGTTCTCCGAGTCAGCCTCATAGACCGTCCCAGAGCCCAGTCCCGATTTGCAAAGGAAAAGGAGAAACCTCGGTGCCCTGATGTCTGTGAGCTGCAAATGGCCCGAGGACTCATTTCCTGTTTTAACCAGGGCTCTCCCCTGAAGGAAATAACAGCCATCACTCCTCTGAGCCCTGAAACTTGGAGTCTAGAAAGCCATTTCCCGGCTGCACAAAATGACAGCACTCTCCATTCAGCGGGGAATGGCTTCCATCTGCTCTCCGTGGAAGCTTCTGGGGGCTCGGACCCGCCACCGGTCTGTCTGAGCAGCCGGAAGCCTGCACCCTCCGGCACGCTGTATAGACCCCTGGAGTGAGCACGCAGGTCCCCACAAGGGAGGCGGAGGAGCAGAGGCAGAGGTGTCTCTAGTTGTAGTCTCTAGAGGGCAAGTGAGGCAAAGCTGCCTCCGCGAGGCGAGTTATTAAGACCCTTGATTTCCTTATAAGTCCGAGGCCGGCGTCAGAATCTTTCCTTGCTGTGTCGGAGTTTCCAAGGGCTGTGGTAGCACGTTATCTCCAAATGAGTGTCTTAAACAATAACGACTTACCTTCCGGTGCTGGAGGTCAGGTGTCCAACACAGGCCCCATTGGGCCAAAACCAAGGTGTTGGTAGGGCTGCATTCTTCTGGAGGTTCTAGGGGAGAATCCATTGCCTGGGGTTTCCCAGTTCAGAGGCTGCCTATGTTCTTCGGCTCATGGCCCTTTTCCCCATCTTACTCCCCTTGTAGCTCCTCGTGTCTTTCTTCTATAGTCATGAACCACGCCCACCCCCGCCTGCTCTCCTGCCTTCCTCCCCCTTCTAAGGACCCTTACCACGACATTGAGCCCACCTAGATATTTCAAGATCATCTCCCTGCTTTAAAATCAGCTGAGAGCAAGCTTAGTTCCTCAATCTCAGTTCCCCTTGCCATTCAGGTCACCGATGACCAGGCTCTCGGGTTAGGAGAGCGACCTCCTCAAGGGAGCCATTATTCTGCCATCAGCTCTCCCTGATGAGAAGAGAGTTCTAGCCCAATATTAACTCACAACCTCCTCATCCTCTTAAAATGGACCCGGACTGATAGTTTGGTTCTGAAATTTACAAGGTATATGGATAATGATAGCAACAATAGCAAAGCAATAATGATGCTGATGACCCATGCAGAAAATGCCATAAAGCAGGCACAGGGGACACACGGTCTCCTTTAATCCGTCTAGGACCCCGATGGACTAGACTGATATCATTATCCCTGTTACAGATGAGGAAACTGAGACCTAGGCAGTATAACTAACCAGCCTAATATTGCTCAGCTTTTCATGGTGGACCCAAGGTTGGAAACCTAGTTTGTCTGATTCAAGAATCTTTGGTCTAAATAGCAAATGTCTTAAGAGCAATGTCTTAACAGCAAACCTCTACTATGTCTCCAAGTCATTTTTTTTTTCTGAGCAGAGATTTTAGATGAGGATTAAAGATAACGTCTGTCCAATGCTGAGCCCATAAGAGAACCCCGACCGTGGAACTTTTACAGATAGCTCGAAGATGGTCTTGTTGACTCTTTATGCATCTCCTGTTCTTTCCTTCCTTCCTTCCTTTGTTCCATCCATCCATCCATCCACCATCCATTCATCCATCCATCCATCCATCCATCCATCCATCCATCCAAGGCATCTTTTAAAGTAGATGCAATCTGGTGTAATAGTTAAGATCTAGGCTTGACATTCAGGCTATCTGGGTTCGACTTGTAGTTTTAGCTGCTTCTGCATGGGCCCATGTCACCCCTATATGCCTTTCCCATTGGTAAAAATTGGCATGGAATTATATCTACCTTACCAAGCTGTTGGGAACATCCAACAATCATGCATGCACACCACACGAGGTGAACTCTCATGACTGAGCCTGTGTGTCCATTACTAAAGCAGGTGGTGTGAGTGGGGAAAGTATGACCTTTGTTCACAAGGATCTCTCTCTCTCTCTCTCACACACACACACACACCCCAGTTAATGATATAAAATGGGAAATTAGGAAGGACTCCAAACTGGAGCCTGGGACGGTAGATAACATGGTTCTAATTCATGGTTAGGAAATGCATGAAGGACTAGGTCAGCATGTACTCAGAGAAAGGAAGGGCTCGGTAATGAAGAACGTAGGGTGATTCACACAGCCCATCACTGCCTGCAATCCTGGAAGAGGTCCTTAACCATCCTGCTGGGCTATTTTAGTCACCAGATGTGGTCTAGCTTAGCATGTCTCCCGCACAGCTGTCCACATGTGAACTTTGCCATTTGCGCCATATCTGGCCCCGGCTCGTCTAGTATTCCTTTCATATTTTTCTTTAAAGCAATCCACTACTTATACTTAACCACATTTATATAAAACGGAAACTTTATGTCACTGTATTAATGGAAGACTGATTTGCTGGCCAGGGAGAGAAAGTAACTGAAAATGAATACATTGACTATTAAAAGTAATACACTTCTTCTTGTTTTTCTGTATCCCTCCCGTGGTTGGCATAACATACTTTGGGAGACGCCATTTTCATGGAAGGAATAGAGGATTCTGCAGCTTTAGATGCTTGATGCCTAAGCTCTCTGCTTCTCAGTGTCTTACGGAGATGGGATTTCTCATTGAGATGGGATGTTAATACAAATAGTCACCATTATTGAGAAATGCCTGAGCCCAGCAGGGTACATCCAGAAGCTCATTCTATTCCCACAAAGTTCCCATAATGACATATTGTTATTAAGGTTATATCTATGAGGAAACCAGTCACAGAGAGAGGAAGTGACTTTGCCCAGTCACCCAGCTCCTGCCTGGAAGAGCAGGAATGAGAGCCTTAGCCCATCTGAATATAAACCCCTGACTGGGGCGCAGTCCTGCCTCTTGGGGCTAGCCTCCATCCACAGCGGCCAAGAGCAATCAAAGCAGGGAATAGTTAAGAAGATGTAGGGGAAAGGAGCGGAGGGTATTTAATCGGCACTTAGCATGGTCCAGACCCCCTTCGAATACTCTTTCTGTCTTAAGTCATCTCGTCTTCAAGCTGACTTGAGATGAAGGTCTTATTACGGTTCCCATTTTACAAATGGGAATGTTGAGGCACAGAACCTTTGATTAACTTGCAACTGGTACACGATGAACCTGGATTGGGACCCAACAGGTCTGGGTGCAGAACCCCCGTCCACACAACTGATAAAGGCATCGTACAGATGGCACGGCGGTTTATGTCACAACCTGTGACAGTTTTCGCTCTGCAACTGAACACTTATCAGTCGGCCCCAGGTCTTATCTAGCCCCTGCCAAGCCACACCTTGCTTTATTTCCTCTTCGAGATGGAATTCAGATGACTGTGGCCTTCTGTGAAATTAACCTCGTGCCTGCAAGGTGCTCATTCATTCAGTCTTCTAACTGACATCTTGGATGCACTGTCGATGCCCACGTTATGCCAGGAGCTGGGCCATGAGTCCAGAAACAAGAAAGCAGTCGTGTGTGATGCTCAGATGGGAGAGCTAAAGCCACCCAGACCTGGGACCTACGTCCAGCACCGGCGTGCTCCAGCCGCGGGACCGCTGGTATAAAACCTTCCGAGAATCTGTTTCGTCATCTGTAAAATAAGTTTATTACAAGTACCCATAACTTTTTTTTTCTCCACCATTTACTTTTCAGAGAGAATTTTTTGGGCGAGGGTTTACTTAAGCATACCTCCTTAACCCATTTCATTCCGTTGAGTAGAGAGTGTCTTGATCATTGTCATGTTTCTGTTTGTTTGCTGATTGTAAAAGTAATCTGGGCCCACAATCGTGTGTCTCAAAGCCTAAGGGCCACATGCATTTTGCAAGCCAGATTTTTTTTTTCAGATTTTAGAAGTGTTTTATTCATACTGGATATCAAATTAACAGTTTAATACTTCTTCGGAAAAATGCATGAATATTCACACCACCTGAGATCATTAAGAGCCCTCACATACACTCAGAGGAGTCCAGATTACCATCAGATAAGCTTTGTGGATTTTGGAATTGTGGGTGAGGGATTATGAATGGGACCTGCACATAGTATAGTAGAAAATTTGGAAAAACACAGTCAGGTATTAAAAGTAATAATATTTCTAAGAGATAACTACTGAAATTTCCATGTACCTTTGCTTCTTCTTCTTTTTTTAAAATTAATTTATTTATTTAAGAGAGAGAGAGAGGAGACCGTGCATAGGTGGGAAGAGGGGAGAGAGGGAGCCAAGGGAAAGGGAGAGAGAAAGAGAAGCAGATTCCCCACTGAGTTCAAAGCTTGACCCAGAGCTGGATCTCAAGACCTGGAGATCTCCACCTGAGCCGAAATCAAGAGTTGAACATTTAACCAACTGAGCCACCCAGGCACCCCTCCATGGATCTTTTCTAATTCATTGAATTATTCAGGAACATTATCAAACACCTATTGGATGTTCTGGACTAATGGTTCTCAGTCAGAGGTGATTTTGTCCCCCAAGGGACATTTGGCAATAACTGGAGACATTTTGGTTATCATTACTGGTGGGCGGAGGCGGGGAGGGGCACCAGGGGGCATCTCACCCGGAGAAGTCCTCGCTAGAAGTCCTCTCGGGCACATGCTGGCACGCACCCTGCAATGCACAGGGCGAGCCGTGGCAGACGATGCTCCAGCCCCAAATGTCAGTAGGGCCATGACTGAGAGACCCTGGTCCAGGTTCTGGGCATAACAAACAAATAAATAAACAAAACAAAACAAACAATAACAATAAAAAACAAATAACAAAAACAATAAACAAAACAATAAAAAAATTAATGTTTACTTGGCATTTATAAAATATATACACACAGACAGATATATGTGTTTTAAAAATTTGGTATTATTCAGTACATAGTTGTTTTTTTTTTTTTTAAGATTTTATTTATTTATTTGAGATAGAGACAGTGAGAGAGACGATGAGAGGGGAGAAGGTCAGAGGGAGAAGCAGACTCCCCATGGAGCTGGGAGCCCGATGTGGGACTCGATCCCAGGTCTCCGGGATCATGACCTGAGCCGAAGGCAGTTGCCCAACCAACTGAGCCACCCAGGCACCCCCAGTAGATAGTTTTTTAGTTAACATTGCTTCATAAATGTTTTACAATATTATCAAAAATTCCTCGGACACATGATTTTTATGCCTGGAATACATTCCTTCGGAAATATGTAAAAAAAAATTTAGCCATTTCTTTTTATTAAAATGGATTCTTTCCTCCATTTTTCTCTATTATTTAAAAAATACCATCATGGATATCCTTACATCCGCATCTCTGATTATTCCATTAGATTCTAAGGCTCGAGGTTCATTCTAGAGGTGGGGAGATTGAGTCAATGAGGTATGCACTTAAAAATCATCCTCAATGTACATGATGAAATTTCTTTGCAGAAAGCTTGTCCCAACTGTATTTGATGTAAGAGTTTACATTTAAAAATCAGGAGTCTTAAGATACTGATGAACAAACAGAGCTAGTTCAAGCTAGCAATAACACATCTAGAAAATTCTGGTAACTGGAAGAGGCCTTCAGAAAGAGGAGAATACAGTTTGTTGGGTTCAAGGTCTACTTGTCATTTGAACCTGAGTGGATGGAGTATACTTCCTCTCAAATCAGTCCCATGGTACTCATTGTGGTTTAATCATCCCAGAATGCAAACAGATTGGATGCAGTTCAAAGACTGGGCGGCAAAACATAATTAAGAAGTGACTGACTTATGGGAAAAGGTGAAAAGAGTTCAGAGTCTGAAAGCCATTCTGTAGAAATCCCTGGAAGCGGGGTGGGGAGGAGGGGGGGATCACCATTTCCAAGCATGGACATTGAGTAAATAAAAGAGGAGGAAAGGAACTTCTGGTGAGGGGCAGGGGTTCACAGGGTAATGGGATCTACTTGAACAATGAGAATTCCAGAGTGAATCTCGAGAGGAAACTTCCCTGTGATTCTCAATAAGCATAATCTGTCAAGGAAATGATAGAATTCCTTTACAAGAGTCACTAGGTAAACCAGCAAGGGAACGCAGGCCAATCAGATAATGAGATTTTGTTCTCGAGAGGGTGTTGCATGAGAACTTAGCAGAATGGGTAAGATTCTCCCTTCCTCAGGAGGTGAAAGAGCGCACAGAGGGTCTGCTGCAAATCGCAGTCGAGTGGAGAACCTTGATTTGAAGGGAAGAGAATTCACATTTTATTTGAGGCTGAATACCAGCCTAGCACCAAGAAAAATCTCATCATTTTTTTTTTTTTCTGTGAAGAGAGGGATCGCAAATGTTTTTGGCTGTGTGGCCCTCCAGGCTGTGTCAACAGCTGAACTCTGCCCTTTTTGGCCGAAAGCCGCCATTCACAACGTGTAAATAAAGTGCATGGCTGTGTTTCAATAAAACTTTATTTACAATACCAGACATTGCTCAGGGAGTGGGACTTGCGGACCCCTGATCTGGAGGAATGGGAAAGAAGCAGCTTAAAGAAATAAGGAGATGTGGGTTCAAATGCCGTTTCTCCCCCTACAGGCCGTGTAACCCCAGGCAAGTTAATTGACTTTCTTGAACATCACTTTTCCTGACCCTGAAAAGGGGTTAATTGGAGTATGTGCCTTAGGAATTTGTTCTCAGAATACAATAGAACAATGCCTGAATAATGTTGAGCACACAGAAGTTTTGTAATAAGAGCAGGGAAGAAAAAATAATTTTGTTAAGGTCTTTATCCCATGGTATTTAAGTTTGTGTAAATGTTTCTTCCAAAAGCCACCATGTCCTGAAGTTCATCTTTTTTATTTATTTATTTCTCAGAGAGAGACAGAGAGTGAGCGAGCCCGGAGGAGCGGCAGGCAGAGGCAGAGGGAGAGGGAGAAGCAGACTCCCCGCTGAGCAAGGAGCCCCATGAGGGACTGGATCCTGATCCTGGGATCATGACTTGAGCTGAAGGCAGATGCTTAACCGACTGAGCCACCCAGGTGCCCCAGTTCATCTTATTTAATACGTGTCCCCGTCACCTATGTACGCGGTGGGGGATTTGTCTCGTAGCATCCAAGTGCACGGGCCTTGGCACCTCGTGGGTGACCGTCTCGTAGGGTCTCTCGGAGCAGGAGTGGGGATGAGATTGGGCATCCACGGTTTAGCCGGGCAAAGCAGCCAGGAGAAGGGGAGCAGGGAAAGCAAGGCAGGGCAGGGAAGACACTACTGGGAGCTTCGTCTCAAGTGGGATCCAGCTTCAACCTGACCCCACAGGGAACCCCGGAATATATATGGCGCCAAAACATATATGGCGCTAGCATATAGACAGCCCCAGAATATATATAGCATTAGCCTCACCTGGAGGCACCTGGTGAGGCTAATCCTACATAGGATTATGTAGGGTTATGGGGCTGGCCTCGCACACTCTGGACACTTGGTTACGGGCCGTGGGCTGTCCTCATGAAGGGTGAGGAACTCAGGTTACGTACAAGTCTATGTGTTCTGAGGTCACACCCTAAGCCACCCGTGAAGCATCGTGGCTTATAGAAGGAGAGGGAAGGGCAGAGCCATGGTGACTAAGTCGTCATCTGTCACTCCAGAGATAAATTGTTTAGCTTAGAGGCTGAGCCCAGGAATGGCAAGGACCTTGACGGTGATGTTCTCATTCTGCAGGCACAGGAAATGGCTACATTCCCGGTGACCGGTGGCATTTCCTTCGCCCGGAGAGGCGAGTGGCCTCATGCAGATGATCTAGCCCTGGGCTTGGCACGGTGGCCCTAACGTCACGGTCAGCACCTGCCGGGGGTTCTGGCCTCGTGGGAGCGGGTCGAATTCTGGCTCTGCTACTTGAGCCACGTGACCCTGAGCCCGTGACTCAGCCTCCCTCAGCTTTTAGTTTCCTCATCTCTAAAATGGGAATGAGAATATGTCTTAATTCATGGGGGGGTTTTCACTGTTGTGGTGGCGGCGTGTTTTGTTTGTTTTGTTTTTGTTCCTGGTTTTTTGGTTTTGGTTTGTTTTTCGAGAAGCAGCCTGTGGGCTGCCTCTCCAGCGTGTTACTTTGGATTTTTGCCATATCTGTTACCACTTTGTCCTATTACGTATTTAACATACATTCACTGTCTCTAAAACAAAACCCGAGAAACAAAAACATGTCCAACTCTATAAACTTGTACATAAGACCAGTGCGACAATGGTTCAGGTAAACTAGTGCCTGGCACGGGTCAGGTTTGCTGTAAATGAGACCTATTAACACCATTAACATTGACATTGAGCGGCTGCTAGTTCTGTATCCTACCTGAGAACCTGCCTTGACCCATTTCATTCCTTTCTTTTAGAATCAACTCTTTGGCATTCCCTTCGCTGAATGAGCTCACATCTCTGCTCCTGCATGAGCTCATTGATGGGTTCCCACAGGGCTTGCTTGGCTAGGAATTTTATGCATAATATCAGGGGATTTCTCCCCCCCTTTTAAATATCTTGGGCTCTGACAGATTACAAGGAAGTGGTTACTCAGAGCGGAGGGCTCACGACTGATTACACGGAGCCGTGGAAATCCCCCTTCCTTGCCTAAAATAACTGGAACTGGAATGCGACAATATACGCTTTGTCCAGGCTTGAAACAATATCCTTTCCAAGTGGATTTTGTACGGAAATACTTACCAATCTATGGTGGTAGTTCTCACTGACAGGCTAGAAAAAGGTTAGTCATTCCGTGTTCCATAGCTAAAAGGGCCATTGTTAGTAACGATGAGTCCCAGAGGAGTGAAATTTAAGTAGGTAGACATGGTGTCATTGGAGTCACCCGACTTCTCCCTGCCCCTTATCCCATCTGATCTCTTTACTATCACAAAAATCTAATTCCAGAAATAGACATGCTCTCCACTTATTCAATTACTTTCATTGTAAGTCTGTTCGTGGCAACCTTCCCCTGGACACTCCCGGGCAGATTCTGGGGAAACGAGAGGAGGAAATGCCCAGGTCCTTATGGCAGAGCAGAGTTCGGAGTGGCTGAGTCAGGAAGAATGTCGGTGAGTTCAAAGTCCATAGCAATTTTTAATCCCCTGTCTCGAGTTGGGTCAGAGATGTGGGATTTGGTTTTGAGGAATATCCTAACTCCAAAATGTTATTCCGACTCTTGCAGACTTAAAAAAAAAAAAAAAAAAAAAGACTGGGCAGGATCTTGAGAAATGCTTCACTGTCTGTTTTTTAAAAGCTGTATTTGTTATCACTTACAAAATTCATTCGAGGCTAAGAGGAAAGAGGAGCAAGAATCAAAATGGGAAGCCATAAAAAAGCTTTTTTTTTTTTTTTTAAGGTTCTAAGAAATTTTGTTATTGCTGGTCATATTAGCCAGTGTTGAGAATTTTCTCGAGGCCTGAACTCTCCTGGGCTATGATTTGTGGAAATGGAGCACCCATGTCAGGGAAGATTTCCTTCTAAAGGAAGAAAGGAGGCAGAGTGTAAAGGTCATTTGGACTCACTGTTCCTGGCTGCAGTCTCTACAGGTCAACACTGTCCTCGAAACCCAGGGACGGTCCCCCTCCCACAGGTTAGGGGGCGGGGAGCACCCAGAATGTGGATTTACTCCTTCTAACAAATGAGGCCCAGTAACAGGGGGGGACTTTGGAGCTCACTCAAGACTTTACTCTTTTTTGCCTCTCCTCTCAATTTTTCTCACCAGTGTCTCATTTGTACATTGAATTTACATGACTCCCAATTCTGCAGTCCCAGGCTTGGGCAGGGGTAGAAACAGGAGAGAGAGAAAAACATTCATGTTGGTGATGCTGGCAATGGTTCCTGCCAGTTCTCCGAGGGGCTTGAGCCGGGAGGACGTGCCTCTTCCTTCCTTAGGAGGGAGAACCCTCTTCCTCCTTAGTGTGGAAACATGGTCTACATACTCATTTTTTTTCTCAGACCAGGGTACCTAAATGTAAGCCAACTAGTGTACCTGGTATTCAAAGTAATAGTCATCTCTGTATTCCAGAATAATCTGACACGAATGCCCAAGGAAACATGGAGAATTGTTATGACCACCTTGTTTGTAAACATTGAATACTATTGAAACCATTGAGTACACATGAAAAATTGAGTACACACGTAGAATGCGTTCTGGGTTGGGTATGGATCCCAAGTATAGTCAGTGGTATTCTTACTTGGGACTTTTGTTAGGACTACAGGGAAAAACTCTGTGTTTGTGTGTATGTGTGTTTCCTTTGGACTCAGAATCCGTGAGGATCATCTCCGCCCGAAGCTACTAACAATGGCTTCACTGCTCTCACATGGAGAGAGTGTACCAGGAAACAATGCCAACGTAAAGGAAAAGAAAGCCAAGAAATGGAGAATGACGTGCTCCTGCTAACTGCATTTACATCCTGGATCCAGCTATGCCTGAAGTCAGCAGTAAATTTGGACGCCTCAGTTACATAAGATGATAATTTCCTTTGTAATTCTTAAACCAGATTGAGTTATGTTGCAGTCACTTGCCATTTAGGTAGTCTTGGCTATGACATCAGCCTTCTCCCAATGTGAACTCTAAATAGACAGGTAACTACTCATCACGGTTAATGACCACACTTTGCAGGCGAGAAAATCCTCTAATCCAAGACTCCAGTGCTTACTCTCGTCTGTGCTCAAGGGTAGACTTTGATTTTAAGGAATCGGTCTGCTGTGGCGGTCGGTGCTTTTTCCGAGGGGAAATAAAAAGCAATTCTAATTGTTATTGAAAAAGCATTTATGGCCTAACGTGGGATCAGCCCATGCTATCAAATGTTGGTTTCTGTGAGGAGTTCAAAGCATTTCTTGAATCATTAGTTTTTATACAGAAGTGTAAACTCACCCTCTGAGTCAGTGGTTGGCTAATGGTTCCTCCCCCTCCCTTTGAGATGGCTCCTGCTTTACACGTTAAGTTTATGACAAGCACCTACTCCCAGACATCTGTCCTTAATGAGTCTCTGTGTGAGGCTTTGCCGTGGGGGCTGTGGCCCCGGAGTCCCGTGGCCTGGGTATCACCAGGTACCCGTTTCCCGTGGCTGCCCGCCGAGGGAGCGGGGATTTCGCCATCGGGGCAGAAGCCTCGGACTCGTTTTTCTCGAAGCGATAATGCTCCACACCAAGTCATCTCCTGAACAGCGTGCAACCAGGGACGGGGCTAAGCTGCCTAGAGATGCGAAAGGAAAATTTTGTAAGCTCGTTGCACAACCCTTTCCTCCTGTTCGAGCTTGTGCCCGGCAAGACTCTCCCTCTCTCAGTCTTCCCAAGAGCTGCATGCCCCCCAGGCAGGGAGCAGATTGGAGATCTACCTGGAAGAATGTGAGTGCTCAACAGCGACAGGGCCCGGGACCGCACAGAAGCGGGGAGAGGCCCGGGTCGTGCCTCGTCGATGAGGCTTCTGGCATCTCAAGAAATACAAATAAAGAATTGCCAAAACGAAGGTTACCAAAAAGTAGGGAATTTTTTTTTTTTTCAGCATTTGTGTTGAATGAAATGAGGCCTTGACTTACCGGTCGCTATAATGATACCGCGCTTTGTAGAGGATTGTAAGATTTATGAGGCATATATCACCTTAAATGAACCACAGGCAGCATGATCTATGGATAGGACTGCTTCCCCTGGAGGCCTGTGATCTTCTTAGAGACGGCATCAGAAGGGCAACACAAGGTCAAATGTCCCCGGACCCCTCACTGCCAGCCCCACTGCATGACATTAAAATTAATTAAAAAAGTGATTGAGTTGTGTCTTGTGTCTCCTTCCTTCTTAGACCTGGAGTGAAGGGCACTGTACAGTAGCAGAACTTGACATTCAGTGCCTGCTCTGTGGCTTTGCCCAGACCAGCTGTGTGACCTCGGGGAAGTCACTTAACTTGTCTGGATTTCCCCATCTATAAAAGAGCAAGTGTTGGATGATGACCTTGCAAGTTCCTTCTAAAACTGCATGATTATACCAGATCCATGTGAACGGTCTAAGTCTTCGCAGTATAGTGGTGGGGGCAGAAAAAATAGCAAATGCTACTCTACCCAGATCTAAGTCCTTGCTTAGAGGGAGCTTACATACTACATGGGGCTGGGGCGTGGACGGGAATAGGGAGGTGGGAAGCGCGCGCGCGCGCGTGTGTGTGTGTGTGTGTGTGT
>CM052811.1:113827311-113850148 GCA_028533885.1 Nasua narica | reverse complement strand
TTGGTACTCTTTCCCTCAAATCTCATTGCCCAAAATGATGTCCCATATCAAGACATAAATTAATCATTGGTAAGAGGAAATGGATCATTCTAAATAGTTTAAGTTGATTAGAGCCCACCTCCTGGAGCTGATATGAATATTCTCTGAAGCATACTGCCACCCTGAAGAGGACAGATACCTGTTAGGGAGAAGGGAGTAGTCAGATAGCCATCGGTAGAAACCGCTAGTTGTTCGACAAATATCCTTTCCCTTCTCTCTTATTAATAGAATCCTAGAATTATTCAAGATGCCATTAAGCCCACTAAAAACAAAACAAAACTCGATATCCCTAATTCCCTCGCAGATTTTTTTTTCCTTGATAAAAAAGCAGAGATTCGGTTAGCATGCACATCTGTTACCTCCTCCTCTTCCTTTCAGGTGGACTATGTCCCCATTCTTGCAATGGAGCAGCCATCATGGGATCAGGAGGATGACCGCCATGTGCAAAGGACAGTAGACCAGGAAAATAGATTGGTCAATTCCTGGAATCGAAAACTTCTTATTATGTGAAGGGAAAAACAATCCTATTGACTGACTCATCATTTGATAGCCCTTGCTACGCACAACCAAGGCAGCTTGCTGTTAGAAAAGGGGTATCTGCTACTAGAGGAGCCTGGGCACTTATATGAGGAAGGCTCAGAATCTAATCCAGTCTCCTCAACACCACTCTGGGGGGGAATCTCCTCAACATAGAAAAGTATAGTGGAGCTGCAGCATTCCTGCATTTAATTTACCCAATAAGCAGAGAGAGAGAGAGAGAGAGAGAGAGAAAGCCCTTTGCTGGCTTTCAACAACCTGCCAAGTTCAAACTAGACCTTGGCATTTGACGCATCCACAGAAAAGAAAAAAGCCAGAGCCAAAATGCAAAGAGAAACAAGGAATGTTCATCCATGACTTTTGAGCCTCCAGGAACCCTGGTCCTGGCAAATAAGCGATGAAAGATGCCAGCTGACCCTCTGCCCTTGACCTTCTTCTTCATAACAGAAACCCACATACAAGCCTAGAACTAACCTCTATACTCAGTGAGTGGCTGAAGAAACACACTGCGTCCTCTAGGGAGTCAGGCAAGACAATACGGGTGGATCATTTAGCGTGGATTTATTGAGAGGGTTTCCTCTGAGGTTAAACTTAAGAGAATTTAGGAGAAATCAGAAAATGCCTATGCTGCCTTAGATCTACATTCTATTTAATAACCAGCATCACTTCAGCCAGCCAACATTTTAAAAATATATATTTTTTTAAGCCATCTCTACACCCAGCGTGGGGCTTGAACTCATGGCCCCCAGATCAAGAGTCACATGTTCTCCCAACTGAGCCAGCCAGGCGCCCTGCCAGCTAACGTTTTATGAGCACTTAGTATGTGCCATGGATGGTGCGACACCTTTTATATGGATTTTTCTCATTTACACTTCACAGGTCTATGAAAGGACTGTTACTATCCTCATTTCGCTGAAGAGGAAGCTCATGCAGAACGTGGCTAAGGAAGGTGTCCAAAGTCACACGGCTTTTAAGGATCAGCTCTGGGATGCACATATGGGCCATCTGATGCCCCACACTCACACATACATCACACATAAAATCCGTGAGTTCATTCAGACTCCCTGAAGGGCATTCTGAAGGCAATTCCTAAACTTAGAATCATTGACTCCGTTTATTTCAATATGGCGCACTCAAGACAGCCATCCAAGGAAGACTGTCTATTGAGAACACAGCTTAATTGTACAAGTGATTCAAGTACCAACATCTTTCAAAGATAAGAACTGAAGACATGATCTATTTCTTATAAAACACCAGTGGCTTTCCTGGTGAAATGTCCTGCCCACGACATTTCAAAATGAGTCTCTAAATGGCTGCCTCCTACCTCCAAGGAGTTTATGATCCAACAGGCAGTGAAATCAAACTATCTCACGTTTGATTTTTGCCTCCCGAGTGTTTCTAATATGCCAGGGAAATTCAGTGTGAATCCTTACCACAAGCCTCTGTCTGTGGTTAATAGCATCAACCTGATTATTATTATTTTTTTAATTTATTTGACAGAGAGAGAGAGGGCACAAGCAGAGGGAGTGAGAGAGGGAGAAACAGCCTCCCCACTAAGCAGGGAGCCCGACGTGGGGCTCAATCTCAGGACCCTGGGATCATGACCTGAGCCGAAGACTGACGCCTAACTGACTGAGCCACCCAGGTGCCCCAGCATCATCCTGATTTTTAAATGAAGAAACAGAGACTCCAAGACACTGAGGATGCTGCTTATCATCTCAAAACCAGCATGTGCGGGAGTCACGGCCCCGCCACGAGCATAAAGCTTGGCCCTACCCAGGGACACCTAGTGCAGAGAGGTTTGTTTCGGCTGAGTTCCTCCATATGCCATGCAGGGCCCCTGAAGACTGCCCGTCCGAGACACTGCATCTGCCCAGAGCGAGCACCTTTTTCTAATTAGCACAAAGGTACCAAATGGACTAGTTTGGGGCCCACCAACTAAAATGGAGTTCATAGATGCCAAAACGTATGTTCCTCAACATCTCCCAGGCAAAGATGAGGACTGAGGTTTCTCTTCATCACCAGCCTCCTTGTACTTCATTTTTCGCAACTCTAAAGGGGGGACAACAACAGCATTATCGGGTCCATGTGAGCATTTAATGGGATAGTCCTTGCAAAGCACCAAAAACAGTGCCTGACACACAGCCATCCATGAGCCATGATTATTCTTCATTATACATCTTATCCTCGTTGTGAATTTCATGTTACTTTTGTACATGCTTGAAACCCATCACTGGCCCTCCCTCCCTCCCTCTCTCCCTAAATTTCTCACTTGCACATTTCACATCGGAACCAGGTCACTTTTATTTGTTTCCTCTTAGGCAAAAAACGGTGCAGATCATCCCCGGAGACATTCAGCTCCTGCCTTTTGAGTTACTGTTGTAATGCAAAAGGACCCAAGTTTGGGATCAAAGTCTACCTTTCAGACAATATAGTCTAAACGCGAAGCAGGGAAATCCCATTCTTTTGTTTCCTGCTCTGCTCGAGACTGGCTGTGTCACAGTTGTTTTCCATTCTGTGATTCAGTCTTCCTTTCTGTAAACCAAGGGGCACACCCCTTGAGTAAAAGAGAGCCTGCGATTGTCTAGGATTATTAACTCTGCCTTGCAGAATCACGTCGCCGCCCACTCGCAGCAATCTCGTGTGGTCCTCAAATCAAGAGCTACACAGTCACCTGCGGTAATAAACAAGGTACAAATAAAGTTGCCGGCAGAGCTTGCAAACGCTCCTTGGTGTGTCCCCGATGACAAAGGTAAATGAGGCCCTTCCCCAAAGTCTGAAGCAGGTATTTTAGGGTGAATCATGCTTAAGTAAACCTCTTCTTTGGATTTGATTGTGCTCTTGGGATTTTTCCACAACCTTTAGCAAAAGAGGAACCCCAGAGATGTCTTGAACTCCACCCACGTTAGAACCTGATAAAAACTATGTCTGCCTTCACTGAAAGCATTGGGCAAAAGAGATTGGGCATCCTCACTGCTCCCTAGCTAATTGTTTCCATGCATGAGTTAACCTGTATGCTCCTCTGTCCTCCTCCGCAATGTGAAGGTTGCTTCTTCTGTCCGCCTCTAGGTTGCTATGAGTATCAAATAAAAAATAATATGATAATAATGCTTGGAAAAGGACAACAACAAAATCTAGCCCTGGGATCATTTCAAAGGACCTATTCTTTATCTCATGAATAAAGACAAAATTTCTTGCAAGACTCTCATTTAAGAGATACAGATTCCAAAAAGTAGGGGGTTGAGGGGGTTGCAAAGAAACTTTTCTAGGACTGTGCTGTAAATCTGACCACCTAGGGGAGACTGACAAACTTCTACCAACCAGTGCTTTCTCTGATAAACTCAGAAATCCTTGCCTTGAGAAAATAATGTGTGGGCTCCACAAATCCTAACCAAGATCCACCCATGCTGGTCATTTACTCTTCGGGTGCCTACGATGAAAGCTCCAATAATTAAGCATGCCTCTCTCCTGCTCTCAGTTTCGTAGCTGGAAAAGTTGCTAAGCCCGGGCTTCGCTAGAAACCATGTTTCGTTGAATTAATTCCTGGTGTCTGTGCAAATAGAAGTGGGGGTTATTCCCTCAGTTCACCATCCTCTCCGTCCCAGGTTCCAGACACACCTCCCCATTTCCTATTTAACAGACTGATAAATAGGAGATAAGGAATAAGCTCAACAAAAGTAACAATCCAGAGAAACGACTACTAAAAGATAATCCGAAAGTAAGAAAGCAACCAGGTTGCTTTACAGTAGATTAACGAAAGGCCAGGGGCGCCTGGGTGGCTCAGTCGGTTGAGCATCTGCCTTTGGCTGGGGTTGTGATCCCCAGGGTCCTGGGATTGGATCCCGGGATCAGGTCCCGGGATCGGGTCTCGCGTCAGGCTCCCTGCTCGGCAGGGAGCCTGCTTCTCCCCCTCCACCCTGCTTGTGCTCTCTATCACTCTCTCTCTCTCTCTCTCTCAAATAAATAAAATATATTTTTTTAAAAAGATAACTATTTTTGTGCTTAATGTAAAGGACCCTCCCAGATCTATCGCATCCCTGTCTTGGTCTCCGAAGAAGATGTGATTTTCTTTTGAATAGTCAAAGGTTTAATTTGATACCTTAAGCTAGTAGGATGTGTATTTTGAAAGATAAATTTAAAAAACCACCATTTGGGATGCTTCCTATTTCTCAAAAAAAAAAAAAAAAGAAGCAGCAGCTTAAAAACTTTAAGCAGAGTATGAGAGAGAATGGGGGGGAACGGCACGTTTCCCTTTTGTTCAGCAGGGAAGTTTCAATAACCGTTTTAAGTGATCTACCGTTTGGGACGAGGTAAAGTTCTGTCAAGCTTCCAAACATGATTTAACTAAGGAATGCCCCGAACCAGGAAGTCCTTTGTGCCTGCGGCCTCTTCATTCTTAGAAGGAAAAGGGCTTTCTGTTTATTATAAAGCTGATTCCTTGGCGGGTGTGTGTGGGGGGGGTGTTTGTTTGCTTTTGCAAGTTAATTTTATTCGTGGCTTTTTTTTTTTTTTTTTTAGATGACACAAGCAAAGGCAAAATGCTGCCGTATCTACGACTGAAAATGGAAAGTTGCCCAGCTCTCTCTCTGACACGAGTACCTTCCCCGCCCCCGCCCGTTTCTCCTCCACTTCCGGTGTCAATGGTGAGTCTGTTCTTCTTTTTCTATATTTTTACACCAATACAAATGTCTATATTTTACACACACACACACAGATATGTGCCTGGTTTTTGGTTTTTTTTGGAAACCATTGAGTATTTGCTTGTCTACAACTGTGTTTTAAACATCAGCCTTTGTGAACCTACAAAGCCCATCTCACGCCTCCGGAGACTTTTTCAGAAGACACTCTCGCTGGCTTAGAACCACGTTAATTTTCCACTGCCTTCTAGAAGCCACTTGGCATCTTCTCAGAGAAGCTTTCAAGCCCATGAGAGGAGGCTCACTTCCTCTCCTGCCTGGAGGAAACAACTCTTCCACGCATTGGAAACAGCATCACTAGCCCCCATTTCCCTCTTCCAGTCTGAGTCCCCAACAGACAGATTACACTTTTCCTGTTCTCCGTGGCTTCGCGTTCTCAGGACTAGAGCAGCCCCCTGAGCCAGAGAGAGAAAACAGCAATAATTTTTACAAGGTGCTGTGCCCTGATGGAGCCAGAGGTTCAACCGCAATGACAAGCGGCTGGGCTCCACCCCCCCACCTCCCACCCCCCTCATCCCCCCCCACCCCCCCCACCCCCGCCTGGAGAAGCATCTGTTTTCTTTCCCCTGCCTGGTTACTAGTGGGTTTTGTCACCTGATTCATAAAGATGAGATTGCTGAAAACAACAGGCGGCCATAAGGCTCCAGGAAATGTAATAGCATATAGCTCCTTTCTGAGTTGCGTGTGTGTGTGTGTGTGTGCGCACACGTGTGTGCATGCGTGTTTTGCATGCACATTTACAGCGGCAGCACTTGGTCTGGAAAGATGTTCTGCTCAGAAGAGGTAGGGCTCTCCCCTGGCAGCAGGTAAACCAGCCCAGGGGATGGAACCAGGCCCACTCAGCTTCCTTCACTCCCATTCATCCCGTCAACAAGCACCAGCTCCCTCTTTGAAAATAGCCTCATGGTTACAGAGGCACCCCAGGGATCGGATTCCGGGATTCAAACCCTGCTCTGCCCCACACGAGCCCTGTGACTTAGTCTCCTTCCTAGTCTCCGTATTCCACAGCTGTAAAGGAAGGGAAAACACACGTGCAAATCTCTTACCCAAATCCTTAGAATTGAATAGGGTTAGCAGTTCAGAATGTTCAGATTTTAAAAACATGATCGCGTACTTCCGCTGTGTTACACAGGATCTCCAGCGGGGCTCCGGGGCAGCACCCCAGAATTGACCTCATCCATGTGTCTGCAGAGAAACCTACAACGGTTGAATTCGTGAGATAAAGATAGACAATCAATAGCCTCACATCATTCAAGTCATATTTTGTAGCCACGTGATTCAGGTCAGATCATTTTGCTGCCAGATTATTTTTTAAAAGGATGGCTTTTGGAATTTCGGTTCGTGGACCCTGAACCGCATCTACCTTAGGGAGTGGTAAGGAGGATTAAATGGGACGATACCTATAAAACGTACTTGAGAAATGCTCGGTAAGTATCTGCTAAGCCCCCACTCTGCCCGGCCCTGCACGGAAGCAGCCGATGATAACCCCAGCAAGGTCAGCACAAAAGGGTCAATAACCTCATTTTGTGGACTATCCGATCTCCATGACAACTGAATTCTGCTGCAGTAGACCAGAAGCAGCCAAGGACCGTACAGGAAAGAATGAACACATCTGTGTTCTAATAAAACTTTATTTACAAAAAGGGACAAGAGGCTGAATTCAGCCCACACGCTGTAGTTTATGAGCCCCTGATCGAGACAGACATGACTCTAGCCCTTCATGGCGCTTACACTGGAGGGCAGAAGACAATCAACGCATCAAATAATAAAATAAATGTCCAATCTGATTGTGATCGATATTAAAAGGAAATAGAATGTGCATTTAGCAAGATCTGCAGGCCATCCGTGTGCACCTTAATGTCTCCGGGGTGCTGGTCTGGGCCACCACTTCCTTCCATAATACAGGGCTTTGCACAGCCCCCAATCAGTGAGGACTGCTTTAATATTTAGAACTCCCCTAAAAGGTGGGTCTCACGATCCCCATTTCACAGATAAGGAAACTGAGGCTCCAGGGGTTTAGATCACTGATCTCATATCACCAATTTTGCATATTATGGAATAAAGTTTTACACTCAAGCCTTCAGAATCCCAAGCCTACAGTCCTAACCACAGGTTTTTTTTCTTGCTTTGTGAGAAATAAGAGGAAATAGTCTCCCTCCAATGAAATCTCCAGGAAAGGAGGCATGATGTTGCCCAAAGCCAACAGTTCTCAAATAGTTTGGTCTCAGGACCCCTGAACACCCTTCAAAATTACTGATGAGAAGCTCCTGGCCGGCTCAGTCAGTGGAGCATGTGATTCTTGATTTCGGGGTCGCGAGTTCCAGCCCCACATTGGGCATGGAGTCTACTTTAAAAAAAAAAGAAGCTTAAAAAAATTTTTTTTAGAAATTACTGATGGCCCCAAAGAGCTTTTATTTATCAAAGTTAGACCTATCTATATTTACCTACTCAAAATTACATCTGAGAAATTTTTGAAATGTTCATTTTTAAATCCGTTTAAAAATAACAGGAACAAACCTCTTACATATTAACATCAATAACACTTTTATGAAAAATGACTACTCCCCCCGCCCAATTTAGTGATTTAGTGAGTAGATTGGCTTTGGTTTTAAGTTCTTACAAATGCCTTTAGTGTTCAGCTTCCTACAAGGCGTCTTTTGGGGTCGTTGAATTTCACACATCATACAGTCCCTGGAAAAGACACCTTTTTTTTTTTTTAAAGATTTTATTTATTTATTTGACAGAGGGAGATCACAAGTAGGCAGAGAGGCAGGCAGAGAGAGAGGGGGAAGCAGGCTCCCCGCTGAGCAGAGAGCTCTATGCGGGGCTCGATCCCTGGACCCTGAGATCATGACCTGAGCCGAAGGCAGAGAAAGAGGCTTAACCCACTGAGCCACCCAGGTGCCCCTGGAAAACACACCTTAACGGATGAAAGAATAGGGGCCCAGACAGGAAAGAGTATTTTGCCTCTTGGCCTGGCTTGGTGCAAGGTTGGTTCCTCCCGCCGGTTCTGAGGGAGAGACAGTGCAGCCAGGAATGTCATCCAGAGCCACACGGAGACGGTCTTGTGAGAAACAGCGCCGATGTCACCCCAGGGCTCTAGACCAGGGACCTGCAAACTACCGGCATGGGCGGGACCACGCTGCCACCTGTTAGTCTAAGGGCCCGAGAGCTACGAACGGTTTTACCTTATTAAATGCTTGTGTAAGCATCTGTGTAATCAGCTTGAAGTTGCCTCTTGCCTGGCAAAGCCTAAAATAGCTATCTGGCCCTTGATAGAAAAAGTCCGCCAGCCCCTGGTGGGAACCCTGCTGTCCACACCGGACCCAAGACCAACACTGGTTCTGGATGCCGGGTTCTGCTATTAGAACCACAGTCAAGGCCGCAGTGGTTGTAGGATGCTAGCAACCCACGTCCCTAGAGTGGACCCCACAGAGACCACCCCTCTCATGTATCAGTAGGTTCCAAGCCAGAGCCTGGGGGAGCTACCTTGACTGGCTAGTCCCGCCAGGGTCCACGCCCTCGCTGCAAGTGCACTGGAAATCAATTTTCTACGTTTCCCACTTCTTTCCCCCCCCCCCAAGATTTTATTTATTTATTTGACAGAGAGAGACAGCGAGAGAGGGAACACAAGCAGGAGGAATGGGAGAGGGAGAAGCAGACTCCCTGCTGAGCAGGGAGCCCGATGTGGGGCTCGATCCCAGGAACCTGGAATCATGACCTGAACCAAAGGAAGACGCTTAATGGCTGAACCATCCAGGTGCCCCTATGTTTTCCACTTCTGCGGTGAAAGACGGGCTCTGCTTTTTACCAAAAACCCAAGGAGAGTTACTCCCCAGATTTAGGAAGTAGGTTCAGGTGGTGGATGAATTATAAAAAAGGATAGACACGCTATACCTGATAAGGACACATCACCTCGGAACTTTCTCTGCTCGACACAGAAGAGCAAGACGTCTGATAACTAGCTTTCGATTTAAGTCAGTCTGCACTGGCCAAAGACCACGGTTAAGTAGTTTTCCAACGTTCTCATCTGAGTGTAAAATTTGAACCTCTGGCGGGTGTTCTTAACTTCCTAGAGAAACTGAAAATCAAAGACTCACCCAGACTCCTGGAATATTACATCAGTGTGGGTGGCGCTGCCGGTGGCTGGGGTTCTCCCAGGCTCCGCCTCTGTCTTTTAGGAAAAGGATGTCAGCTCTCAATCCTGCCTGAAAATCAGAATGAGGATCACAGGAGGTAATTTACTGAGAGCTCACGGTGATGGATGCTGGGTTGTTTCACCTGCCTGGCTTCCTTAGCGGCCACGAGCTCCATCATGCCCATTTTACAGATGCGGCAACTTCTTTTGCCTCCAGAGAGCAAACCAAGAGCACCGTAGTCTCCCCAAGGGCGCAGTTGGAGAGGATTAGTAAGTTACCCAGGTTCACACAGCTAGTTAGCAACACCCAGGTCCTCTGAGAGCAGGACCTAGGATTCATGTTCTACTCCACCTGTGCCCAATTCCCGATCTGTGCTTCTGCCCTGTGGAGTTAGACACCTACCTAAGGGGGCGCCTGGGTGGCTCAGTGGGTTAAAGCTTCTGCCCTCTTCTCAGGTCATGATGTCAGGGTCCTGGGATCGAGCCTCACATCGGGCTCTCTGTTCGGCAGGGAGCCTGCTTCCCCCCTCTCTCTCTGCCTGCTTGTGATCTCTCTCTGTCAAATAAATAAATAAAACCTCTTTTAAAAAAGAAAGAAAGAAAAGAAACTTACCTAAGCACGGGAAGCCATAGGGCTGACAGCTCACCAAACAAAACGATCTTAAATATATCATCTCGCTTCCTGCAATAAACCCTGTAGCAGACACAGGTGGTTACCTCTCATTACAGAGTCTATACTTGAATTTACTTCAATATAATCAGTGCGAGAAGCCGTGGGCGCAGTTCGGTTAGTGGAAACTCAGCAGGAGGGCGGTTAGCTAACAGGCGATGGAGAATGCATTGTTGGGGGATAGCTAGCAAGCACCAGGGCAGAAAGGACCACACTCCAGCAATAGCTATGACACATGCTTCTTGCAATTCAGAAATAGGGTTTTTACTGGTGAAACCAGTGATGGATGATAAGTAGCATGGCGACATTAGAAATGGGTTCGCATAGGTAAAATTAAAGGGATTCAAGACATGTGAGTTGACTAGAATGCCTTATAGGACACAGCAACCTGGAGTGCTTGGGTGGTTCAGTGGGCTAAGGCCTCTGCCTTCAGCTCGGGTCAGATCTCAAGGTCTTAGGATCGAGCCCCGCATCAGGCTCTCTGATCTGCAGGGAGCCTGCTTCCCCCTCTCTTTCTGCCTGCCTGTCTGCCTACTTGTGCTCTCTCTCTGCCAAAAAAATCTTTTTTAAAAAAAAGACAATGTCATAGAATAACGCTAGTCCAAGTGTGTTCTATGGAATAGAAGCATCGGCATCACCTGAGAACTTGTTAGAAATGCAGACTCTTACGCACCACTCAGACCCAGCCTGGAATCAAATCATTTAGGGGGTTAAACTTCCCACAACGGAGAAACGCCATGACTGGCTTAGATCAACTATCCTTCATCCGTTAGAGCTGGGTGCATTGCTGCCCAAACGAAACACCGAATCTGTTAGTAGGAAAGAAGAAATAACCCATTTGCCCTGAGAGTCCATTCTCCTTTGGTTACAGAATTTTAACAGCCCCAAATGCCAAGAGTTTATATGTTAGTATCGAGGGTAATGGAACAAGGGATGTCACTGGAGGAAAGCAAACTTAAGACGCACACACCTTAGGCAAATCCTTTTACGTCCCTGAACTTTGGGTTTCTTTTTTTTTATTTTATTTATTTGACAGAGAGAGAGAGATCACAAGTAGGCAGAGAGGCAGGCAGAGAGAGGAGGAAGCAGGCTCCCTCCTGAGCAGAGAGCCCAATGCGGGGCTCAATCTCAGGACCCTGAGATCATGACCTGAGCCGAAGGCAGAGGCTTTAACCCACTGAGCCACTCAGGTGCCCCTGAACTTTGGGTTTCTTAAATGTAAAATAAGGACCGTAATTTCCGACATAATGTTTCTATCACGTGGGATCAATGCAGCAGCAAGTAATGGACTAGCCTGCAAAAAGAGCCAAATTATGGTCTCACAAACATGAAATCTGGAGGTAAGGAGTTAGAGCACTGCATAGAAGGACTAACCGTGTCGTCAAAGATTTAGCCTCCCTCGGGGCACCTGGGTGGCTCAGTCACTTAAGCATCTGCCTTCAGCTCAGGTTTGATCTCAGGATCCTGGGATGGAGCTCTGGGTCATTGGGCTTCCTGTTCAGCGGGGAGTCTCCCTCTCCCTCTCTCTCTGCCGCTCCCTGCTTGTGCTCTCTCTTTGTCAAGTAAGTAAATAAAATCTTAAAAATAATAATAATAATAATTAATCAAATGCAAGGATGAACAACCAGTGACCAGACTTCTTAGAGGGGAAAAAGTGTGGAATTTGGGGGTCAGGACTTTGAGGTCATTCCATCACCTGATGCCCCAGGACCTCACTGTTCTTGTGGAGAAAATAAAATAGTAATGCCTTCCTCGTAGAGTTATCTTGCTCTTATACTCAGAACTCTTCAGTTTACATGTGGGAGACACACAAGACACTGTCATTAATGTCGTTCACTAACTTTTTAAAACCTGAATTTGTAGCTACACTACAAAGCCTAGAGACCTTTGAAAAACAGAACCACCTAAAATCTTAGCTTACATGGCAACATGAATCAATTTTCAAGATCTCCAACTTTTTTAGTAGGAAAGAAGAGAAAATAACCACCAGTGCTCTTAGTGATCATTCTCCTTTGGTTACAGATTTCTACATTTATGACCAAAGCTCCACATGCCAAGAGTAAGGATATTGCTATCAAATCTGGTAGCCTCTTACCTTAACAACTTCTTCAATTTGTAGTTTTGGAAATAACAGGGGCGCCTGGGTGGCTCAGTGGGTTGAGGCCTCTGCCTTCGGCTCGGGTCATGGTCTCGGGGTCCTGGGATCGAGCCCCGCATCGGGCTCTCTGCTCAGCGGGGAGCCTGCTTCTCCCCCTCTCTCTCTGCCTGCCTCTCTGCCTACTTGTGAACTCTCTCTCTCTGTGTCAGGTAAATAAATAAAATCTTTAAAAAAAAAAAAAGAATACAGGCATTTTCAAATTTGGAGACAAAAAAAGGGATAAAGGAAGAAAATTTGTCTGTTTTTAATATCCTGGGGCCCTTAACAGGTTCAGTTTTCCAATAGCCATTACTGCTTCTGATATTTTAGATTCTTTTTCCTGTTTGGCATCACATTTAAAAAATAAATAAAAGGGGCGCCTGGGTGGGTCAGTAGGTTAAGCGTCGCCTTCAGCTCCGGTCTTGATCTCAGAGCTCTGGGATCAAGCCCCGCATCAGGTTCCCTGCTCAGTGGGGAGCCTGCTTCTCCCTCTCACTCTCCCTCTGCACTCTCTCTCTCTCTCAAATAAATAAATAAAATATTTTTAAAAATCAAAAAATAAAATAATTAAAAGGCATTTGGGGAGCGGAAGGAAACATGGGGTTCCGTGCATTGGCTGGGGTAATCTAGAGCAGGGATCTGCACATTTTTAGAGTAAAGGAATTGATAGTAAATGTGTGCTCGCTTCGGCAGCACATATACTAAAAATAGGAATTGATAGTAAATGTTTCAGGCTTTGCAGGGCACAGTATCTTTGCCATTGTCACTCAAGAGGCGTCATAGGTGACACATAACCAAATGAGCATGGCTGTGTTCCAATAAAACTTTATTTACAAAAGCAGGCATTGAACCGGATTCGGCCATGAGACCGTAATAGCCAACCCTCGATACAGAATTCTATCCTGCCTCTACCATTTCCTAGTTGGGGGTTTGGCCCATTCGCCGTTTGTTTGCAAAATGGACAAAATAAATAGGCTCCCTCATTTGGCTCCAAGGATAAAATGGATCAGTGTGTAAATATTCCATGTAAGAATTCTGTAAGTGTTACTCTTATTAGTAGTGTTCTCATCTTCCAGTAAAGAAAGCAATCTGCCCGAGTCCTGCAGTTAAGAAGGGTCACAATCCAACTGCACCAGGCAGCCTCAGAAAGAGCCTGGGGAGTTTAACTTTGTCCTCCTTCGCTTTTGGCTAAAAATGCCTTTTCCCTCTTTCCTAAGCAAGTCCATTCAAGGGAGAGTCCTGGGGGGACGAGGGGAGGGGAGAGGAGCAGAAGGACGTAGGTGCCCCAAATAGATTGGGCTTGTGGGAAGAAAGATAATTCTGCCCCAAGCTCATCTCCTTTTTGGTGGAAGACTCTCTGCCCCGGCTCTACCCCCTCTTGTCCTAAGGCTCAAGCCGCAGCCGGTTCCCTTGCACACAGCCTTGCTCCCATGAGCACCCCGGCAAAAACCAACGTTTATTTACTCCGTTAGGCAACAGCATCACAAAGGAAAAAGATCTTCTGGGGTTTTGTTTTCCTTTTTTCCCTGGGACATTTTCCCTGCCCTGTTACCCACTTCAGTTTTTAGGATTTCTGGCTTCAGGCATGTGGCTTTGTCTCTCATTTCTTTTGTCCTGATTGTCAAATACCCACATATTATTTACACCTCCCTTTCTCTCTGGGGCTCCTAATCCCTCCCTTTCTTATTACTAGCATTTCTTCCTGGACCTCGCCTCTTTTTTTCTAACCAGCAGGAGAGCCCGCCCCCCCCCCGCCCCCCAGCCCCCCCCCACGCCCCCCCCACCTCGAGATAAACAGCAAACAAGATTGTGAATTTCAATGACAAATACAGCAGGTGTTACTATCTCCCCGGCCCCACATCATTTTTAACTTGGGGATGGTAACTTCTTCGGTTTTCTGCTCTGAACATTGGCAGGCCTGGTTCCTCTTTCATTTTGGCCTTGTTGCATCTCTTCCTGAATTCAATTTTTCAATTAGCTTGCTTGTTACAAGGCGTAAGGAGCTGCCTTCCTCTTTAACTCAAATTTCCTTCTTCCCAGGCGTAACCGAAATTTGCTGTGCCCACTGCAAGATAAAGAACAAAAAGACCTCACTAGCTGAGCAAAAAGATTCAGCGGTATACATGATTTCACCAGGTTTCCAACTGTATAATGAAATCAGACTCCTCCCCCGGGAGGGGAGTTCCCTCCCCAACCTACTGCGCTCACAAAATCCCACCCACTTCTTTCCAAGGACACACTTTGTTCTGAATCCCCAAGGCTTCACTCTTGCACACAAAAAAGAACAGGAAGCTGCACCTAAATTATAAAAGTGAGCTGCGATCCTTCCCTGAACCCACGATGAAAAGAGTAGGTGGGACAGAATTACACAATATACCGCCGGCATTTGTAACACAGGCATGGGACGCTAACGCAATGATCTTGGCAAGGCCGGCCCCTGGGTGGGGTTGGAGGGGGGTATGTGAAAGGGAAATAGGACTTTTTTTTTTCTTTCTCATGAGCCTCTCACTCTCCAGCTGGAGGGAAGATTAGAAACTACAGGAAAGGGCACGTGTTCATAATAGATTTTTAATGGGTTACTAATTCTCTGTTTTAAACCCTCGTTAAAAAAAAAAACTTAATTCTATCAATTCTCCTTCGGATTAAGGCAATTTAAGGACAGGTGTGGAGTAAAGCTCCTGCTTTCAGAGAGCAGTGAGTGTGTTTAAGCAAAGAATCATAGGGTGTGCATTAGACTGGGTATTTATTACAGCCCTGCTTGCAGAAGCAAAGACTGCAATCCACCCCAGGTCCATCAGGAGGGACAAATAAAATACAGCAAGGAACATCCTCGGAAGAAATACTATGCCACCATTTAAAAGCCCATTATTTCTACCACGAAATGCTCTCCAAATGATCTAAGTGAAAAATGCAAGGTAAAGACAAAGAAAGGTGTATTTGATATACATATATGCTGATCTATGCGTAGCCTATTTCTGGAATGATACACTGAAAACTACTACTACGGATTGTCTGTGGGGGAGGGGGAAGATTTACCCCCTTCACAAACCCTCTGATTTGAAGCTCCCCCCAACCAGAAGCATGTATTACATTTTCCCCAAAATTTGTAGCTAATTTTTTAAACTGCCTGTCAGTATAGAAAATTGCCCGTGATAGATACTTAGAGTGAAAATAAAAGTTGTGCAAGTCTCTATAAATATGATTCTGGTGGTATATTTAAAACAAAGAGTTTATGTATACGTAGACACACACACACTCTGTCTCTCTCTCTATGATAATAACAATAAGCACTTTTTATTTCCATGTACTTCCACACATGCATATTAATGGAATGTGTCTGAAGGAGTATGTGTCATACCGTCAGAAGTACTTATTAGCTATCTCTAGTGAGCTCATGAGCTAGCCGAGGGGAATAAAGGGAAGGAGGAACTTTTGACCTTTTTACCTGGATTTTATATTGTTTGAGCCCTTTAGAGAGATTATGTATTGCTTCTATTTTAAAATTTTAAAAACTAAAATGAGGGTCGCTCAGGCAGTGGAACATGCACCTCTCAGGGTCGTGAGTTCAAGTCCCACGTTGGGCATAGAGCTTCCTTTTAAAAAAAAAAAAGAGAAAGAAAAAAGCTAAAATGGGAAAATAAGAGAAGGAAATGGTCAAATATTGACCCACGTGCAGGAGAAATGGGGGCCATGTCTTTTCAGGGAAATGAAACTCCCAAGAATGTTCGAGGCAAATTTCTGCCTTTTGCCTCCTTAACAAATAGGATATTATACATTATTAGACCGGCCGGAGGTTTTTCTCCTTCCCCTAGATGCTATTTGCCAGGACTGCTCCAAATTGCTTTCCGAGGTGTCTGGGTCGGTGTCTTAGTTCCAGTCAGCCCGCCTGGAGAAGCAGGAGTCTTTGCCTTCTGGGACATGGCAATGCAGAGCAAAAGCCTGGCTCCGTAGAAGCAGACCTCATACTTGTATTTACTTTCCTGCCTCGCGGAGTTGAGCTGCACTTGAATGACTTCATTAACAAGAATGAAGTTCCTTGATGACAAAATCCTGACTTTGGCTGTCCGTTGTTTTCGATTTTGCTGCCGTCCTGCTAACAGGCTTCTGTTTAAGTCATATTAGATAGGCTGCCTCCCATGTGATCCCCTGGAAATACCCTCTCCCTCCTCAATTAGCTCTAGGAAGACCTCTGTTACATTTTCTTCTGCCTCAGGCATGCGCAAAAATGATCTCGGAAGAGACGCACTGGAAAGAAGATTGTTGAGAAAGTCTTTATGTGAGTCCCGGTTTCCAGGGATTTATACTGCAATTTACCCCCTGAGATAAACGTATTTTGTGAGTGAGCATGATCTGTTTTCTGGGATCGTTAACAAACACATAAGGTCAAATAGCAGCCGGAATCATGTCTGCAAGGGCACATTCGGGCAAGGGAATGCCAGAGCCAAGTTTACAATGTATCTGTCTTCCAGCACTTCAGGAGGGTTTTGTCTTTGGGGCAGCTTTTTCTTGCCTCCCTGGAGTTCTGTTGGAAGTGCCCCTGCTCTCTCTCCAACAGCCTTTTGGAAATTCTCAGCATTTAATTTATGACCTTAGGAATTATTTTATTCAGGAGGGAGGGGTTACGTTTGGAAGCCAGATTTTTGCCAGCGAGGATGTTGACTGAACAATCTCTGATTTGAAATTGGAAGGGGGGAGTGGGTAGTCTGTCCTGCCCTGCCTTCCTCATTGACAAATGGAGTTTTCCTCTTATTTCGGATCCCTTGAAATTACAATGGCTGCGTGTGCAGGTGTATCTGAGACATCATTTAGACGCCTTTAAATTTAGGTGGAATATTAAAGGGAGAGTTGACTGTCTCTCAGGATTCCAAAAGGATCCACGGGCTATTGTCTGACCTCCTCAGTGTCTGATTGACTAGTAGAAAACGCATCTCCCTGGAAACAGAGAAATGTCTGCTTTTCATGCCGTGAAATAACCAGCTCAGCCCGCCGAGCCTCACCAACCTAGCACTTTATTTGGGCGGCTCTAAGCAGCCTCTGTCTTTTCATGTTCAGCCAAATTATCTGCCAGAATTTCTTTTCAAGTCTAGGGAAAGGAAAAAAAGAGCGAGCGAGCAAGAGAGAGAGAGAGCTTCCTCCCCCCTCCTCCTTCTGCATGGAGTTAATTACTGTATTTTCAACTGGGAGGGTGGGAAAAAATACACACACTGAGCTGCAATCACACACAAAACAAGGCTGGTGGGTTGTATCTGCCCATTGTGCTGTTGGTAATTTTATTTTTTTAAGGTATGATGGTCTGCTACTGTATTGGGGTCATGTCAGGAAGGGTGACCATAGAGCCTGGGAGGCAGACCTGGGGCTGGCTGTTTGGGACTATTTGTTTGCGTTTGTGCCAGCATTGGGCTGTGTGACCTGAGGGGAGTGGACAGCAGCTCTGATTTCATACCGTGGTCTGAGAGGCAGAGGTAAGGGGAAGCATAGACAAAGTCTCAGGTATCTGCCTTCCCTCCCCCCTAGAGCCCCCAACAGCTGCCATTTTAACTCCCTGGTCACTGATCCAGCGCTCTCTGCCAGCAAAATTTGAGAACAGCTCTCGGGAGAGCTGGGACTTTCTCGGGTGATTCCAGACACTTCTGCTTCTGTTCCTGGTTAAAAATACCACCAGAAGCAGCATTTCCTGATGAGATTGCAGCACTTCCAATCTAGTTTCTGAAGCAGAGGGGAAAAAAATAAATGAAAAAGGGGAAGAAAAATGGAAGTGAAATGTATACACAGACACACACACACACACGTGTATCTTTTCAACACACAAGTTCGAAATCCTAGAGGGGAAAATATCTTAGCCTGTTTGATTCTAAAACTGGACTCGAGAATACGGCTAGGTCCCTTATTTTGCTGGAATCCGTTCGCCGTCCCTACTATTCCCTCCTCCCCCGGTTCAGCTCTCCATGGCTTTGTCTCTCTTCTTCCTCAGTACCTCCACCCACCTAACAAGTCTGAGCAGGAAATGTTTAAAGACCAGTGAACTGCAAACCCACTAGGCATTTCTCAAAAGAATCCAGGTTAAAGATACCTTCAGTCAAGATGTAGCAATCAAGTCTCAAATCCAGCTCTTCTGTGGACGTGATTCCTAAATATCGAGACCCCACTGGTCTTTATCTGGACCAGCTGCTTCTGATGTCTAGAAGGAATGTGGCACATCAAGTGTGTGAACACTGCCTCTATTGTATCCAAAAAGGCTGATTGAAGCCTGGATAATTGGCATGTAACCTTCTCTATTAATAGTGCAGACAGATATGTGAATTAGCTGAATCCCTCCGACATATGCCATGCGTTAGCTAAAGGGGCTCACGATTCTCCAAACATCTCCGCTAACTATTACACCAATAATTAGGCTTTAGAACTTGATAACTTTGGGGGGAAATCAATAAATAATGGCAAAGCTTCCTACTGCCTCTGAATAAGAAGTGTCTCTGTGATGTTATTACGTTCGGGGTTTGAGGGCTTGGGGGTTTGAGACTGTGTGTGTGTGTGTGTGTGTGTGTGTGTGTGTGTGTGCAGACACACGTGCTTGTGTGACTGATGCTGAGTTTCTGGAGGAGGCTGGTAAATTTGGGGAGTCTTTGTCTGGCTTCTATAGTCAGCAAAGTATTGAATAACAGCGTCCACTTGTCATGTCCTGTTTAAACATCTAGTAGAGGAATATACCCTGAGTGAGGAATGAGGCTATTTAGAACTGTACATTTCTAAATAGTCGGTTGTCTCAGATCAATTCCTAAGACTCCGTAGGCTGATGGTTAAGAGCATAAACTGCGGTCAGATCGCCTGGGTTTGAAACTCCCTGACATACAAGCTTATAACCCCGGGTACTTGTTTAACCTCTCCATGCCTCAGTTTTCATACCTGGAAAATGGGTGGAATAAATACTCCTATCCCACTGGGACTTTGTAAAGATTTAATAAGTTGTTATTTGTAAAATGTTCAAACAATACAGAGTATAAGTATTTACTTAATAAATAAAGCATTAATAAAGTATTATTAAGAGTTAATAAATTACATATTTATAAATAGGCACTGAAAGTGTTTTTCTTTTTTTTTTTTAAGATTTTATTTATTTATTTGACAGAGAGAGAGAGAGCACAAAAAAGCAAAGAGGCAGGCAGAGGAAGAGAGGGAAGCAGGCTCCCCGCTGAGCAGAGAGCCCGATGCTGCGGGGCTCGATCCCAGGACCCTGAGATCATGACCTGAGCCGAAGGCAGACACTTAACCCACTAAACCACCAAGGCGCCCCTGAAAGTGTTTTCCAAACTGCAGCTTGTGACCTATCAGTAGCTGGTGAGAGCTGAAATTCAGTGAATCCCAACTAACACTTTTTGGATAGGATAGGATAAGATAAGGAAGAGTAAGATGTGTAACACACAGGAAGGGTAAACACTCTTTGGTCAAACTTTTTGGTGTGTAAGTAAGTGTGTGTGTGTGTGTGTGTGTGTTGTGTGTATGTACAGCGGATGCCAGTGTAAAAATGCACATTCTTTCAGTGGGTCAAGTTTAAGAAAAATGTGAAAAACCTGCAATCAAATCATTGAAAACCTGGAAACAAATGCATTCATTAATAGGAGATTGGTTTAATGAATTAAGCTACATCCATTCAATAGATTACCAAGCAGTCATTCATAAGAAAAAGGTCAGTCTTCCTGTGCTGATTTGTACTAGACCCCCAGAAATAGTATTTTGTAGAAGGTCAAAACATTACAGAAGGTACTTATTTCAATCCTGTTGAGATAAATAACCAGGGTTTTGTTGTGTGTGTGTTTGTTTGACTACATCGAACCTCAGTCTGCTGACCGTTCAGATCCTGGGTTGAGTGGGATCCCGTCTTCCTCGGGGTTCTCCTGCATCGTGACTGGCACTACCGTCCACCCAGGTGAGCGAGCCAGAAGCCTTAGAGCCACTGTTGGCATACCTCTCTCACTCCCCATAAGCGATTCAAACTCCATTCATGTGGCTTTATCTTTAACCCTCCACCCCCATGCCACGCTACTGCCTTCTGTCCCCTGGGAAACCACAGCAGGCTCCTAACTAGTCTCCCCGGAGCCTCCTGTCCCTCTCAGTCACCTAACTAGTCTCCCTGCATGCACTCTTGCCTCCTTCCCCCTGACCTCATCCTTCCCAGTGCACCCAGAGAGCCATGCCCAGTGCCTCCGCCATCTTGTTTAAATTCTCGCCATGCCCCCCAGTTGCTCTGGGGACAAAGACCAAAATTCTACAATAGCTTTTCCATTAGTTTCTTACAGATGCTATAGCAAAGCACAAAAATACCCTGGGGAGCTCAGTTGGTTAAGAGGCCGACTCTTGGGCTCTGGTGGTGATCTCAGGGTCATGAGATTGAGCCCCGTTTGACATTCCCTCCTTCGGCCCCTCCCTCCACTCACACGCACTCTCTCTCCTTCAAATAAATAAATCTTTAAAAAAAAATAGTTGATTCAGACACAGATAGAAAGAGATAAAGGCTTGAGGCCCAGTGCCTCACTCAAGGTGACCCAGATAATCAAGAAGAAGATGGGAGGGAAGGGCCAGTCTTGATCGCTACGTCATGAGTTTGAACCCCACATGGGCATAGAGATTACTTAAAATTTTTAGAAACAATAAATAAACAAATCGGAGGAGAAGAAGAAGGAGATGATGATGATGATGACGAGCGAGTCTCAGATGAGGCACTCAGGCTCCAGAATCTCTCCCGTTGCTTCTTAGCTGGGGCTCACCTTCCTGGACTCATTTTTTCACCTCTCCGAAAGTCTGAAGAGTGTCCTCATCTCTGTAAGGACAAGAGCAGAGCCTCCCGTAAGCTGGCATCGTGGGATGCATTAGAGGAAATACTGCAGGCCAAGTCTGCACGAGGCAGCAATCCTTCTCACACTCCCAGTGTGACCCGCGCCCCTGACCGTCCGGGCTGATGCGCTTAGGGCAGTGGTGGCAGCCACAGGTCATTTTCAAATGTTTTCTTTGGCCCAGAGTATTTTATAAATGGGGAAACTTTCTGCTTCCAAAATGTGTATTTTTAGCTTCACCCGCGGATCTGAAGGTCTGGCAACCCTAAGGTCATCTCTCTAAGCATCACGAACTAACAGAGCCAGAGGCCGTTCTAGGCGCTCTCCCAAGCGCCGCAGGCCCCACTCCGCTCTCTCGCCCTGGACTTGGCCCCACTTCACTCAGATCTTGCCCTGGTTGGCAATTGGTTTGGCAGGTCGGGATCAGAGCAAAAAACAGATACCCTCCTGAGATAGGGCAGGTGCCTGAGCGTGTGCACGGTTGGGAGAAAGAAATCAGAAATGGAGAACGCTCAGAGGCTAGCAAAATCATCGGGACTGTAGCCGTTCCCCAGGCTAGGAGACACAAAGTAGGGTGTGAGGGCCGGGACCTGAGCAAAGTTGTCTCGGGAGAAAGCCATCGAATCGGAGCTGTGACCTAATGTGGAGGAAGCACACAGCCAGGGAGCTAGAGAAATGGCCCCCACCCCACCCGACCTCGCTGTCGTCTGCAGTCTCGAGCAGGGGCCTTCCACCGGCTAAACCCAGGTGGAAACCAGAGCAGGGGAGTCTGTCAGTAGAGTCCAGAAAGGGCCCCTGTAGAGCAGGGAGGACAAGGTTGAAGAGTAGATCTAAAGGGAAAATGAACAATATTTAATATACCACTGATTTTCAAATTCTTCCTCTCTTTATTTTTGGCTATGAATAACAGATAATATTTTTAAAAACTGCCCTCTCCATTATTCATACTTTAGATCCCAGTTTCTCTATATTGGCAGAGCTTTTCCAGGCAAGAGTGGAACCAAACGCCTTGTGTCTCCCCACCGCACCCCACTTGCAATTCTTACGTCCCCCCGACATTTCTTTTTTTTAAATGTTTAATTGTTTCGCGGGTTGCTGTTGCTCACTGAAGACAGGAACCGTCTTATTCATCTCGGAACTCCCAGAACCCAGCACTCTGTCAGACATATAATAACTACTAAAAACCCGGAGATTGTGGGTGGATTTCCATGTATTGTTTCCATAATGGAAGGGAGGCCCCAAAAGTCAGTGGTGGAGTAGAAATGTCATCACTCACTGGTCCCAACTACATCCTTCTTTCAAAGAAGTGAATGGTCATTCACCAGACCAATCAACCGATGATAATGGTAATGATGATTTTAGACTACTATTGGGGTACTATTTACCATGTACATACGTGTGTATGCATTTATCTGTGGCCTTTCAATAATACTGTACGCCATGTAATATTATTCCTATTTGCAGAAAAGGAAACCGAGGCATAGAGAGTAATTATCCAAAGTCAATACCAGAGTCAGGATTAGCCACCAGATTTGATAGATGCAGTCTCTAGTCATAAACCCTGCCTCTTTATTATGCTAAGCAAAATAAGTCAATCAGAGAAAGACAATTATCATATGATCTCGCTGATATGCGGAATATAAGAAGGCAGAGGATCACAGGGGAAAAGAGGAAAAAATGAAACAAGATGAAACCAGAGAGGGAGACAAACCATAAGAGACTCTTAATCTTGGGAAACAAACTGAGGGTTGCTGGAGTGGGGGTGGGGGAATGGCGTGCGGGGGGGGGGGGGGG
>CM052811.1:113698932-113827211 GCA_028533885.1 Nasua narica | reverse complement strand
GTGTGTGTGTGTGTGATAAGAACATAAGATGGGATTTTTTTTTTAGAATATATAAATTTAATTTATTAGACTTATAAATGTTATTTGACTACTCAGGAATGTTTTATATCTGTGTTAATTAAAACATGTTAAGGAAATGAAAAAAGAATTTTAACATATTGAACCTATAAATGCAGCTTAAAACGTTCAAAGAAATTTAATTAACTAAGTTTATAAATGGACTTTACTTTATCTAAAGTACTCTTAAATGTAATGCTTTTTTTTTTTTAATTTTTTATTAACATATAATGTATTATTTACCCCAGGGTACATGTCTGTGAATCATCAGGCTTACACAGCATTTGCCATAGCACATACCCTCCCCAATGTCCATATCTCTACCCCCACCACCTCCCAGCAACCCTTAGTTTGTTTCGTGAGTTTAAGAGTCTCTTATGGTTTGTCTCCTTCCCCATCCCATCTTGTTTCATTTCTCTTCCCCACCCACCATAACCCCCTGACCTGCCTCTCAAATTCTTCATATCACAGCGATCATGTGATAATTGTCTTTCTCTGACTGACTTATTTTGCTTAGCATAATACCCTCTAGTTCCATCCACGTCGTTGCAAATGGCAAGATTTTGTTTATCTTGATAGCTGCATAGTATTCCATTGAATATATATACCACATCTTTTTAATCCATTCATCTGTTGATGGACATCTAGGTTCTTTCCATAGTTTGGCTATGGTGGACATTGCTGCTATAAACATTCGGGTGCATGTGACCCTTGGGATCACTACATTTGTATCTTGAGGGTAAATACCCAGTAGTGCGATTGCTGGGTCGTAGGGTAGCTCTATTTTCAACATTTTGAGGAACCTCCATACAGTTTTCCAGAGTGGCTGTACCAGCTTGGATTCCCACCAACAGTGTAGGAGGGTTCCCCTTTCTCCACAATAAGATGAGATTTTTTAAAAAATCTACTCTGGGGGCGCCTGGGTGGCTCAGTAGGTCAAAGTCTCTGCCTCTGGCTCAGGTCATGGTCTCAGGGCCCTGGGATTGAGCCCCACATCGGGCTCTCTGCTCAGCAGGAAGCCTGCTTCCCCCCTTCTCTGCCTGCCTCTCTGCCTACTTGTGATCTCTCTCTCTCTGGCAAATAAATAAACAAAATCTTTTTTAAAAGATTTTGTTTATTTATTTGATTGAGAGAGACACAGTGAGAGAGGGAGCACAAGCAGGGGGAGCGGGAGAGGGAGAGGGAGAAGCAGACACCCCATGGAGCAGGGAGTCCGATGCAGGTCTCAATCCCAGGACCCTCGGATCATGACCTGAGCCGAAGGCAGACGATTAACAATTGAGCCACCCAGGTGCCCCAATAAATAAAATCTTAAAAAAAAATTCTACTGTTATTGGTAAAGGAAAATATTTGATAAATGCCCATTTCTTAGAGCACATCACGAATAGATAAATAAACCCCGCCTCTTTGTAGTCAACAGCCTTGACTTCTAGAATTTGTAAGCTGACCTGTATGTCTGTTCCCCTTTTTTTTCTAAGATTTTTTATTTTTCATTTTTTAATTTTTTTAAAGATTTTATTTATTTATGTGACAGAGAGAGAGCACACAAGCAGGGGGAGCAACAGAGGGAGAGGGAGAAGCAGGCTCTCCACTGAGCAAGGAGTCTGATGCGGGGCTCAATCCCAGGACCCCGGGATCATGACCTGAGTTGAAGGCAGATGCTTAATGACTGAGCCACCCAGGAACCCTTATGTCTGCTATCCTTATCAACATGTAGCAGACGTTTGGTTGTGCAGCAAGTAGAGATCTGACTTAACTGGTGACTTAAGCTTATAAAGGTTGTTTCCTCTATATAACAGGAAGTCCAGGGGTCAGTTACTGCTGGCTTAATTGACTCGAGGATGTAAAGGGATGAGTTTTCTGGGGTACCTGGCTGGCTCAGTAGGTAGAGCATGTGGATCTTTATCTCAGAGCCATAAGTTCGAGCCCCATACTGGGTGTAGAGATTACTTAAATAAACAAACCAAGAAAGAAAGAAAGAAAGAAAGAAAGAAAGAAAGAAAGAAAGAAAGAAAGAAAGAAAGAAAGAAAGAAAGATAGATGAGGTTTCTGACATGTTCTTGGACTTACCCTCTTAGTCACAAAATGGCCACTTGAGTTCCAGCAATCATTCCCATGTTCCAAGCAGGAAAAAAGAGAAAAATAGAAGGCAAATATCACCTACTGGCTAGATGAGGCCTCTTGATAGAGCATTCCCAGACATCTCATCTATGTTTTCTGCTTTCACTTCAAGTGTCACTTTTATTGGCAAGAGTGATGAGTTCGTAGATATACATCACTGGAGGCATTACTGGCCCCTACAGTATGGAGGCTCTGTCCTTAAAGAAGGGGAAATGGGTGGTAAAGAGAAAATTAACATTCTCTGGCACAATCCAAGTATCTGTTTTTATCTCTTCATATCTATATCTTTATACATTTATGCTTTACTACAAGGTGTGATAAATGAGGCCCGCTGCCTGCCTTTATAAATAAAGCTTTATTGGAAAACAGCCACACTCATTCATATATCTATTGTCTATGGCTGCTTTTACACCACAAAGGCAGGGTTTAGTAATTCCAACAGAGGCCATCTGGCCCTCAAAGCCTAAAATAGTTAATATCTGGCCCTTTCCAGAAAAAGTTTGCTGACCCCTGTTTTATTCTCTCTCTTTCTATCTTTGGAAAAACGCATTGTACCTTGTTGTGACTCATTGGCTGAAATGAGAATAGGCCCTGATATGAGAGGTGAGACTCAAAGCGGTCCTCGGTTATGATGGCAGTGTCCCCTCACTGTCCCTGCCTTAGCTCCCATTAACAAAGAGCATTCAAGGAATGCATCTGAGATTGAAGAGGCATTTCCACTGACATCTGCTGCGAGGTCTGGGCCATTCCATCCTGTCTTCCAGCATCTCTCACGACAAAGGCAATCATTTTCACTAAAGAATAAACATACTTTTCGCCTCCAGATGCCCACAGACGTTCCGGGAGACTCACACACGGGAACAATCTAAAATTATCCAGCTTTGTATGCTATGGAAATAGTCTCATTCAAAGACAACTTCGTATTTGTTGAGATAATTACAAGTTTGATAAGTGCAAATTATCTGAGGAATAATTTGTGAAGAATTATGCACGAGCCTAGGGTATTGGTTAAAGGGTAGTTTATAGTAAATCCATATAGATTGAGATAAATCAAAAATATTTATGTGCCTATAGACACATAAAAACCTGCCTGCCATTCTTCCATTCAGTTATCCACACAGGGCTGGTGTATTTTTTTGCCAGGGATTTGCAACTGAATAAATGTCATAATTCAAAACGTTTCTCTTCGCCAGCTTACCAGCATTGTCATGGGGCCATACCATAAACACTTTATAGCCCACTCAACTTGTTAGCTCCAAAACTGTGTTTCTTGACCACTTTGAGAGGAAACTCACAATACTCCAATTTTTTTTAAAAGATTTTATTTACTTATTTGACAGAGAGGAGAGAGATCACAAGTAGACAGAGAAGCAGGCCGAGAGAGAGGAGGAAACAGGCTCCCTGCCGAGCAGAGAGCCCGATGATGTGGGGCTTGATCCCAGGACCCTGAGACCATGACCTGAGCCAGAGGCAGAGGCTTTAACCCACTGAGCCACGCAGGTGCCCCACAATACACCAAATTTTGAGGTCATTTTTAATCTTATATAACATTCTTTTAGATGCATGTAATTTTGGAATTTTAAAAAAATAAATGTGTAGAATTCAAATTCCCACAATGTGGATCACACTGCATTTAATTTGACTCTAGGGATCCCAGAAAAAACAGAGGCTATAAACATAAGTCTAAAATGCCTTGGATGGGAATACCTGTCCATATATCCCAAGCTTTCTCAAATGTGGCATTTTGGACATCTGGGTCTGGAAAATTCTTTGCTCTGGGGAGCTGTCCTGTACACTGTAGGATAGATAGCAGCACCCATCTATACTAGGTTGGCCTCTCCTCGCTAGACGCTAACAGCACTCCCCACTCTGTTGTGACAACCAACAATGTCTCCAGACATTGTCAAATGTCCCCCGGGAGGCAAAATCACCCCCGGTTGAAAATCACAGCGATACTATGTTCCAGAGCATTTGTTTTGCACAGAGATCCAGATTCTCTGCTATTTCCTGGCTGCAGAAACTTGGACAGAATTTAACCTCTGCAGACCTTACTTTTTTCTTTCTAGAACAGATAGGGGACAACAGCTTTATCTTACAAGGTCGTTGTAGAATTAAAGGTGACAATACACGTAAAGCAATAAACTCTCCAAACACAGTAGGTATTATAATCGTATTATGCTTCTTAATTATCAATAAATCTTTTGGCGGCAGCGTCCCCACTCCGGGTTTTGTAGAATAGACTTGTGAACAGCGGAGACAATTGCCCCCAGCTGGGACTGATAAAAAAAAAAACAAACAAAAAACTCATGAACTGATGAAATAAAGTCTTTCTTTCCAAGTGGAATGAAAAATTCGATTTCACAAGCCACAGAAAAGATTTTTAAGACCTTTTTTTTTTTTTTTTAAACTAACAAGCAAAATGAGCCCTCTTCTCCCATTGGCAGGCAGAGGAAAAGGGTCAAGGAAGCCTCTTTCTTCAAGGCCAGCTCAGAGGGCTATAAGGGAAGCACACCACCTTCCAGAATGACCCCAGAGAATGACCACAGAATGTGCTGATCGTTGCCGGTGCCAACGTGGGGCTCTCCTCATGCCCGGGTGGAATAAATGTGTTGGCTCTTGAAAGAAAGACCCAGGCAGATGGCTACGAGCCCCAATTATCTTCAAGTCATTTCTCAAGTGTGTAAACTATTGGTACTATTGTCTGCCTCTCTGCTTTCAGGAGGTTATTATCGGCAGATTAGCTATTTGAAGCATGCCCTCTTGCCTCTGTTGTGCTGGAGAAATAAGCCTTGCCTTGAACGTGGCACTTCTAAAACAAAATGCTGGCGCTCGGGAATAGGTTTTCTCACCTCTCAAGTCCCGAATGGGAAAAATTTGGCCAAGTTTTGCTTTTCTTGTTCTCCAAAATATATGCATAGCTCCTAGGAATTTATTCTTCAGATGGCCTCCCACGCATGTGAAATAATGTACAGGGCGACTTACTGCAGCACCGTTTGTAAGAGCAAAGGAGCTGAAAATTATGTAAGTGTTCATCCGGGGGAGACCAACTACATAAATTAATCAAATGGAATACTATGTAGCAATAAAAAAAGAATGAGGAAGTTCTTTGCGGATATGAAGCAATCTCCAAAGTACACTGTGAAATAAAAACAAACCAAACATGCACAGCACACATTGCAGATTGCTTGGGTAGTCTGGAAAGATACATGAGAAACTTGTAAGATAACTTTTCTCCAAGGAAGGAAACTGGGTCACTTGAGACAAGAGATGGAAGGAGATTCAATAACCTTTTCTATCTGATGAACTTGGTACCATGGCAAGTAATGAGATATATATTTTTTAATAAATAGGGTACATAAAAGTTTAAATAACACTCCCCAAAATAAAATGCATGACTATAATATTAATGTATCTTGGTGGAGGATGGGAAACGTGAGAGATATATATTAATAAATATAAGTATTATACATATTAATATATAATAATTATATATAGTAATATATTATATAAAATATATATTAATGAATAAGGTACTTAAAAGCTTAAATAACACCCCCCAAAATAAAATGTGTGAGTATATCTTAATGTGTCTTGGTGGAGGATGGGAAACAGTCTAAACTCTACTGTTTTCTCCCCTCCCAACTGCCCCCCCCAATATTTTTATATAGAAATAATTTGAGATTTACAAAAGAGCTGACATCTATTACCAAGAGTTAGTTACCGTCACCTTCACCCGACTGCCTCTATTATTAACATGTTACAGAACCACAGTTCATTTATAAAAATGAAGAAATTCGACATTGACATGATGCAATACTTGTCACTGAACTAGAGACTTTGTTCTGATTTCACCAGCTTTTCTACCACTGTCCTTCTTTTCCCAAGACCCGACCCAAAGAGCACAGGGCACTGGTCTTTGTGGCTCCTTCGTCTCCTCCAATCAGTGACAGGCAAGCCCTACTGTTTTCTGATTGGCTCCACTCTCAGCCAATAGGAAGAGTCGGAGGGAAAGGACCTGCCTGGGTCTGGATGCGGCTGTGATGATCGTCAGGTCTGGGTGCAAGAGCAACCGGAAAGGAGCGCATCTTCTGGCAGAGCGCCTGTCTGGATGTTCCAAGTAGGATTTCTGATGACAGCAGCTAAAGTTTATTGAGTGCCTTCTGCTTGCAAAGCACTATGCTAAGCATTATCGGAACAGCCCGACAGCCCCCTGTGGCCAGAGATTACATTAACTCCATGTTATGGATGAAAGTCCTAAGGATTCCATGGGGCGCCTGGGTGGCTCAGTCAGTTGAGCAACCGACTCTTGGTTTCAGCTCAGGTCATGATTTCAGGGTCCTGGGATCGAGCTTTGCATCGGGCTCTGGGCTCAGTGCAGAATCTGCTGGAGATAATCTTCCTCTACCTCTCCTTCTCCCCTGCTCTCTTTTTCTCTCTCTAAAGTGAATAAATAGGGGTGCCTGGGTGGCTCAGTTGGTGAAGCATCTACCTTAGGCTCAGGTCATGATCCCTGAAATTGAGCCCTGTATTGAGCTCCCTACTCAGCACCGAGCCTGCCTCTCCCTCTCCCTCTCTCTCTCTCTCTGCCTGCCACTCCCCCTGCTTGTGCGCTCTGTCTCTCTCTCTCTCTGTCAAATAAATAAAATCTTAAAAAAATAAAATAAAATGAATAAATAAAATCTTTTAAAATATGTACTAAAAAAAGAAAGTACTGAGGATTCCAGAAGCTAAGTGGCTTACCCGAAGGCAACACTGAGTTTAACCTGAAGCTGGCCAGATGCAGATTCCTTTACTTTAACCTCTGTATTCTACTGCTTTCTTCAACCTGCCCCCACCCTACCCCCACCCAGAATCCTGTCATATGTGTGAAAACCAAGGCCCAGAGAAGGAATGTGTTACATCCAACTCACGTTTTATGAGCACTTGTGTTGAAACAAGGGCTTCTGGCTCCTGCTTCATTGTCTGCTCACAAGAGCATAATTTGTAAATAAGGCAAGTTACTTTATCTCGCTCAGTTTCAGTTTCCCATTAAGTGGGAACAACATGACCCAACTCTAGCTTTGAAACTCACTTGAGGTCACGGAATCTAGCAGGGGCTCCATCTACAAAAGGTTTTGTTTTGTTTGCTCGCTTTTTTGTTTATTGGGTATGAACCTCTGTCCCTGTGGTTAGAAGTGTAGAAGGCGGCCGAGGGAGAAAGCCAGAGAGGAGCACGTTTCCCCATCGGGTCTAGCCAAGCTGCAGGACGAGTTTCTTTTTATTTTCCAACCATTTAGGACACTGAATACTAGAAAAAGGAAACAAAAAAGCAGAGATGTACAAAGTATACATCCAACGTGTTCTTGGATTCCATGAACATAAAACTAATGTATCAAATTCAGCAGACCAACCCCAGTCTATGGACCACACAGAAGGCAGTTCTGGTTCCTAGGAAAAGCTGGAGCTCTGTGCTTGGGCCATTTTGCACACTGTTGTGTCCCATAAAGCGGCTCAGGGGAGCATTGCAGAGAGATCTGGGGACGTAGGCTCCAGAGCCCACAGGGCAGCCAGTGCGGGACAGAAGCGAAGCCTGCAGGAAGTACAAAGCTCCAGGTAATTTTCTGCTGTGCAGAAAAACCAGCTCAGCACTGGCCGCCCCGCAGATCTCTTCAGAGGAGCTAGATATTTCCATATGAAAAATCTCCCGATTTTTAAATGCAGTTCGGTAACTGTTAAGAATAATTAACTGTGCCAGCCAACTTATGAACAGCTGCATAATTTGTAGAACCCGATATGGACTGAGCATGCAGGCCCAGGGTTCGAAATTATTAGGAATTGTAAGATATTGACAGCAGAGTGCGCATTCGACTAAGCCTAGGGCCTGACAGGTGCGTGAACCCACGAGGCTGACTTTGCAAATGAAGGCCAAACAAAACGTCTTTGGGTCAGTGTTCATGACCTTCATTTTCTTCCTGGGAGAAGAGGCTGTTTCCTGCAAAGCTTCCATGTATAGGCCCTCCCTTGTTTAACAGGGGCTCTGGGATGAGATGAAGCTGTGTGTGGATGAATGAGAAGCAGACGTGGGTAGGGCATCTTGGGAACTCCAAGCAAATACAGCGATCGATGTATTACGGGACAGGAAACAAATAGGCTCTTAATCTTGAGAGGTGCCCCCAAAAGGGAAAAGATGTACTATCAGTATTAAACCCTTATTTTATAAATATTCATTCATCAAACCTCCACAAAACCCTGAGAGGCAGGGACAATCATTTTGCACATTTTAGAGCCAAGGAAACCGAAGCACAGTGAGATTAAGTAGCAGGTCCAAAGTCACACAGCTGCGAAACAACAGAGAGCCTGTACTGGTAACCTACCAGGTCCTTGAGGTGACCGGCTAGGCTTCTGGAGAGTTCCATGACAGCCTCAGGCTGGTAGGGGGAAGTTTGGCCAAGGAAGTTTTTGCCAGACTCAGATGGGATGAAGAGAACAGGGAGGCGGGAACCAACAGGGAGTGTATTTGATGGGGGAGGGGAAGTCTGGAGAGGGAGGGGTACAGATGGCTCTGAGTGGCCCCTAAGGAAATGGGCCTCCACATGCAGCTCAAGGAAGCTCATCTCTCCTCTGGAGACAGAAACCTGGTCTTGGGAGGGGTGGGGGAGGAGGGAAGGGAAAGTCAAGGGAACCAGGGTGACCTTGGCAATGTGGGATGAGGGAAGGAGAGTGAGGAGAAAGAAGCGGAGGTAGAAGTGTTCGAGCCAACTAGAAGGCCTGAAACGTTTTCAAGGGTGCAAGGGTTGGCGCGCCTGGGTGGCTCAGTGGGCTAAAGCCTCTGCCTTCGGCTCAGATCAGGATCTCAGGGTCCTGGGCTGGAGCCCCGCATCGGTCTCTCCGCTCAGCGGGGAGCCTGCTTCCCCCTCTCTCTCTGCCTGCCTCTCTGCCTACTTGTGATCTCTCTCTCTCTCTCTCTCCCCGCCAAATAAATAAATAAAATCTTTGGGGGGGGGGGGAAGAGTACAAGGGTTTGCCTCATAAACCTCCTGCCCCCGCTCTCTGCAAAGTTTCCTTCCGCCAGCCCCTAGTCCAGTCAAAAGCAGCGGGAAGAGCAGGGTCTCTGGTCTGAGCCACAACCCTGGGCTTTCCCAATCGGTCACTCACACACCCCGGCTGGCCTGGGAGCGCCAGCGCAAACTTGCAGGGAAGCAGTTGGGAGGGATTCCCGGTGGTGGTGCCGCGCTCGAGTCCTTGCTCGCCCACACCCCTGAGCCGGCTGGCGGGACCCCTCCGGGGTCCTTCAAAGCACCATCCGGGGAAGGCATGGGAGCCGAATGCACGGCCCCTTCTCACGTTCACCTACAGCAGGATCAGGGGCAGAGGGGTGCTCGGGAAATGTGTGTTGAGTGAATCAACGAAGTGGAGAAATCACGACGGATGCCCAGGGACCCATGTGGGTGAACCAACAAGCACACGGGTGGAAGCGGCCGTGGGTACAGACGGCATTTTAGCTGGGAGAAGAGTCGCGGCAGAAGTCCTGGCCTAGAATGCGGTCCCTCAGTTGAAATGAAGGGGTGCGCTTGCCCGAGTAAAGGAGCATTTACAGACGGCTCGGGCCAGACCCACCAGCGGGCACCGTTTCTCAGCCTCAGCCCTACTGACATTCGAAGCTGGACAGTCCTTCCTTACGGAGCTGCCTTGTGCGCCGTGGGAAGGTTAGCACCGCCCCTGGCCTCCACCCACGAGATGCCGTTAGCAGGCCTCCCTTGAGCTGGGACAACCAAACTATCTCCAGGCATCTCCGCGTGCCCCCAAGAGCAAAGTGTCCACAGAGAAAACCCTGCTTTGAGATAAACTGCCTTCTTATTTCCTACCGCGAGGACCCCGGATTCCAGGATTTCTGCGGATGAATCCGCAAGCTCTTGAGACAGCCAAGCTGAGAACGTCAGAGCAAAGCGGGGACTCCAGCGATTTCCTGCAAAGAGCTTTTCCAGAATGAGTTCTGTGGAATTCCAGCTCATGGGTGTCCTGCCCCTGCTCACGACATTCCTTTTTGTTGTGATTTGCTGTCAATCCAACTGCTTGATTTTAGGATCGAGGACTCTTAAGGCCCAGAGGAGTTTAGGAACTTGTCCAAGTTTACACAGCTAGTTGGGGAGCAAGTGGATGGCTAATTTCTTACATAGGCAAACCAGTAGGAAACCAAGTAATAGGTCTGTGCGTTGGCAAAGGGCATTCATTTTTGTCCCCTTCGACCTCAGACAAAGTGAGAGGCTGAGGGTCGAGCCCTGCGGGTGGGGTGAGGGGGCACTTCCCACTTCCAGCCTGCTCCCTGGGGCTTTCTGCTTCGCTGAAATGCTGAAGGAGGCAGGGCTGTCCCTCTGCCGCCGCAGCTGGTCTGGGCATAAGTGGGGATCTTTAAGAAAACACAGGAAGAAGAAAGAAAAGAGAGAAAGAGGGAGAAGGAAAAGTTCTCCCAACGAACCCATCTGGAAGGAAGCAGCAGTCCGCTGAGCGAGTGGACACCACGGGGCAATGTTTTTGCGTAAAACAATTTGAAGCAAGCGCAGGAGGTGGGTTTGTTTTGAAACCAGGCTGCCGCATGTCCTGTGCTGTCCTCACTGAAGCCTGACTCACCTTTGTCAGCAGGTGTGAGTCAGACCTTGCTCCAGGCCTGGGGCGCCAAGGCCATGTGTCAGACCAAGGCCTACGAAGGGCAAGGTGAAGAGTTAGTGATTCTCCACCTGGACTGTTCAAAACGTCCAGCAACTCCAAAGCTCGGTTCAGGTCTCTGGCTACAGATGTTCCCACACTGGGGTTTGTGCAGCCAGTTCCGGGGCAGGGCTGCCGACTTCCCTGCCTGTCTTACAGGTATGTTTCTTAAACTCGGTTGGGGCCCCAGCTGGGGTCCAGGTGCAGTGGTGGTAGACAGGCAGAGGTAAGCCAGACAATTGTCACTAAGTCATTCAACAAATTTTTATTGAGCACCTACTGTATGCTAGACACTCTTCTAAGAGCTGGAATAGAGCCAAGGCCCATCCCTGCTATCCTGAGATTTCCGTAGTAGTCCCTGGAGACAGTCAATCAACAGATCGATATCTAAGTTGTCAGGTGACGAGAACGCCTACGAGAAATAGAAAGGCAAAGGGAGGGCTGGAGAGTGACAGCAGGAGTAGGAGGGTTCTTTTAGATAGGGGGTGCCAGGGAAGATCTCTAGGAGGAAGCAGGAGGTTTGAAGTTGTCCCAGAACCTATACCAACAATATTGGGGTGAGAATAGAGCCCACTTTCGAAGAGGGAAGTGGCTCGAATAGATGTGTCCACACCCATGTTCACACCCGCTCTACTCCTGACAGCCAAGGGTGGAAGCCTCCCAGGTGTCCATCAACCTGTATTGATGAGAGTGTAAACAAAATGGCGTGCATACACACAACGGAATACTATGCAGCCTTAAAAAGGAATGAAATTCAGACACAGGCTACAATATGGATGAACCTTAAAGACATTATGTTAAGGGAAATAAGGCAGACGTAAAAGGACGAATGGTGTATGATCCCACTTACACGAGGTACCCAGAATAGTCAAATTCGTAGAGACAAAGAACAGAATGGGGATTGCCAAGGGCTGGTGGGAGGGCCATCGGGGGTGGGGCAAAGCGAGGAGTTCATGTTTAATGGGGACAGTTTCCGTTGGGGACGATGGCAAAGCTTTGGAGACGGCTGGTGCTGATGGTTACACAAGAACGGGAATGTATTTAATGTCACCGAGCGATACACTCAATATGGCTACAATAGGAAGCTTTAGGTTATGTATATGTTGTCACAATTTTTAAAATTAGCTGGACAAAGAAAAGAGGAGGAGGAGGGGGTTGGAGAAAGGAAAGCAGAGACAGGAATGACATTTAGTAAGTGAAGCTTACTTTGGACTGGTCAGCCGTGAAGCCTCTTCCATACATTATCTCATCTCATCTTTACAACACCCATCACATTAAATATGATCCCAGTTTAGAGACGAATAAACCAGTGCTCAGACCCATCAAGCGCCTCTCTCGGTGGCGAGTGACAAGGCTGGGATTCAAACCCACACTCCCTGTTCTCTGCCTATAGCCTCCCACCTTAACCCGTGCCGTAGCACCCTGTGCTTGCTAAAACCTTCACCGCTATGCACCCTTCAACAGCATCCATCGCTGAGTCGAGCCACAGGGGTGGTGGGCTTACAGTGGGCTCAGTCATGTAGGGGATTCATGAAAAAGATGAGTGCATGCAAATCTTGAAATTGCAATGATATCTTTGAGTTTGAAAAGTTATCTGTGTCACTCCACAAACAAATCCAGGTGCTTTTCTGGGTGCTGGCGAGGGTTAGGGAGACAAAGAAGCCAGCTCTTGGATGCAAAGCCTGATCTAACAGAATAAAGAGAGAAATCAGTAGCATCAAATCTGCGTGGAAAACACTACCGAAATGTCACATGGAGATTCACGCAGGATGCTACGGAAACTCAGAGGATCCTAGAGAAGGGATTTTTTTTTTCTTTTTTGTCCTAAGAAATTAGAAAGCTTTTCCTCCCTACAAAATAGAGTCACCCTAGAACCTAAGCTAGGAGAGTTAAGGAGAACCTTAGCTTGCAATTTCTAACGTACTTTCACTTTCCACCCATCTTCCTTCCCACTGGTCAGTTTCCTGGGAAACATCCACATTTCCAGAACCAAAATACCAATAACATGTCATTAGAATGACATCAACATGACAAGAACATTTTGTTAAAATAACTCTAAGGCCTAAAGTACATGTGACAATTATTTTTAAATGGCATTAGCTCCACAAAAGGGAGGCACTAATGAGAGGCGCTTTTTTTTTTTTAATACAAAAAAATATTTGATTTCTCAGAATGCTTATCCTTTGGGATCAGAACAGTGGTTGAAGTTTAATATTAACTTTGGAACAATTGAAGTAAATTCTGTTCCTTGGAAAGGATTAGCAGAGTCTCTGGGATTTTGTATGGAGACAGAATAGGGCTGTAGCAAAACCTGTTTTAACTTTGTCCAGGAAAGAAGAATGGTATGGTGCTGCTTCCAGAGATCTAGGTCCTTATGTCTTGAGTCAAAGGAGGGTTGGAGGGCATGGTATTGTGGTTCTCAGAGCCCCTGGTACTGCCTCTGATCTATACATGTCTTCCCAACTCTGCTTCTAGGAACATCAAATAGAAATCTGACATGGAGGGTATGTTTCCACCATGGAGGGTATGTTTCCACCATGGAAACGGGCAAACGAGGCTCCCTGCCCCCCACCCCCAGAGTCCTCTACCAGCCTGCCCCAGGGCTGATAGCTCTGCAGTTGTATTAGAAAGTTTCTGCTCTGGATGGCTCAGTGGGTTAAAGCCTCTGCCTTGGGCTTGGGTTATGATCTCAGGGTGTTGGGATCGAGCCCCGCATTGGGCTCTCTGCTCAGCAAGGAGCCTGCTTCCCCTTTCTCTCTGCCTCTCTGCCTACTTGTGATCTCTCTCTCTCTCTGTCAAATAAATAAATAAAATCAAGAAAGAAAGGAAGAAAGGAAGAAAGAAAGAAAAAAGAAAGAAAGAAAAAAGTTTCTGCTATCCCTGAGGCACCAAAATAGACTTGTTTCTGCTCACAGGAACTGCACCTCTGTGGTTAGAAATGATGTTACTATAATTTATGATACAAGGTGGAGCCCTTCTCTCTTGTTTAAAAATACACTAATAGGGCGTTAGTGGCCCCACATGTGGGTTATCAGGGCTTGCTTCGGAAGGGGAATTTGTAAAAGAGGCAATTTCTAGTTCTGGCGAGAAACCCTATCTGGGCTCCCAGGAAGGGATTAAATATCACACAAGCACATTCTTGCAGCAGGCTGATTCAACCAGTAGGAAAGTCTGGCTGTAACTGAAAGGTTTAGAGAAAAATAAGAAATTGCTTCTCAGAACTCATCTAGGGGAGCTTTCGATCTAAGAACATACATACAGCAAAGGGTGCCCAGTGCAGACAGGCTGGATTTTTTTTTTTTCTTCTTCTTCAGGGGAACTGTGTTTACCACATGCTCTGGTCCCACGAATTGAAAGCGTATTTCACCCTATCGGCACATAGAATATTTAAGATTCCTGAAATATTTCAACTTTCCTAAAGAATTTTATACCTGGGTGACTGAGTTTCGATCTTAGAAAAGTCACATAGGCAGCGAAATCAAATATTGCAGATTTAAGATAATTAGCACCTTGCCTCCTTATAAAGCGAGGTTTCATGGGGGAAATTGACTTACTCATTGTGATCTGGCCAGGAAGTTTGAAAATTCAAGGGGACACACCTTTGAGAAGAAGAAATGCATTGATACAGTTTGCCTCGTCCTGGTCTAGCGTGTAATTGTGTGCGGTCACTCGTGTGTGTCCTCAAACAGTAAAACCAAGGTATGCTCAGAAAAAGAGGCTTATTTTGGCTTGAGGATCTAGCATGGTTTTCAAATACAGTTTCAAGTTCTAGAGAAGTTGTATTTTATCAGAACTTCTGAAGAAAAGGCTTCCCTTAAAAGAAAACCCCAAGCTATATTTTTCTAAGTCTCTCTTTCTGAATGCGACCTAGCAGAATTACAGATGGAATGCTTGATAGGAAGGGAAAAAAACATAATCAGTGCAAAGCACCTCTTCTGGGCCAGGCTCTGATGTTTAGGTGTGGGTTTTTGTGGGTTTTTTTTTTCCCCCTCTTTGTCTACTTCTTCTCCTCCTTTTTGGAAACATTCTGTTCAAAAATTTAATCAAGGGGTTCCTCAAAAAGTTAGACATAGAATTACCATATGACCAACAATTCTATTCCTAGCTGGAACCCAAAAGAATTGAAAGCAAGTACTCAAATAACAACTCATACCCCTTGTGCGTTAGGGCACAGTTCATAATATCAGAAAGTAAATGGGCTCCCGGGTAGTTCAGTTGGTTCCTTGTCTGACTCTTGATCTCAGCTCAGGTCTTGATCTCAGAGTCATGAGTTCAAGCCTTGTGTTGGGCTCCATGCTGGGCATGGAACTTACTTGAAGAAGAAGAAGGAGGGAGAGGAGGAGGGGTAGGGGGAGGAGGTAAAAACAACCTTAGGAATATACAAACGAAACGTGGCGTGTGCATACAATGGACTACTAGTCGGCTTTAAAAAGGAATGAGGTTCTCCCACGAGCTACACCATGGATAAACATTAATCTAAGTAAAAGAAACCAGACAAATATGGTATGAGTCCACTTACAGGAAATATCTAGAATAGTCAAATTCATAGAAACAGAAAGTAGCTGCGGGAATGGGGAATTATTGCTTAACGGGGACAGTTTCTGTTTGGGGTAATTAAAAATTCTGGAAATAGGAGTGATGATTGCACAACATTGATAATGTAATTAATGTAACTAAATTGTACACTCAAAAATGGTAAAAGAGGGGACCCCGGGGTCCTGGGACTGAGCCCCGTGTCGAGCTCCCTGCTTAATGGGGAGTCTGCTTCTCCCTCTCCTTCTGTACCCCCCCCTTGTGCTCTCTATCTCGTGTGCATCTCTCTCTCAAATAAATAAATAAAATCTTTAAAAGAAATGGTTAAAGTGACTAACTTTATGATAGGTATACTCTACCATAATAAAAACCATTTTTTTAAAAAGACACTATAAAAAATCGAATCTGCTATAATTCTACGTAAAAACACAGGTAATACCCGTAAGATTGACATGTTGCATGGTGCTTCCACTCACCTTTGGTTCTGTGAATCTCATATTTCAACTAAAATCTTGCTATTTACTGTCTGGTACCCTATCCACAGACATGATCTTTAGTCAAGAAAGCAAGCCCAAGGGGGCGCCTAGGGGGCTCACTTGGAAGGGCATGCGACTCTTGACCTCAGGGTCGTGGGTAGAGAGATTATTTAACTAAAAAAAATAAAGGAAGAAACAAACAGAAAGCAAGCCCAAAGAATTTGACTCCTACAATTTGGACTGAATGTGTTGAATCACATCTGCTTTGCAAACCATGGCCCCAGGGAACTCCCAGGAAAGCAGGTCCCACTGGGCATGTGGGGGCGGGGGCAGGGGGGATGACACGTGCATTAGGTCGTGGTGCACAGGAGTGAGGCAGGTAGGGGTCATGGTCGAAAGGCCAGGCTCTGGGCCAGACTGCCTGACTTTGTGACCTCAAACAAGTGTCTTAACCTCTCTGGGCCTCACTTTCCTTCCCTATCAAAGGGAGATAAGCAATAGCCACCAGCTCCCAGAGCTGTTTGGAGGACCCAATGAGTCAGTCCAGAACATTGCCTGGTACACAGTCAAGAGTAGCTTTTTGGTAAAATATCCTATTCATAGCTTCGCTTTTAGTTCAGAATGATTTTGTGGTGACTTCCATAATACACTGCTGCGAATATAGTAGGATATTAATAATGTGATATATATAAGCCTATGTGGAAAATTACTCAGCCTGAAAAGGAATGAACTGTTGGTACACACAACAACTGGGGTCGATCTCAAGAACATTCTCTTGAGTAAAAAAAAAAAAAAAAAAATGCCAACCTCACAAGGTCACACTCCCATGTGTATGTGCCCGTGTATATGACCTTATATACGTGCGTATGACCTTCTCAAAATGACAAGATTATAAAGACAGAGAAGAGGTCAGTGGTTGCTGGGGGTTAGCGTGGTGACAAGTGGTTATAACTGAAAGCATGAGAGTAGGAAAGCACGAGATCTTCATGGTGATGGAGCAGAGCCCAACCTTGACCATGGTGGTGGTCCTACACGGAACAGAGTAGGCACAGAACTCTGCACGCACATATGGGGCCTCTGTCAATTGCTGGTTATGATGTGGTCCTCTAGTTAAGGAAGATGTCACCAAAGGGAAACTAGAGGAAGGGTCCGTGGGAGCTCACTCTGCTCTCTTTGCAACTTCCCGTGATACTATAACAACTTCAAAATAAAAAGTTTTTAAAAATCAGTAACATGGAGGCTCCTGGGCGGCTCAGTTGGTTGAGCGACTGCCTTCGGCTCAGGCATGATCCTGGAGTCCCAGGATCAAGTCCCATATCAGGCTCCCAGCTCAGTGGGGAGTCTGCTTCTCTCTCTGACTCTCCCCACTCTTGTGTACTCTCTCTCATTCTCTCTCTCTCAAATAAATAAATAAAATCTTTTTAAAAATCAATAATATGCATTCAATAAGAACAATTCAATAGATATTGAATTCCTTAGAAGGAGGATAGAAGACTTAGAGTTGCTTTTTTGTTTAAGATTTTCTTTAAAAAAAAAAGAAAGAAAGAAAAATTTTCTTTTTCAGGTAAGCTCTACACCAAACGAGGGGCTTGAACTCACGACCCCAAGATCAAGAGTCACACGGTCTACAGACTGAACCAGCCAGGCGCTCCAAGGGTTGCTTTTATATATTTATTCATTCATTCATTCATTTTTTTTTCATTCATTCATTCATTTTAAAGATTTTATTTATATCACAGAGATAGCCAGAGAGCACAAGTCGGGGGAGGGGTGGCAGGAAATGGCAGAGAGAGAGGGAGAAGCAGGCTCCCCACCGAGCAGGGAGCCTGATGCGATGTGGGGATGCGGGGCTCAGTCCCAGGACTCCAGGATCATGAACTAAACCGAAGGCAGACACTTAACCGACTGAGCCATCCAGGTGCCGCCCTCCCAAGGGTTGTGTTTAAATGATTACGTCTTCAGCGTTTGAGATTTCTAGGAGACAAGCCGTTAAGAGGAGAAATTTGGAAGGAAACAGAACAAGTTCGGGAGTGGGGATGAGGGTGGTGGGAGGACAGGGGAAGACTTTATTTTTCAGACCCTAAATTCTGAAAGATACTTCGTAGGAGATTTTTTAAATTGGGGTCATAATGGGAACGTAGTCTGAAAAGCCGTTTCCACATGTGCAGATAGGCTTCCTCTGTCTATTTCTTGTACTGATTCTCAATCCCAGTCGAAAAAGAGGAAAGTAAAATTTATCACGCAGCTACTGGGGGATTGCATGTACTATATCCTTTAATTATTCCCATTTTATATATAAGAAACCTGAGGCATGGGGTGCTCTCTTTATTGCACAGGGACAAATGGGAAGTCATTTGTCCCTGTGCATCGGGAGTCATTCGCATTGGAAGGCCCGTTTCTCGCTATGCCCTCCTTCTCACCCACATCCGTGACCCGAGCGGCTCCTACCATAGTCTTCATAATAGGCCTGGAATTCTATAATTTAAGAAGCTGGTCCTCCAAACTTAAGTGGATATAAACACTCCCTGGGGAAATGCAGTCTTGGGCCACATCCCAGTAAACCCTCCATTAGCCAGTCGGGGAGGAGGGGGCGCTGGGGCAGGCATTCTTATTTGCAGTTGGTGCCTCGGGTATGCAGATGTTCGTGCTTCGTCTGCCCTTGAAGACCACTGGCCCAGACTCTCGGGACTCCACCATCAGAATGTTCTGGAATTCCCAAGCACTGGGGGCAGTCTGCTAAGGTGACCAACCATCCCAGCCTGGTCAGGACTTGAGGGGTTTTCCGGGACGTGGAAATTTTAATGCTAAAACTGGGAAAGTCCTGGACCCGTCGGAACCAGATGGTCACCCTCTGAATTCAGGAGGTGACTGACCGTCCCAGGTTGCTCCTTTAATTGCAGAGACGTCAGCGGTCCTTCAGGTTGTCCTCTGGGTACTGGCTGAGCTGGCTGAGCAGAGTGAAATCCCACTCCGGGACCCCCACGTCAGCTCACATGTCATACTGTAGGGCTGGCAGAAGGGGCCACCTAGAGCCAAGCGGTGGGCATTTTCTGTCAGACAAAGAGGAATGGGCAACATCTGAGAGTCCTTATACGTCAAACCCCCTGTAGTTAAGAAATCAGGATCTGGGGACGCCTGGCTGGCTCAGTGAAGCCTGCGACCCCTGAGCTTGGGATTATGGGTTCAAGCCCCACGTTGGCTGTAGAGGTTATTTAGAAAATAAAGGGGAGGAGAGAGGTGGGGAGGGGAGGGGAGAAAATCAGGTCCTGGAATCTAGAGAGATCCACATCCCAGTGTCTTCTGCCCCTCGCTGTCAGGTTTGGACACATTTTTAACCATTTTTTAAAAAATTATTTATTTTAGAGACACAGAAGCATGCACGAGCAGGGGGAGGGGCAGAGGGAGCCAAGCAGACTCCCCACCGAGTGGGAAGCCCTAAGCGGGGCTCCATTCCAGGACCCTGAGATCATGACCCCAACAGAAACCAAGAGCCCAATGCCTAACCAACTGAGCCACCCAGGCGCCCCCTATTTAACCTTTTTTTGAGCTTCAACTTCTCATCTCTGAAATGATAGAATGCCACCCTTCCTGCCTGCCCCCCTGCCGGCCCGCTATTTTTGGTTTCTATTTTATCAATTTTTACATTTGACTTTACCCATTCCTGTTTTTTATTCTTTCTGAAAGGGTTTTGGTCAGGCCTCCAGTTCAGAAGACTGCCTCTGGCAGAGATGTTTACAGGAAATGAGGGAGAAGGCACCAGGGGTAGGAAGACGGGAGATTCGAACCCGTGATGCAAGGGTGCATCTGGTTAGGGGCAGCTGGGTGCTTACTACCTGCCGGGCCGTGTACTAAAAATTTTACTTCTACCATTTCGATTGGGCCCCACAGCACCTCTGTGAGGCAGACACAATGACTACCCGTATTTCAGATGAATTCTCCAGTTAAAGAACAAGTCAAAATGGAAATTACAGTCCAACTGGAACTGAACAATGAGGACAGAGCCATCTACACTGAGACCCGTGGGATGAGGACAAAGCAGCCTGGGGAGGGAAGGGCACAGCGTTAAGATGCCTTTAGTAGGAAATAGAATTTTAAAAGATTGGTAAAAAAAAAACATTTTTACTCAAGAAAATTGGAAAGAATAACAATAATTTCAAAAAGAATAAAAGACAGGAATGGATAAAGTCAAATGTAAAACTTGATAAAAAGGAAACACGGGCGCCTGGGTGGCTCAGTGGGTTAAAGCCTCTGCCTTTGGCTCAGGGCATAATCTCAGGGTCCTGGGATCGAGCCCTGCATCGAGCCCCGCATCGGGCTCTCTGCTCAGCAGGGAGCCTGCTTCCCCCTCTCTCTCTGCCTGCCTCTCTGCCTACTGTGATCTCTCTCTCTGTCAAATAAATAAAATCTTTTAGAGAGAGAGAGAGAGAGAGAAACAGATATAGCGGGGGATTGGGCAGAAAGGGTGAGAATTGAACATTCAGGGATGGGGGGCTCCCAATGCCCAAGCCTTTGCATGCATGATCTTCAGCCTGTGCTGCCTGTGAATGGAGGCCTCGCTATCACATTCCCCCCTATGTTGCTGAGTTCCAGGCATGTGGCGGTGCTCTCTATATTCTAACTGGGATGGGTCAACAAAAGAATGAATAATCTACTCTTGGGGATACTCACCCCAGACCTGAGAGCTCTTCCCACAGAACTTGAGGTCCCCCTCCCCCTTTTGGTCCCCCATACTTTTCATTTCATTTCTTTTTTTATTTTTTTAAAGATTTTATTTGGAGGGGCGCCTGGGTGACTCAGTTGGTTAGGCAACTGCCTTCGGCTCGGGTCATGATCCCGGAGTCCTGGGATCGAGTCCCGCATCGGGCTCCCTGCTCTGAGAGGAGCCTGCTTCTCCCTCTGACCTTCTCCCCTCTCATGCTCTCTCTCACTGTCTCTATCTCAAATAAATAAATAAAATCTTTAAAAAAAAATAAAAATAATAAAAAAAATTTTAAAAAAGATTTTATTTGGAGCACCTGGGTGGCTCAGTCGGTTAAGGGTCTGCCTTCAGCTGGGGTCATGATTCCGGGGTCCTGGGATGGAGCCCCAAACGGGCTCCCCGCTCAGTAGGGAGCCTGCTTCGCCTTGTCCCTCTGTGACTCCCCCTGCTTGTGCTCTCTCATTCTCTCTCTGTCAAATAAATAAAATTTTTAAAAAATAAAAATAAAAAATAAATAAAGATTTTATTTTTTTGAGAGAAAGAGAGTGAGAGGGAGAGAGCACATGAGGGGGGAGGGGGACGCCCCCCCCCCCCCCGTGCGGGGAGCCTGAGGCAGGGCTGGATCCTGGGTCCCCCGGATCATGACCCCAACCTAAAGCAGACGCTTGATGGACTGAGCCACCCAGGCGCCCCTGCATTTCTTGTTAGAACTGTTTTCAGGGGTGGGGGGCAGGCTCAGTAGGTTAAGCATGGGACTCTTGGACTCCACTCAGTTCTCGATCTCAGGGTGGTGAGTTTGAGCCCCGCGTTGGGCTCTGCACTGGGTGTGGAGCCTACTTAAAAATTAATAAATACATGAAATAAAAATTGTTTTCTTTAAAACAAAAAGGCAGAAACCCATTCTAGCTAGCTTAGGTTAAAAGGGACATTTATCACAGAAAACAGGCTGATGAGTCCAGAAGGAAGGTGTGGGTGCAACCTGAGGTGGCATCCGGGGAGAGACCCCCACCCCCCTCCGGTCTGCCTCTCTGCACGCTTTCACTCTCCTCTTCCTAGAATGACCACCGTCTGCAGAAAATACAGGTGTCCGAGGCTCCCGGGCGGACATATTTCAGTGCCACTGTGGAGACCACATCCTTTGGGATCCTAACTCCAGTCCCAGCGGAGAGTTGGACTTGCCCTGTCTGAGTCCGGCCTTGGGGCTGTTTCACGGACACTAGCTGGGAGAGCACGGTCCTGCAGTCCAAGAGCGTGGCTGGGACCCACTCCATGGAAGGAGGTGGGGAGAAGACAGTTCACGCGTCACCGTGAGCTGGGGGCATTCCACAAGGCATCCCTAACCTTGGGCTTTCCAAACCTGTCATTCACGTGCCACCTTCATAACAGGAGCCGTAGCACTGACTGACCGAGTGCCTATCACAGCCCTGCCACTTCCTAGCTGTGTGACCCTGAGCAAGTTGCTTAGCCTCTCTGTGCACCGTCTCCTCAGTATTGAATGAAGTTGATTGGTGTAAAAAAAAATCTTAAAACTGCGATTGTCATACAGTAAAGAGATTTAAAAAAAAAAAAAAACTAGCTATTATTCTTCAAGAGCCTTTACTGGGTTTTTGTTTTTGGTTTTTTTTTTTTTTTTTTTTAAGATTTTGTTTATTTATTTGAGAGAGAGAACTCAGCAGATGCAGAGGGAGAAGCAGGCCCCCTGCTGAGCAGGGAGCCAGATCCCAGGACCCTGGGATTGTGACCTGAGCCGTAGGTGGACACTTAATTGGCTGAGCCACTCAAGCGCCCTGAGCCTTTACTTTTTTAAATCCCTTTATGGACCACCTAAAATTATTACCATTGTTTATTTTTAAAAAATGCTTTTCTACTTTAAATAAATTTTTAAAAGGAAACTCTGCATCACTGCTATCAATGAAAAATCAGTGTCATGTTCCATAAATAGAAGGTAATTATATATATAGCATACTATATATATACGCCCACCTATATGGCCCATGTACATGTAGGCTAGTTCTAGCCATAGAGCATTGCCTGCTGAAGGCCTGCACTCATTTCCAAGGGGAGATTTGCAAGTGTTAGAGAGGTATTAAAGACATATTAGCGTCACACTGAGACTTTCTTCTTTGAGTAATCATAAGGAGGGACCAGACAATGAGAAGGGTATTATGTTCTCACTTTGGGACTCTGTGTGATTAATGCCTTGTCCCTGTACCACTAAAGTCCGCTCCCAGACCACAAACGGTGAAACACTTTGTTATATCATCAAATCTCCATTCACATTCCCACAATCATGTTTTTGTCTGGCAGGGATCCCCACTACCTCTACCGGCCCTCGCCAGCATTCTGCGTCCCGCCATCTGGGCTCTGGGATGCACTGTGTTGCCGGCGGAGCGGCCGGTCCTCCAGAGCTCAGGCGTCCTAAGAAAACAGTGCAGTCGCTTCGGAAAACGGTCTGACCGCTCCTCAAAAGGTTAAGCATAGAGTTTACCGTATGACCTGGCAATTCCATTCCTGGGTGTATACCCAAGGTGATTGAAAGCGTGAAGTCAGAAAGTGGAAATAAGCCTCACGTCCCTCAGCAGATGAATGAATGGACAAACCAAAGAGAATATTTGGCAATAAAAAAGGATCAAGCATGAATACATGCTACGGAATGGACAGACCCTGAAAACATGATGTTAAGAAAAAGAAGCCAGGGGCGCCTGGGTGGCTCAGTGGGTTAAAGCCTCTGCCTTCGGCTCAGGTTGTGATCTCAGGGTCCTCAGATCGAGCCCCCCATCAGGTTCTCTTCTCAGCAGGGAGCCTGCTTCCCCCTCTCTCTCGGCCTGCCTCTCTGCCTGCTAGTGATCTCTCTCTCTCTCTGTCAAATAAATAAATAAAATCTTTAAAAAAAAAAAAAAGAAAAGAAAAGAAAAGAAAAAGAAGCCAGTCACAGAGGATCCCATATTATAGAATTTTGTCTATATGAACTTTGTGCAGAAAAGGCAAATCCATAGAGACAAAAAGTAGATTAGTGGGCACCTGGGTGGCTCAGTTGGTTGAGCGACTGCCTTGGGCTCGGGTCATGATCCCGGAATCCCGGGATCGAGTCCCATATCGGGCTCCCGGCTCTGCGGGAGGTCTGCTTCTCCCTCTGACCTTCTCCCCTCTCATTCTCAGTCTCTCTCTCTCTAATAAATAAATAAATAAATAAATAAATAAATAAATAAAATCTTTAAAAAAAAAAAAGTAGATTAGCGAGTTCCTAGGGTTAGAGGGTGGGATTGGGGGAAATGGGAAGTGAGTACTAATGAGTAAGAGGTTTCTTTTGGGGATGATGAAAATGTTCTGGAACAAGACAGCAGTGATGATTGCACAATTCTGAGAATGTATTCAAAGCCATTAAACTGTATATGTATTTTAAATAGGTGAGTCGTACAGGACATGAATTGTATCTCAATAAAACTATTTTAAAAATAGCTAACATCCGCCTTGGGAGGAGTCCGATGACCAATACCACACCTCACTAGAGTGTGTAACTAATTGCTGGGCTGCCAAGCGCACTGACTCATGGGCTAGGGGGCGGTCCCCGTGGCGCTTTGTTTGCATGGCGGGGATTGTGCCTGCAGCCGTGAGGTTGAGTATGTTCAAAGCCTTACCTGGGAGAACTGTCATCCAATGCACCCAAAACTAGCCTCGAAGCGTTCAGAGTGCCGTAGGCCAATCCATTCAATGAATCCGTTTCCAAAAAAAAATTTTTTTTTTTTTTGAAACCTACGAAGTGCCAAATGTCATAAGAATCTGAAGACATGGCACTGAAGGTCCCTGAAAAGGACACTGGCCTCATGGAGGCGCACCCAACTGAAAGACAACCAAAAACCAGTGAATACATACATGTTATATTAAATTGGGTCTATCAGGTGCGAAACACGTGGGTATGTGTGTACACCTACACATGTATTTTCTCTGATCCTCTCTACGTGGAACTGCATCTAGTTTGTAATTGCTGCCAGTGAGTCCCCCCAAATCAAAATCATTCAGTTCCCTTCAAGTACATTAGGACCAAAGGTTCTGTACTTAAGAATCAGTGCAACTGGGGACCTGGGTGGCTCCGGTGGTTAAGCAACTGCCTTCAGCTTAGGTCACGATCCCGGGGTCCTGGAATCGAGTTCCATGTCGGGCTCCCTGCTCTGTGGAGAGCCTGCTTCTCCCTCTCCTTCTGCCTGCTACTCCCCATCTTGTGGTCTCTCTGTGTCGAATTAATAAATAAAATCTTAAAAAAAAAAAAAGTCAGTGCAACCCTGTTCAAATAGGAACAGGGTCTTCCACCATTCGACGCTTCCAGGTCAGTTTCGATGGTTGCCATAAGTCCCAAAGCGTGTCTAATGGACCCATTAAAACAGTATTTTTCTTCCTTTGGCTTTAATAATCATACTTTGTGATGCTGAAAAGCTTTATTATTCTCTTTTTATGCTGCTTCCTCTAACCATTCACAGACCTGCTCCCTTCTGTATAAGTGGACAGATTTGAGGGTTTTCATGTGATATGTATTCATAATCACACCCTGCGTGTTCAAGAGAGAGGCAGTAAAAACGCTGGGGGCTGATATCCTTCTGGAGTCTTTTCCCACAAGGCCGTCACCCTACAGCCAATCAGCTACTAAAGTCTATTGATTTTTTTTCCTACAATACCCTGGGGGGTCTTTCTGCCAGTCCTACTGTCAAAGCCTTGGCATCTTCATGACCTCGTGCCCAGATAATTGAGTATCTTCCCTTCTTCCCGCCTCTCCTGTGTTAAAAACATTATGAGTCAGTCTTGACAGCTTCTTCCGCCTCACCTTCCCTTGTCCAAACCATCAAGTCCTACCAATCTTGCCACCTAGAAATGTCTCAGGACTGTCCATTCATTTTAGCTCCTCGCTGGCAAGCATCCGATCTAGTTTCTTAAATTGGACAATTGCAGGAGCCTCCAAACTGGTCTCTTTTTTCCACTCTGGTCCTTGTGCAGTCCACTCTCCCTGCTCCGCTGCATGAGCGAACTTTGAAAATTGAAAATCTGAGCGTGCTGCTTCCCTGCTAGAACCCTTCTCCTTGGGCTGAGAATAAAGACCAGACTCCTTAACTTGACCTTTGAGATGCTATGGGATCTAGCCCCTGCCACCTCCTCCAGCTGCTTCCAGACTGCAGCCTCAAGTATCTTTTCAGCCCTCCGCATCCTTCAGGCTTCCTCCTTTCATGAGACATTTGCATGTGCTTAGTCCTGATGCCAAAACTGTTCTTCCCATCCCAGCGCACCAAGGGGCGGCGATGTACTCTTCAAATCCCAGCTTCCCTATTATTTCCCAGCAGAGCCGTCACAGGCCCCTCGGACACAACGTCAGGCTGCTCCATGGGGTAGCCTTGTAAGTCCATGCAGCTCTCTCCCACCGCACGAGGCACAGCTGCAAGGCCACCCCAAATGGTATCATATTTAATGGACATCTTTTGCCCCCACTAGGCTATAAGTTCCCTATGAGTCAGGAATCCGGATGTGGCTTAAGGGGATCCATCCAGCTCAAGGTGCAAAGTGTTGGCTGGGGATGCAGCCTCGCGTGAAGGCTCAACTGGGGAAGGACCCATTTCCAGCCCATTCCTACGATGTTCACAGGATTCATTCCTCACAGGCTGTTGGACTGAGGGACACAGTTCTTCTCTGGCTCTTGGCTGGAGACCTTGTTCGGTTCCCACCAAGTGGGCCTCTTCATAGTGCAGCTCACAATATGGCAGCTGGATTCCCTCAGAAGAAGCAGGCCCACAAGAAAGAGCAACAGAGGGCGAGCAACATGGAAGTCACAGTCTTTGTGTGAGCTAACCTTTGGAATGACATCCCCTCACCTTTGTCATATTCTATTTATTAAAACTGAGTCACTGGCTTCCGCCCTCACCCAAGGGTGCAAATACCAGGAGCTGTGGGTCACTGGGGCCATCTTAGAGGCTGCCTACCAAAGACATCATGTCTGTTTTGACTCATCATTATTTTCCCAAATTATTTTCCCATGTGGTTGGCACATAATAAATACATAAACAGTCAGGAGTAAATCCCTAGGTGATTCTCCCTAAAATACCAACTGAATCATGCTACATCTATGTTTAAAAACCTTCAGTGGATTCCTGTTTCCCAACCTTTGTTTTTATTGATGGCCTTTTATAATCTGTTTATAAACTACTTCTTAATTTCAGAAACGACCAGCCACTAACTAAAGACGTCTACACAAGCTCACCTCCATGACTTTCCTCCTCTACTTTCTTCTTCCTTATCTTTCCAAATTTAATTTTCTGACTACTTCTTGAAAATTCATTTCTCTTTTCAATTTCAACAAGTATAAAATTTTAGAAGCCAGAAATCTAGGACTTTATAAAGGAAAAAAAAAACTTTTATTAAGAAAAAAAAAACAGATGTGGTAGGAGGCCGGGGAGGCCAAGCACAGAGGATTTGTAGGGCAGTGAAAATACCCTGAGTGATACTCTAACAGCAGATGCATGCTATTACACATCTGTCCAAACTCGTAGCGTGTCCGGCACCAAGAGTGAGCCCCAGTGTAAACTATGGACATTGGGTGACAATGATGTATCCACATAGGTTTGTCAGTGGTAAGAAATGTACTGATCTGGTGTGAAATATTGATGGAGGGCAAGACTGTGCACAGTCCAAGGTATACGGGAGATCTCTGAACCTTCTACTCAATTTTGCCGTGAACCTAAAACTGCTCTAAAAAAAACCAGTGTCTTTTAATGGGATCGGAAAGGAGACAAACCATAAGAGACTCTTAATCCCAGGAAACAAACTGAGGGGGGTGGGAGGGGAGGGATGGGGTGGCGGGGTGATGGACATTGGGGAGGGTGTGTGCTATGGTGAGTGCTGTGAAATGTGTAAGACTGATGAGTCACAGACCTGTACCCCTGGGGTACATAATACATTATATGTCAATTTTACAAAATAAAATTCAAAAATTTTTTAAAAATTGAAAAATAAAGTCTTTAAAAATTAAAATTAAAAATTAAATTGATTTTCTAATTATTAAATCTGTCGACTTTGAAAAAGAATTTTAATCATCAAGCAGAGCACATGAACTTAACAAGGCAGCCCCCAGTCGGATTTTGATCTGGCTCTATATCCAACGCTACCATTTAATAGCTGTGTGACCTTGGACAAGGTATACAACCTCTCTGGGTTCTTCTCATGGATAATACAAGGATGATAATATCATCTCCTTGGTTGGTTGTGAAGATTAAAAAAATAATCCATTTAAAGTGCTTAGCACAGGGGGCACCTCGCTGGCTCAGCCCCTATTTAAGATTTGACTCCTGATCTCTGGGTCGTGAGGTAAAGCCCTACATTGGGCATAGAGTTCACTTAAAAAAAATAATGATAATTTTTTTTTAAATAATAAAGGTCTTAGCACCTTAGCACAGAACCTCAATAAATGTTAAGAATGAAGGGATCATTTTTCAACCTGAGTTCTCATTGGCTCAGTGTTCAAGGTTCCTGTCACAGAACCTAGCACACAGGTGTTTGAAAACATACTTGGGAATTTCTTTCAACTTCTAATCTGCAAGTCATTTAATGCAATCAAACTCAATTACTATATATATTTATATATATATATATATATATATATATATATATATATATATATATGTACTTTTAAGTAAGCTGTGCACCCAACATGAAGCTTAAACTCATGACCCCTGAGATCAAGAGTCACATGCTCTAGCAGCCTGAGCCAGAGCCAGCCAGGCACCCCTAAGAGATGTATTTTTAAATGCAGCATATTATTATTATTAATGAGTTACTCATGAGAGGAAGCCAGCTTACGCCCAAAATTATTAAATAAACCCATAACATACAAAAATGAGAAGCTATTTGAATGTATTTTAAAAGAGAGAAAGAGAGAAGGAGGGAGAGAGGGAGGAAAGAAGGAAGAAGCAAGGGCAGGTCACAGAGTTTTCCCACGGAAAAGAAAAAAAACCTCACCAACTGGTAAAATGAGAAAAGTCAAAAGCTCCATAGGCAAGATAGCATGGAACAACAAATTTAATTTTAATTCTAATAATACAATAATACAGTTTCAAAACACTTCTTTCCTCCTAAATCAAATAGTTATGGGAACAGTATGCCATTTGGCACAGAGAAAGGTGAGAAGTATTTTATTAGAGAAGATTAATTAGAAAATGTAGTATTTTAGCATTTAACGGCACAGAGATTTTTTTTTTTTTTTTTTTTAGTACATAAATAGAAAACTTTCGGTTCTCTTTTGAGTTAGCAATCCATTTTGTTCTTAAATCCCCGTAATTCGGCAACACACAGATACCCGGGTAATGAACTGGCTTGGGTCAAACAGCTTCGAAGGTGAAATCTGAATTTCTGACTTGCGGCCTGATGGGCCAGCTTCCTCACAGAACTTGCCACGAATGGAAAGCACTCTGGGGCACAGAACAGGGTGACAGCGTCCTCACCCACAGGCCACCGGCCTCCAGCTGTGAGAAACCACAGGCCGTGCCCTCCTTCCTGCCCCCACCAGCCACATGGCCGCCATCTTGAGCAGGCAGGAGAACTCCATCCAGACACAGCCCAGCTCAGTTTGGGGGATTCCGGTCACACCCATTATTATTGGGAGCTGGATTCTGACGTGATTTGGTAGCCGAATCAAGATCAAAATGCCTCTGGGCATTAGCACTGGAACATGCGAGACAATAGCTCGGTGTTTTCAGAAAGAGAATATCTGTACAGCTGGGCCAGGTCCCCAGAGATTCAACTTTTTGTGTGTTTAAAATAGATGGGAAATTTATACAAATAGGCAAAATTCTAGACTCATCACTCACTAATGAGGCCCACTCGTCACTAAACGCTGGTCATTTCAAGGACCGAGTGCATTTGCAAAATGCTTCCCTTACCTATAAAGGAGGTAAAGCTAGAACCTATCACACCTGGGTCACTTTAACAGTCCAATGAACTAGAATCTGCACAGTAATTACATATTTTCAAGGGTCTCTCATGGGTGCCACAATGTCTAAGAAGGACCAGCTCCATCATTTACAGGAACTGGTGTGAAATGAAAATATGAGGCCTCTTGTTCAGAAATTATTAAGAATCTCAAAAGATGGGGCGCCTGGGTGATTCAGTTGGTTGAGCAACTGCCTTTGGCCCAGGTCATGATCCTTGAGTTCCGGGATCGAATCCCACATCGGGCTCCCAGCTCCATGGGGAGTCTGCAAAAAAAAAAGAATCTCAAAAGATGGCGACAGCAGAGAGAGCATCAAATGTAGGGCCCTTCTGAGGGCGAGGGGTCCTGGAATCGAATTCCGAGTCAGTCTCCTTGCTTGGCGGGAGCCTGCTGCTTCCCCTGCTTGTGCTCTCTTGAGTGCTCTCTCTCTCTCGGGCAAAAAAAAAAAAATCTAAAAAGAAGAGAGAGAGAGAAAGAAAACTTCACAGCTCATCTAGTATGGCTTCTATCACATCGGTTTACAAAGAAACAAACAGCAACTTTTTAAAAATTAACTTTTTTCTTTAATTCTTGTGGAAGTTAGAAATTAACTACTAACAGTAATTACCTAGTAGGAAAACTACAGATGGTCACTTTCTACTCTATCCTTTCCCCCGATGTACACATTTTATTTTAAAGCAAGCAAATAGAGTGCCTGGGTGGCTCAGTGGGTTAAGCCTCTGCCTTGGGCTCCGGTCATATCTCAGGGTCCTGGGATCGAACCCCACATTGCGCTCTGTGCTCAACAGGGAGCCTGTTTCCCCCCTCTCTCTGCCTACTTGTGATCTCTTTTCTGTCAAATAAATAAATAAAATCTTAAAAAAAAAAAAAAGCAAGCAAATATCTTTGTTGCAAAGAAAGTGAAGATATCCATTTTATAGGTCTGTGGATCTCCGAATGTGGATCCGAGACCGGCCCTATCGGCATCTCCCCAGAACCTGAGAGAAGTTCAAAAATCTCAGCCCCACCCCAGACTTACTGAATCTGAAATTCTGGGGGTGGTGCAGTGACCTGCACCTTAACGAGGCCTCCAGGGGATTCTGATACATCAGTGGAGTTTGAAAAACTAGTTCCGTGTCCTACAGGGTGCTGAAGCATCCACCAACACCCCCTAAAGTGTGTTCCCAATGATGTCGCAAATTCTACCATTCATACCCTCTGTGGGTTGTTTTTTTAAGTTTTTTTTTTTTTTTAACTCCAGTTAGTTAACATACAGTGTTGTATTAGTTTCAGGTGTACAATATAATGTTTCGACACTTCCATACGTCATGACAGGTGTCCCTCTTAGTCCCCATCACCTGTTTCCCCCATCCCGCACTCACCTCCCCTCTGATGACCAATCAGTGTGTTCTCTATAGTTAAAGGTCTGTTTCTTGGTTTGCCTCCCTTTTCCCCCCTTTGCTTGTTTGTTTGATTTCCTAAATTCCACATAGGAGCGCAATCATACAGTATTTGTCTCTCTCTGGCTGGCTTCTTTCGCTTAGCGTGATATTCTCTAGCCCCTACGATGTCGTTGCGAAGGGCAAGATTTCGCTCTTTTTTTTTTATGGCTGAATCATACAGGTTCATCTGTGGGAACATCAATCACCTTCAACGCAAGTTGCCTAGAAAGAAGCTAATTCAAGAATCTGAAACTCAAATGCCAAAGGGATCGGGAAAGGTCCTGAGGGAAAACGGATCATAGCAAAGTTCCTGCCGACCCCAAGATTAAGCTGTCATTACTTAGCTGCGGTCGCCACGTGGGGGGGAATGGGAACCCAAAGTTGCCTGCTTTTTCTACTTTTCTAGGGAATGTGTGAATGTGTATGGGAACCCACCTCGTTCCGAAAAACGTTTAAAACCTCAGCGAAGCAAACGCAGGTCTGCAAATGCTAGAAGGCCTCCAAATGCTAGAAGGTCTCCTGGGTCACCATTTGCAGCCTTAAGTTCTATGGGGAATGGTGACATCCTGCCTTCTCTATCTACCCAATGCATTCTCCAAAGTGGTTAAATAACCCAAAATAATAGAAGTAATAATAAAATAAAATAATAGCGGCCCTTTCTCCAGGGCGTTGTCCATTCATATTCTCATTTAATCCTTCTGTCACCTCTTTGGCAGAGTTATTACCACCCCATTCAACAGATCGGAAAACTAAGGCTTCCCCACCCTAACCAGTCGGCTGGAGGTAGCGCGGGCTGTAAAATGATGGTCGCGGGGCTCTTTCGTGGAGGGATGGGTCTGAAGCTCACGCTTCTAACAGCGACCCTGCTGATAATATCATTGGTTAGTTTCTCCCGACACTTTTGACCTTTTCAGTCTTTTGCAATCAGCCCTGAGCCTGCTGAATGGCCCCTCCGAGGCCTTATCTGTCCCTCTCAGAGCAGGCCTTTCCATATCATCTGATACTCCAATTGCTTCAAGTATAGTTGACAGCTCCTGCAGAGCCGTGCCCGGTGCAGAAAGGGACACGGTGATACTCCTGTCCTCAAATGACACCAAAGTGCATTAGCGAGTAGATAAGTAGATGTTCAGAAAACGTGGCCGCTGCTTACAACCAGCAGCCACAAACGTTGAGACTCCTGGGCAGAAGGTTGTAGAGACCCGTCCCTGTTCCACATCATGCTGGTGGTCATGGAGCCTCCCTGGTTTTCTTCTCCGAACAGTTAGCGTCTTTCTGGTCCAAAGAAAAGGGGCAAAAATTAACAGCTAAAATTATATTTGTAATGCTCTTTCTCCCTTCTCAGGAGCCCCCAGAATCTAGATTGTGAAAAATTAGCTGAAGCTGTGAAACTTACAGAACCTGCAGGACTCAGCGGTCAAGAAGCATTACGGCAGAAGGTTCTGGAAGCCCAGAAGGTTCTGGAAGCCCCGAAGGTTCTGGGCTCTGCTACACCCACCAGGGCTGCTGTTACTGCATTACTATTAGGTGTCTGTTTGTGGACATCTTCCTCCCTCCCCCCTTTTTTTGGTAAATAAGCTCTGCGATCACAGTGGGGCTTGAACTCACGACCCCAAGATCAAGAGTCATAGGCCCTATGGACGCAGCCAGCCAGGCACCCCTCCCTCTTCTTACACACACAAACCAACGGCCGCTCACTATTACCAATATAGCTTTATCCCTCCAAGCCCAAGTTGATTATGCTTTTCATAAAATCTTTTTCCACCAGGAAAGAACATAACCTCCATGTAATTACAAAGGGGTTTATCTTGGTAAGAATTAAGTCCAACTTTCAAACACTGTATTTTCTAAAGCATATGAACATTTTCCAGGTACATGGCTTTGCCAGGCAAGCCGTGCTATTTTAAGTCATTACCAAACACACAAAAGCCAACTCATCAAAATGGGAGCTCTAGAAATAATGTTAAGCATAATCGTGACCATCTACCAGACCACTTCTGATACCTGCCGTGAGCCAGATGCTAGCCGAAGGCTCTGTGAGCGTTTCTCCTTGAATGCTTGCGACAATCACTGCTGACCCTTCGATAACACAGGTTTGAACTGTGTTAACATAGTTAATATATAAAACTGAATATGTATCAGTACTATAAATGTATTTTCTCTTCCTTATGATTTTCTTAATTCCATTTTATTTCTCCAGCTTACTTTACTGTAAAAATACAGTATATAATCCATAGAACATGCAAAGCAGGTGTTACCAATTAGGCTTCTGGTCAACAGTAGCCTATTAGTCGTTAAACTGTGTGGAAGTCAAAAGTTATTCATGGCGACCCTGGCTGGCTCAGTCGGTAGAGCACACGACAAATTTCAGGGTTGTGAGTTCGAGCCTCATGTTGGGCAGCATGGAGCTAAAAAAAAAAAAAAGTATTCCCGAACTTTTGTCTGTGTGGGGCATCAGTATCCGCACACTGGTGTTCAAAGGTCAGGGGTAGATGGGATGAGTTATGATTAAACCAGTCTTGTAGCCGAGGGAATGGAGGTACAAAGTAAGTGCTTCACTAATTTGCCCAGGGTCTCAACCACGAAAGCAGGCCAGCCCGACAATCGAAGGGTTCGCTTTCTCTTCCAAAATTATTAGCTTGTGTGAAATCACGGGAGCTCCCAGTCGCGGACCATTCCTGGAAATGTGGTGACAAGCAAAAGTTAGCTGTCTTCCCACATTCCCAGTTTCTTTTTTGTCTCTTCTTTAGTGTAGTGTGTGTGTGTGTGTGTGTGTGTGTGTGTTGAAAAATAACATTCTCTTACATAATCACGGGATAATCATCAAAATCGTGAAATCAGCATCGATACAGCACCCTTCTTTAATTCAAAAGTCTTATTTAAATGTTGCCTGTTGTCCAGCTCATGTCCCTTACAGGAAACTTTTTTTTTAAGATTTTATTTATTTGGCAAAGAGAGAGCAAGAGGGAGCACAAGCAGGGGGAGCAGCAGAGAGAGAGGGAGACGCAAGCTCCCCGATGAAGAGAAAACCTGACACAGGGCTCAATTCCAGAACCCTGGGATCATGACCTGAGCCAAAAGTAGACACTTAACTGACTGAACCACTCAGGGGTCCCTAAGAAACATTTTAAAATCTGATTCAGGATTCTATTCGTAGGCTACACCTGATTTTTTTTTTTAAAGCATAATCTATTCTCTGTTTTGGACACATTAAAGGAGAAAGTGGTCCTTGGCATGGTGATTCTCATGCCCTTTCTTTCCTTCCTCAAGAGGAGATGTTTTTGCCTACTCACCTCATCCAGTCGCCCAGACCCTGAGTGATAGGTGATTTATGCAGAAAAATTCCACACACATTCCCTAAATAACCTGTGCCTTGCATTCAGTACTTTATCACTTTGGAGCCAGCCTGGCAATAGTTATTTCTTTTTGTGATTAAATCCTTTATGATTATGATTAAATCGATCCTCCATCTATTTTTCTGTATTCCGCATTATCACCTGCTAAATATATTCCGGTGCCTTATTTGTTTCCGTTTCTGGTGCCAAGAGCTTCATCTATCACTTGGCTCCCACCTCAGGAATTTCCTAAATAAATCACAAAATGGAGGGCAAATGGCACGAAGGGCCAAGCTAGCATCTAGAAAGAAGTGAAGTAGCCTAGGTAAACATTTGCTTATAGGTCCCCTCATCTCCCTTCCCATCCTAATCCCGTAATTTCTCCTTATAAGAAACAAACAGCGCTTCATAGAAGCCCTTCAGGAAGCCCTGGGTTATTTCTGTCTCTGGAAGAGTTACTTATCAGACGGTGGTTCTCTGGAGGGCTCTGTCCCTGGCCCTCCAGCACCGGTTCTACCTGTCCTTCCCTCAAAGATCCTGCTTTCACCTCTTTGAAACCCGAATTTTATTTTGGGAAGCCTTCAGTCAAAAAGACTCAGAGTCAGCCTCTGCTCCCCCTCCACCCCAGGATTACTATCGATCCTGCAGACAGGCTGGTGTTTAAGAATTTCAAGGTAAACAATTCTTTTGAAAACCAGTCTTTAAATCGGCCTTCTTCGGGGAGCAAGTTAGAGTGACGACACATTTTGGAGCTGGGCAGATGATGTTTCCCATCTTCCAAATGAACATTGAAATCTGCCATTGTATTGTAAGCACTGTAATTAGCATTATTTGAACAATGTAGCCATAACTAAACTAGATTATCTATCTGGACTTAATCTAGTCCGAACAAAGAAATCCATTCAGTTTGCCCTGAAATCCGATTGAATACATGAAACGGGAATGGGGAAAGTCAACGTTCTGCATAACTTTGACGCAATCATATGATTTTTTTTTTTAAAGATTTTATTTATTCATTTAACAGAGAGAGAACACAAGCAGGCAGAGAGGCAGGCAGAAGCAGAGAGAGGAGCAGGCTCCCTGCGGAGCAAGGAGCCCGATGCGGGACTCGATCCCAAGACACCAGGATCATGACCTGAGCCAAAGGCAGTTGCCCAACCAACTGCGCCACCCAGGCGTCCCCGCAATCATATGATTTTTAAAGTACAGTATGCCAGAGAAAGGCAAATGTCTAAGAAAAGAAAAAGACCACAAACTCGCACCTGCCATCACTATTTCTCACTTAAGAGCCTTCCTTCAGGAGGAAGCCGTTCGGGCCCTTTGGAGCTGCTAAGATGAAAGGTATTTAGTGGAAATTGTTTTGTGTATCACAGCTGTCTGTATTCCAACCCCCGCCCCACCTCCCCAAAGCAATGCTCTCTAAACTGGTTTCTCTAATCAAGATACATAAACCAGTGTTCAATTAAAAAAAAAAAGATACAGGCTGGCACTCGAAATGCCAAACTTCTAATAGCAGATAATGTTAGCAGCAAAATCAGAGCTCATGATGAGAACATGAGTGTTCCCAGCTCTTAAGGCTATCAGCAACTCGACTCACAAATCGCACGTCTGTGTAAGAGACCCGTACTTCTGTCTTTTCCCTCCCCTTTATGTCATTTCACTTTGATAAGGCCAGGCATGTATCTTTCTTTCTGTGCTTTTTTTTTTTTTAACATTGCAATCCAAGTTTTAGATTTGTTTATTATTATTTTTTTTAAATCCAATATGTTCAATCTTTCTTAGGCAACCTTTGCTTTCTGCTCGATGCTATTAATTATATTCTTGTTCAGTCGGCTATAAGCTGCCCCTATCAGCAGAGATTCAAGGGAGATTTGAAAGAGCAAGCATATTTATCAAAGGAGAAAAAAATGAAGAAAATAAAGACAGCACTAGAGCATATTGGATATATAAACTGTTCCTTCTGAAAAGATAAATGATTTGGTAATGAATAGATCCTTTAGGCCATAAAAAATCCATTTATTTTCTTTTGAATCTGAATAGAAGAGATTTGCATTTTTCCTGAGCAGTTACACTTAAATTAAAATGCAGAGCGGGAGGCTAGCATACAATCAAACTAAATAATAACTGGGGCATACTGTATTATTCATAAAAACAAAATTAATAGTTTGGGGACAGGAAGCATTTTGGTAGAAAAAAATATACATTGACACCAAACACCTACCGTTGGAGGAAAAAATAAAGTCGATTTAGACTATCTACAAATTGGTAATAGAAGTTTGCATTTATTCTTACGTTATTAGGGGAGGTGGGGGATGGGCAATGTGTTTATCTTGTATGTGATTTGCGATGTCTGAAATGTCTGCTTTTCTGATAGCAAAATATTAAGAATGTTCCTCTGTATTTTGATATCTAATTATATAATAGAGTCAACAGCTTTTTTTTTTCTTAAAGCGGAGTAGAATCAAGATTCCCACCTCCCACCACCCCCCCACCCCCAAATAAATATTTCAAGTAAATGTCTTGCTGGGCTTAGTCTGACAACCAGAATTGGCCGAGAGCAGGAAGATTGAGCAATAACCCTCCATAATCTTGTGTCTTTTCGGTTCTCGGAATCTCCCCTCCCCCACTCCACGTGCCCGGGAGAAAGTATTCCAGTGTCTTTGATTGTCACCAACCTACAGCAGAGAGTTTGCTGAGAGACAGTCTCTCTAGAGAGTTGTCCCTGCTAGTCTGGTGAAGACAAAGAACAAAATACAAGCTATGGAGGAAAGCTCAGAAGTAACACAGTCTTTTAAAAATCAGGGAGAGAGAAAGCAAGTACATTTCTGTGAATGGGGGTAATAATCTAAGATAAGAAGATCTCCAAGGAACACATTCCAAACTTAAAGAAAAAAAAAGGTGTGGCAAAATCATGCATCGAGCAGAGACCAGGACAGGTGGAGAGGTGAGGGGGGGAGGGAGATAAGGCAGCCTGGGGGAAGGGCCACCGGCTCTCACCCCTGCCACTCTATTGCCTTGGGGCTGCGTGTTCAGACTTGGTGTGGCCCGAGCTCACATTTTGTTGAGAAAACCCAGAAATCCCGATTTTTATGTAGAGGTGACTTGAGAAATGTTGGCAACTATTTCAAAATGTTTAAATATCACCCGAGCAAACAACAACAACAAAAAACAATTAAAACCTTGGCCACTGGTTTCCTGTCGCTGCTTCTGGAAAACATGAGAATCCAGGAAGGCTTGCTCAGAGCCTATACTTACACCTTTCGGTTACCTATTAATAGCTCCTGAATAACTCTGGCTGATTAGACAGATTCTGACTGATAGGGTGGATACTTTATTTCTTAACTTTGCATATCCCATGTGTGTGTTCAACTAGGTTTTATTGAATATTTACTAGCCGCCGGGAAGGAAGCATTGTATAGAGAGCTCTTGTCTAAACGGAAACCCAGCATCAGAAACCTGTTCTTTTGGACATACCCACGCAAAAATTTCAAAAAGGTTATATAAAGCAAGCTTGGAAGATGATATCACTCTTGCATTAGCAAGTTGCTCTTTGTCCGTGAAATAATTAAATCTTTGACTTAATAGATTCATACCTATTTAAAGACACTCATGTAGGATTTCCCAAGCCTTGGAAATCTTGGAAAAGAGGAAACTTTGTCTCATTTGTGTTTGTGTTACAGTACTGAGCTCAGATTTGATCTCTGTGCTGCTTGAAACACTAGTAATTCCCTGAAAGGGACGTTCACGCTTATCATTGGCAGTTGGTGGACAAAATGGAAAATTAACTGGTTTCTGGATTGTAGGCATTTTTCTCCCCTTGGAAGTGATCCACTTTACAACAGAACTAATCTTTTCCCCTAGGGATAGTCATACATTAAAGTGGAGATCGAGAGTAGTCTTATAAATGGTTTAAAAATTGCAGGTATCAAAAGAAGCAATTTCTTGCACATTTGGAATGGAGGTCATTTGGTGTAACCTTTCTGGAAGGCAATTTGGCAATATGGAGGCAAGTATAAGATGCAGGTACACTTGGATACAGATATCTTACCTTTAGAGATTTACCTTAAGAAAAACATCTCTCAAGTGTGAAAAGCTACTTACACAAAGACGTTTGAACAAGGCCCAATTTGGAATAATTACAGGTTGCAAACAACCAGAAGGTTCCTCAAAAACGAACAGAGGATTATGTAAACTACAACAAAGCCACGCAGTGGAATATTTTGGGCTATTAACAAAATTAATGTCTATCTATGTTTATTATTGTAAGAAAAAAAAAAGGCCTGGGACATACAGCACAGAATTCATGTAAAATTACTATGTGTGCCAGAAAAGTCAAGAATGACATTCATTAAAAAAAAAAAAAAAAAAAGAATGGCATTCCTAAGATGTTGGGAGTGCCCTTTTCTGTGTGGTAGAACCTTCATGATTTTTACTTTGTACACTTTTCTTTAAACTGAACACAGGTGGCAGGGATGCCTGGGTGGCTCAGTCGGCTAAACCTCTGCCTTCGGGGCGCCTGGGTGGCTCAGTTGGTTAAGCGACTGCCTTCGGCTCAGGTCATGATCCCGGAGTCCCGGGATCGAGTCCCATATCGGACTCCCGGCTCTGCGGGAAGTCTGCTTCTCCCCCTGACCTTCTCCCCTCTCATTCTCATTCTCTCTCTCTCTAATAAAAAAAAAATCTTTAAACCTCTGCCTTCGGCTCGGGTCATGATCCCGGATCCCGGGGTCCTGAGATCGACTCCGGGACCCGGATGGGGCTCCCTGCTCAGTGGGGGGCCTGCGTCTCCTTCTCCCACTACCTGCCATTCCACGCTGCTTGTGCGGTCTCTCGCTGACAAATAAATAAATACAATCTTAAAGGAAAAAAAAAAAAAAAAAGAGCTGCACACAGGTGGTTTAAACAACAATAAAAAACCTCTTTTCCAAAGAAGGAGGCATGCGTGAAGCAGGGAGACAACTTGGTGCAGAGTGGGAATGAGAAAAAGCAAAGAAGTATAAATATGAAAGCTGAATAAACAACTTTCTCGATTCAATAATAGTGAGTGTTGACCCCAAATTGAGTGATCACTCTGGTCGCGATTTCCTGAGGTGAGAACAGTTCGCACTTACTATACAAACAGGCAGCACACAGTCCCACAGAGTCACCTCTGCTCCTCCCCCTGGGGCAACGAAGCCAGAGCGGTACCCTGAGTGGGGGCGCGCTACAAGGAGGGGGGGCTTTTGTCATCTTTTTTTTCCCAGCACCAGTTGCTATTCACCAGGTCGTCTGCGGTCGTGATTGAACCTTTAGAGCTACCTCTGCACCAACCACAAGAATCAGTTGAAAAATTAATGAGATGGTCATTCGTCTGCCTTGCCCTCTGGACTGTTCGCCCCAGCTCCCAGGAAGGTACCTTGGGGTTCCGATGCATAAACTCCACGTTTGCTTGAGGGCCCGCAGACACAGCAAGATGCTAGAGATATCCAGACGATGTTCCACAACATTAGTAAGGATAGAAGACCCTGCAACTACAGTTTCTGTGGCCAAATCGGCACAGGAAATGTGCTGTGGATTTTCAGAGGGAGGAGATTGTGTTTCCTGAATTTACTGACCATGGAACTAGTCCCTCCCCAAAGAACAACTAAGTTCTTCAAAAGGATAATAATGTGTGAGTCATCCTTGCTAAAAAAAAAACAAAAAAAAAAAAACAAAAAAAAAACCAAAACATCGTTCCTTTTTATATTCTACTACTATTTCCTACTGACCCGTGGATATTTTATTTCTTCATCTCCCTATTCCCCGGACCAGGGGTGTACAGAGATTTCTGCATAAGGGACAATCCAGAAAAAACGAAATTAAAGTCTCTATGTATACACATACGTCATTCAAAGAGGAATAGTTTTATTGCATTGGGTGGGATATATTTTTATGATGTAATTTACCTACCTCAGTGGATTCTGGGGGCGATGGTGAGGGATGAGAACGTGACTGACATTTAATAAGTACCAATAAATATTACGCAAACACCACCTTTCTTATAATTACAGTAACTCGGAGAAATGGGACCTATTGGCTCCCTCAGGTTACAGATGAGAAAATGGAGGTCCAGAAAAGTTAAACCAAGTCACATAAATTCACACAAGAGTGAAGAGTGAGGGGAAACATTAAAACCCAGATGGGCTGATCCAAGAGTTGAAACTCTTAACCAGAGAAACTTCTAAAGAACAGAGCTCTGAGCTGGGGAGAAGAGCAAAAACTCACGGGCTAGCTATTATTATGCTTACATTGTGCTAAAGGCTTTATTTAAGGGCGCGGTTCTCTGGGCTAGATTGGACTTCAGTCCCACAGACAAGGACACTGAAGAACCACCTCTGAATGGAGCACAGGTTTAGAAGGACCTGCAGTAGTGAAATAAGCCCAACAAACATGGACGGGATCTTCTCCAACATAAACCAGCCATGAATTCATATTTATTCACTCATTCATTCATTTCATCCTTTGATCAGCAACTGTATCTTTTTTTTTAAGTACTCTCTATGCCCCACGTGGGGCTCGAAAGCACGACCTGAGATCAAGAGTCACGTGCTCCCCCGACTGATTCAATGACGCACCCCTCTATCTTGAGCATCTATTAGAATCTAGGTATTGTGACTCACACCTCACATCACGAATACTATGTTCAGCCCACAAAGGCAAGGTTCCATGGTCCTCATTCAAACACAGTGACTGTCCTCAAAACTTTGTGAATTGAAAGAGCTTGGGATTAAAATGAAGCAAGGTGTTGGATTTTCAACCATAAACGTGAAAATAATTTTAATGTATCCTTTTTGAGACTGGAAATGGATTTATACTCTCCAGCCACGAAAAAGCAAGTGCTTCCCAGGCGTAATCGATGACATGTGAGCAGCCCTATTGGAATTTAAAATAATATGCTTGCTCACACAGTGTTCACGTAGCTCGTAAGTCTTAGAGGAAGGTAGGGTGTAAAACCAAGGCTCTGGGAGCCTAAGTGACAGGTGCGAGGTCACACTGTCAGCGACCTCCACTCAGGTATCGGTATGATTGTCTTTGCTCTTCTTAGAGTTATCCCGGTCCCAACACCTCCAGGGAGCTGGGACATATCCCTTTATACAAATTTAAGACGTCTAATACACTTTCCCAAGACTGGGGTGTGTATGCAGAATTGTATATGCAGGAAAATGCTCCTGGATCTCCACTTTATTTTTTTTTTTAGATTTTATTTTTAAGTAATCTTAAAATTACTTTTTAATTTTAAAAATTAAAAGTTTTAATTTTTAAATTAAAATTTAAAAATTGTAATTTAAACCCAACGTGGGGTTCGAACTCACAATCCAGAGTCATACCCTCTACCTCATGAGCTAGCCAGGCACCCCCAGGATCTCCACTGTAATGCTAAATTGAAGTGGAAGTAAAGTCCTACCGTCTTGAGAATACCGATTCTGTGTATTTTTGGTAGCATTACGTATTAAAAAAAAGCACATGCGTGTGCGTGTGTGTGTGTGTGTGTGTGTGTAGTTTAAAAATAATTTTAAGATTCTTTTTTTAAAAAACTTTAGTAAAACAGAGGATCATAGAGGAAGAGAGGAAAAAATAAAACAAGACAAACCATAAGAGACTCTTTTTTTTTTTTTTTTTAAGATTTTATTTATTTGACAGAGAGAGACAGAGACAGAAGGAACACAAGCCAGGGGAGAGAGAGAGAGAGAGAGGGAGAAGTAGGCTTCCCGCTGAGCAGGGAGCCCCACACGGGGCTCAATCCCAGCATCCTGGGATCATGACCTGAGCTGAAGGCAGGCAACTGAGCCACCCAGGCGCCCCAAGACGCTGTTCATCATAGGAAACAAACTGAGGGGTACCGGAGGGGAGGCAGGTGGGGGGACGGGGTAACTGTGTGATGGGCATTAAGGAGGGCACATGATGGGGACGCCTGGGTAGCTCAGTTGGTCGAGCAGCTGCCTTCGGCTCAGGTCATGATCCCAACGTCCCGGGATCGAGTCCCGCATTGGGCTCCTTGCTCGGCAGGGAGCCTGCTCCTCTCTCTGCCTCTGCCTGCCTCTCTGCTTGCTTGTGTTCTCTCTATTAAATAAATAAATAAAATCTAAAAAAAAAAAAAAAAGGAGGGCACGTGAGTGTGACATAAGACTGATGAATCGCTGACCTCTACCACCAAAACCAATAATACATTCTATGTTAATGAACTGAATTTAAATTTTTAAAAATGGAAAAAAATAAAATATAAAACAACTGTTTCGTTATTACAGCTTTTTCGTGGTAGCATTTAACCAACCATGATTGCCAATAACAATGAGATCACTAACAATAATATAACAAATAAATAACGTGTATTGAGTGTCCACCACGTGTCTGACACTCTAAGCGTTTCAGCATTTACTCCGCATACGACCCTCACGCTACCCTTAGCTTTATTTCGCAGACGAGGAAACTGAGAAACAGAAGACTTAAACATTTACTCACGGTCCTGTGGTCTCTAAGAAGCACACAATTAGTCCTGGGGAGACGAAACCCCCTAAGAAGGGATTCTTACCCTAAAAGCTCAGAGTATAGAGTGTCTCCAAAGTGGAGAGGGTGGCCGGTGCTACGGGAGCCACTGGGTGGCAAAGAAAAATACGACAACCTCCATTTCTATCTGCTTCTTATATGAAAATAGTTAAGAAAGACCTTAGGCTTTCATCTAAATTTGACTTGCAGATAAACAAAAATCAAGTTTTCTGTAAGTGTGGCCCAACTATTGTATGCTGACCGTGTTTGCCTGGATCCCGTGACCCTGTCCTCTCTGCTGTGTTTACATTCAGTGATTGATGTCTGCCAGAGTCAGCTGATTTACTGATTATATTATTTAGTTTTGCCTAAACCAGTTTTCCCCAATGGCAACACTTTGTTAGTATTATCTCCAAACCCTGGTGATAGGCACAGGCCCTGAGCCCAGGCCTCAAGGCACTTTGTATATTGCACTCTTATTGCCCTTTGGGACTTGGAGATCAACAGGTGAGGAACTCTGGGCTACTGTACTGGAGGGACCACAGGGAACAGAGACGAGCCCTCCCAGCTGAGGACTCCTAAACGATCCGGCTGGACAGCCCGCAGCCACATGAGGGAGGCCATCCTTCATCATCCAGCAGCTGGATCCACGAGAGAGTCCAACAGGGATCAGCGTGCCTGGCTTAATCTAGAAGAATATGATCCAGGGAATAAATGGTTGGGGAAAGGCTGTGTAGAGGTTCGGGGCAGCAAGAGCAGTGTGCAAGCAGGGGATACACAGAATATCTCCAGACCTTCCTCTCAATGATGCTCTGAACCCGAAACTGCTTTAAAAATATATATTTTTTTAATTTTTAAAAGTAATTTTTTTAAGTTACCACAGTTTGGTGCAGTTCATTACGCAGAAAAAGCTAACCAAAATACTGAATAAAGATATTTAGATGGGGGCGCCTGGGTGGCTCAGTTGGTTAAGCAACTGCCTTCGGCTCGGGTCATGATCCCGGAGTCCTGGGATCGAATCCCACATCAGGCTTCCAGCTCCATGGGGAGTCTGCTTCTCCTTCTGACCTTCTCCCCTCTCATGCTCTCTCTCACTGTCTCTATCTCAAATAAATAAATAAAATATTAAAAAAAAAAAAGATATTTAGATGGCCAAATCTTGCATTGGCCTATGGGCCTTAATTTTTTTTTTTTTTTAAAGATTTTCTTTATTTATTTGAGAGAGAGAGAGCGAGAGAGAGCATGAGAGGGGAGAAGGTCAGAGGGAGAAGCAGACTCCCCATGGAGCTGGGAGCCCGATGTGGGACTCGATCCCAGGACTCCGGGACCACGACCTGAGCTGAAGGCAGTCGCTTAACCAACTGAGCCACTCAGGCGCCCTCTTTTTTTTTTTTGCAAAGGCCTAGATCCTCTCTCAGAGACTTTGTGCTCTAAGGAAAAGACAAAACAAAACAAAACAAAACAAAACACAAAACATTATCTAATTGCACTAATTTTTACATTAAATTTTTGGGTTTTTTTTTAAGTGTTTTTTTTCTGTTGTTTTTCACTCCAGGGATTTTCTTCCTTTTTTTTTTTTTTTTTTTAATGCTCACCTCTCTCCCATAGGTATATGTATTTCCTTGTTGTTTCTTCTATTACAGAAACCCAGTGTATTTTACACACATGGTTAATTACAGGGGCAATATGTACACAAGCAAAACTGTGGTTGGAAACTTTTAATTGGGCATACAAGTGGCCACCTAGATGTTCAAATTAAATGGTTAGCCATTCAACCACTACTTTGTAAAGGCAGGGGAAATTTCTTCCACAGCTGTTCACGATCTCAAACGATGCCGAAAGTTCAAACTGTACGAGGAGTGAGATAGGCTACTCTTTCATTCACTTATTCATTTATTCATCAACACAGTTGTTGTGGTTTTCAGGGTTTTGGGTTTTTTTTTTAGGATTTTTTATTTTTAAGGAATCTCTCCACCCAACGTGGGGCTTGAACCCACAATCCCGAGACGAAGAATCGCACATTTGACTGACTGAGCCAGCCAGGAGCCCCTGATTTTTTTTTGAATAAACAAAAAATATTTGAGCTTATCAACCACGTGATATGCTACTTGGGGGCCTGAAGCCAAATTTACATTCAGGGCAACTGACAACTTGTGACAATGACCGACCTAACGGAGGTCCCTTGAAAGCTAACTCAGAAGAAAGTAAACGTTTTAAAAAAAGAATTGAGACATAACTGGCCTGTTACACGATATTCATTTCAGATATACAATATAATGATTCGGTTTTAGTATACAGTGTGAAATGATCACAGTTAAGTCTAGTTAACATCCGTCCCCACACACAGTTACAAATTTTTCTTTCTGGTGTTGCAAATTTCTTGAATACCTACTCTCGGCAACTTTTTTTTTTTTAGATTTTATTTATTTGACACAGTGAGAGAGAGAGAGAGCACAAGCAGGGGGAGTGAGAGAGGGAGAAGCAGGCTCCTCGCTCAGCAGGGAACCTGATGCGGGGCTCGATTCCAGGACCACAACCTGAGCAGAAGGCAGACGCCCAACCGACTGAGCCACCCAGGCACCCCTCTCAGCAATGTTCAAATACGCAATATGGTATTATTAACTATAGTCCCTGCATCCCCAGGACTTACTCAGTAATCTCTGGTTTGAATTATTTGGATGACTATCTCCTTTTCCCCCCAACATCACGCCTGTAAGTGGGTAAAATGGTGTCTAGATTGCTTCCTTCTTTCAAATAATTTTGAAGCTACTGCAAGGTTTGCGGTGTTTCTGCCAATGCTGGGGATAGAGCAGCGAAGAGAACGAGACAAAACCCTGCCCTGGTGGAGCAGACATTTTAAACCAAAAAGATGGATTAATACAGGAAATGAGAGCAGGGTGTGTGGCTCAGTTAAGTGTCCTTGGGCTCAGGTCATGATCCCAGGGTCCTGGGATCGAGCCCCGGATCAGGCTCCCTGCTCAGCAGGAAGCCTGCTTCTCCACTGCCCACTTCCCCCATCGGTGTCCCGTTACCCCAGCTTGTGTTTCCTCTCTCGCTGTGTCTCTGTCAAATAAATAAATAAAATCCTTTAAAAAACAAACAACAACAACAAAAATACAGGAAATGAGAAGAATACCTATCATTTGAGGATTAGAGTAAGCGCTGTCTAGGAGCGTCCATGAATTCTATTTGTGATGTTTGACACATGGGATTTACTGTGGGACTGCCAAATACTCCCAATATAACCCGAATCATCCTTTTTTTTTTTTTAATAGTGAAGTGAAGGCTGACCACAATTCCGTCTTTGTTCCGCTTAGATTGACAGATACGTGTTGAGTTCCAACGAGCAGAGGGAGGAGAGAGGAACAAAGGTGAGACACGGGGCGCCTGGGCAGTTGAGCATCCCGCTCTTGATTTTGGCTCCAGTCATGATCTCAGGATCCTGGGATCAGGTCCCACGCTGGGCTCCGCCCCCTGCACTGGGTCTGTTTGTCCCTCTCCCTCTGCTCCTCCCCCTGCCCTCTCTCTCTCTCTCTCAAATAAATAATTTTTTTTTCCTGCCCCGAAGGAGTAGCAGGTCCACAAGTAAACACATAATTTCAATATAATATGGTTGTCCTTGGTAAAGGTAAATACAACACAGAATTTTTCTGCAAACTATCAGGTTTCCTCTCAAAGGAAGGAGTGCCCAGCAGAGGCATGGAAAGGACATTCCAGGTGGCTGGAACAGCATGAACAAAGGCCAGCAGGCCAGCAGCTGCTTGATGGCAAAGCCACGAGTGGAGATGGGTAGCTCCCCAATATTTCCAGATCACAAAATGTGAAGTGGATGTTTTCCATAATATGTCTACCAGCTAAGACTGCAAAAGCCTTTCTATAGTGAATCCAAAGTTCAGCATGCCATAGTATTTTCTTTTTCTTTTTTTAAAAAATATTTTATTTATTTGTTTGTTTGTTTATTTATTTATTTATTTGACATAGAAAGAGAGCACAAGCAGGTGGAGTAGCAGGCAGAGGGAGAGGGAGAAGCAGGCTCCCCGCAGAGCAGGGAGCCCGATGCGGGACTCCATGCGGAACTCGATCCCAGGACCCTGGGACCATGACCTGAGCCGAAGGCAGTCACTTAACCAACTGAGCCACCCAGGCGCCCTGTTTTTTTGTTTCTTTGTTTTTAACTTTTTTTAAGTAATCTCTACACCCAAGGTGGGGTTCGAACTCACGACTCCAAGAGTCACATGCTCTACTGAGTCAGTCAAGCACTCCTAGTATTTGCTTTCATCAAACTCTCTGACAGATAAATATAATGCAGCCATAAAACCATCTTTTTTGGGGCCCCTGGGTGGCTCAGTCATTAAACGTCTTCCTTTGGCACAGGTAATGATCCCAGGGTCCTGAGATAGAGCCCCACATCGGGCTCCCTGCTGGACGGGAAGGCTGCTTCTCCCTCTCCCATTCCCTATGCCTGTGTTCCCTCTCTCCCTGTGTTTCTCTCTATCAAATAAATAAAATCTTTAAAAATAAAATAAAGACATCTTTTCTTCACTCCCATTGAAATCTTTTCCCTTTTCCAAATCTTTTAAATAAAATTCCTCTTTACCATGGAATCCATTCTATTGATTTAAGAAAAGATCTCTCCTAAAGAAAGGAAAGCCATCTTTGATCTCCCTTGACAAAAAGAACTAATCAAACAATAAAATCTATGAGGGAATTAAAAAAAAAAAAGAAGCGAGCTTCTCTGAGCCACATCAAATATATGACAGAGAAAATGCTTTATTTAAATGCTGAAAACTAACACAAAACAGCTTGAAATGTAATCACCTCTCCTGAGTAAGTGAAACCACATGTTGATCTGACAGGAGTTTCTAAGACACAATTAAAGGTCACTTCGTGTGCACACATCTCATTCTGTACTTGAGAGGCCTGAATTTGTCGTCAGCCGGCTGGGCCACCTTGGGGCAGGTGCTGGGCCTGGCCCGTCCCCGCTCCAACCCCCGAACCCAGGTAATGAACACGCCCCAGCCCCGAGCCGGAAGTCTAACCATCCCAGGAAACAGACAACCCCAGATTTCAGCGGCCCCTGCCCTGAAGTCCTGAGACAAGAACTGAGTGCATTTGGCAATCCTTGCTAATTCGGAGCCAAGAGCCCTCCCACGGAAGTGGCTTTGCTCAAAAATGAAAAACACAGCTTCCTTTAGGCTCTGCCCACCTTTACCTTCACCAGGCTCCTAGGTCCAAAAAGAGAAGTTTGGGCGCTCCCCTCGGGCGCAGGGCTGCGCCAGCCCCGGGAGCTGCACTGGGAACTGTCTCCTTGGCAGCCGGAAGGTTTCAGTTCTAGAGTCTTTAATGGAAAGACAGGGTATTCGGAAAGTGACTTTTTAAAACAAGCCCCCCCCCCTCCCGCCCCGCAGGCCTGTCTCCTCTTTCCATATCCCTTTAAGAAAGGATGTGCCCCAGGAAGACTTCAAAGTCGCTCTTTCAAAAGGGAAATCACATCTAGAAAGCTTTTCTCAGAATGAGAAACAAATTATTTGATTTGAAAGAGGAGTAAATCTTCAGAGCCATGAGGGAGGATCAAAGAAGTTTCTGTGAACTGAAGAAGTGACCCTTTCCAATGGAACGTGCCTTTACTCTTTCCATGCACTCGACGCAGTTGGGAGAGAGTGCGTTTGCTAGAGAATCAAAATAAAGAAGCTAGTCTGCGTTCCAGAAAATCACGTGCTCTCTCTCTCTCTCTCTCCCCCCCTTCTCCCTCCCTCCCTATATCTCTCTCTCCTCCTCCCTCCACCCAGGCTGTGCACCCCAACCCTTACACAGTCGTCGTGGCCCCTGCAGCGGGTTGCGAGATGCAGGACCTTGCACACTTGGGTGAAATTAGTGGGTGGGGGAGACAAAAACGGCAGAAAACCGGGCGCCCGGAGAGAGCTGCCCCGTCGCCCTGGTCCCGCCCACCGCCCTCTCCGCCCTACTGCTCAGCCCCCTCCCTGCTTCCCGTCCTCTCGACCCGGGCAGGTGTGCCCACCCCTCCGCAGAGGCTTAGGGAAATCTTGGAGTGTTCTCTGTATTTTTCATTCTTCAAGCTATACCTGAATATATTCTTCTTGTAAAAAAAAAAAAAAAAAAGTAAAATCTTAAAGCCAAACAACCCGCTCTCCCCCTACCCCTCCAAACCCCTCATTTCTGTTAGGGGTGAAATCATCAGCTAAGTGTATTTTTCTTTCCTAAGTTTTCGCTCCCTGGTTTCCACTCCACTCCAGGTGGGATTCTCAGTATATGTTCCATTGATATAAGTGTGGATATTATCTACTAATATAAATAGAAGAAGGAATTTAGCAAACTGAAAAGCAGAAAATGATGACATAAATCAAAAACCACCACCACTACACCCCACCCCCAGTATCAATTCCTGGTTCTTCTCAAAGTCCAATAAAATTAAGACAGATCTTTGGCTGGAAGGGGATAAGAAAAACAGAGGGAGCACACTTAAACAAACAACATCAAGAATAGAAACAACTGTAATTACACACAGAAAGCAGACTTTTACACTTGTAGGCACTATTATGTACCATTTGACTTCAAAATCTACCTTTGTCTAGGAGGAAAAATGAACTACCAAAATTAGCCCCATCCGGCATTCTGTTTACACCTGAAAGTATTGTTTTTCCTTACCTGCTTGTTTGATGTACTCACTGTAGGAAAATGGGGAGGAGGGGGGAGCAGGGGAAACACTTTTCTCATGGAATAATGATATCCTGAGGAGACAAGATGGGTCCAAGAGGGACGCCTTGGTGGCTCAGTCCGTTAAGCATCTGCCTTTGGCTCAGATCATGATCTCAGGGTCCTGGGATTGAGTCTTGCATTGGGCTCCCTGCTCAGCGGGGAGCTTACTTCTCCCTCTGCCTGCTATTCCCTCTGCTCTCTCTCTCTCTCCCTATGACAAATAAACAAAATCTTTAGAAAGAGAAAAAAATAATAAAAATTAAATAATAGAATTTCATATATAAAGATAACATCAAGGTTTTAGAAGTTCCTGTCGCAGGTAAGTCATAATATGGGTGAGATAAATTTTTTTCAAGGATCACTGATTTTTAACATATTTCTAGGCGCATATTAATTATCCAGTTCCAGGCTGAAGAAGTTTCCTACATTAGTACTATTGGCAGTTCCTTAACAGATAAGCTGAAAGCAAGCACAAAAACAATGGCCAGCCTTTATTTATTAGACGTACTAGTGTATCTGGTTCTCACAATGATGCTTAGGGCTTGATATCACATTACACCCATTTTATGGATGGTGAAACTGAGGTGTGGAGAGTTGCCCAAGGTCACACAGCTGTGAGCAGCTGCATGGGGATCCCGTTTAAGGAAGGCTATGGCTGTCGAGGGTAGGAAAGCCCGAACATTATACCGTAGAGGAATCCAGTGATTTCTTTCCTAACCCCTTTTTAACTGGGAAACTTGCAATTTCACCCTGGGTCCGGTACCTGTCTTACAAAGACGGCCCTTACCAAGAGTGGGTGTTTAAGGTAGGAAAAATATCCAATGCCCTCGGGAAAGATGACTAAAGAATTTTAGGAAACTGAGGGAGTGTCAGCTGGGGACGTTGACCTAACCGGAAGTTTAGGCAATAAGAATAGAAAGCCCTTACTTAGCCTAGACCTGGAACTTCAGAAACCTCCCTACGAGTCATCACGTCCATTATGGCTGTGATTACCCTATCTCTTCCTCTTCTTAATTAAAAGAAAAATCTTTTTCCTCTTTCTCTTCCTTTCTCCTCCCCCAGCCAAAAAAAATGACCGTCTAAATGTTAATCCGCCCAGAAGACCCGATTGGCTGTGAATGCCATATTTGCATTCCAAAGGAGAGCTATTCCGGGGAGGTGTGGAGAAAAAGTTCTCGAGGCTCTGGATCCTTCTAAACTCATCTCCTCTCTGTCCCTTTTCACTCTCCCACCTCACCAAGCTGTTCACACCCTCTCACCTCTGGTGTCCTCTCCCCACCCAGAGACCACGGGCAGAAGAAGTTTGTAGGGTCCTGGGCTCAGGACCACTGAAGTCTATTCAGTGAATATCCTGGAAGGGCAGGATTATAGTTCTCCAAGCCTTCTGTGCGGTTGTGAACCCCTCCAAGGCTGGGATCCAGGCCTTTTTCTTTTGTATAAAGACATTCATTGAATACTGTTCCTCCATGAGAAATTTTTTCAATATCCTAGTAACAGAAAACAGAAAAGACCCTGAGAATGTCATTTGAGGTTTAATTTATGGGGTGATTGAATTAACTGTTTCTTTTCTCTCCCTCTCTGTCTCTATCTCTCTCCTTCTCTGTCTCTCTCTTTCGCTCCTGAAATGTTCTAGGTGTGTGTATTACCTGCTTCAGAACCAACTGCCATTAGCAGCTGGGAGGTTCTTTCTTTCTTTGCACAGCCCCTAATTGCTTTCTGTTAAAGGGCGTGTACGTCCCCTTTGATGTGATAAGAAAAACACGAACCATTTTCCTTTCTTGAAACCATAACTCCAGTGCCTTTTTAAATAAACTTTTCTGCGAGCAGGAAAAAATAATAATAATCCACCTGCATTTATTTTGTAAGTTCTGTACAGTTTGAGAGCCAGACGTGTTCTAATAACTCAGATAAAGTTTTCTCTTTATTTTGTTGTTTTAAGTTAATTTGGTGCTTTCAGCGCCTTCAGAAAGCCTTCTATGGGTAGAGAGATGCTTCCAGCTGACCTTTCCAAATCCTTTATAATAATGTGAGCTTTGTTGTAAATGTGAAATCAATCAAGAAGCAGGAATACATTAGCGTCCTGCCTGTGTTTTATAGTTTCCCCTTCTCAGGCTTGTTATGTTCAGCGGACACACATTGAGCAACTTGTTTCTGAATTAAAGTATTGCTCAATCTGCTTGCTTTCTTAAGAATTACATTAAACCACTAAACTAGGTACGGATGGGATCCTGGTTTTGAACAAGGCAGTAGTGAACTTTTAAAGTTTACTCTGCCAAAATGAGTCAAGGTGATTGATTTATTAATTAGTAAAAGTCACCCTCTGAAATTACCTGGCATTAATCACAATTCATGAAAAATATATTCAATTAGCTTGAAGATAGAGCTTTGACAAACTATCCCTTCTTCAGAGACCACAGTCAATTTTATTAACTCTTGCTGGATAAATCATTCATGTTCAGCCTGAAATGATGAGTGGTTGAGGGAATTCCCAAAAGTACAATGGGCCAGCTCTGGCAAAGCTGAGAGCCATGCAAGACAGAGACAGGGAGGCTGGGTGAAGCAGGAAACAAGATTCTGACAATTCTGGATATTCTAGTATCTGCTCTCACTTGCACTAAAGGAATCGACTTGCACTGGATTTTTCTGAGTCAAAGGCTGGTGAAAATATACAAACCCAATAGGCAGGAAACTCCAGCTGCCAGAACTCAACCTTTTAGTGAAGGGGGGCTAATGCCTGTCCAGGGCCAAAATAAGCTGATCCACTGGTGAAGAGGGGGACTGACGAGTCACAGGGAGCCCTGGATGACCTCTTCTATGTGATCCAAATTCTATGCTTGCAGAATCATATACATTATATAGTGTAAGAGCATGTCTCCCAATGCACCCATTTTACAGATGAGGAAACAAAAGGCCATAGGGGATCAGTGCGAAATGGTAAGGCAAAGTCAGGACCAGAATCCAAAGACCCTAAGTGGAGGGAAATAGCTTTCCTCAGCCTAAATTTCCCTTTGTATAACTAAAGCGCTGGGATAAACAAATTGTATGATTTCCAATTCTCAAGTGCTGTGGTTTTAGTATTTTGATTTCAGGTGGCTTTCTCAATAACTTCACTGGGCCTAAGTATTTATGGGTGCATAAACATACATCAATATGCATTATGTATACATGAAAATATGACACTTCAGTGAAAAGTTCTACAGGAACCAGGTTGAAATGATTTGCATATGACAGAATTGTTGAAATGTACATCTAATGTATCCACTTCCTACTACTCCCCGTGTTTTATGACTTATTGACTGTATAAGAAGAAAAGGGAAGCCAGATGTTTCTGGAGATTTTTAATTCTCCATTTTCAGATAAAATGAAAACGATTAGAGACATAAGGGAAGAGAGTGAGTCTTTTAAAAACCCCACCTCATTCCTGTAGTGCAGAGATGGAAAGATCTAGATCTTGATAGAAGAGAAAATGCTGCGGCGGGGGCCAATCCAAGGAGCAAACCAGTGAATTTTAGTGAATTCATCTCCTAAAGATAGTTCACTGCCAGTGGAGTGTGGTTCCTGAGTAAACTTGTGAGCCCAGAGATTAATCAGACCTGTAGTCAAGAGTCGGATTTGGGAAGATTTTTTTTTTTTAAAAAGAGGCAGAAAATGTCCATAGATAATGTTACTGGAGGAACTCTTTCCCTTCTTGACATGCTAGATATTTTATAAAATACAAAACCCTCTTGAGTATTAATGGGCTCTCAAGTACTCTGGATTATTAAGAGATGGGAAGAGAGAGGAGAGAGAGAGAGAGAAAGGGAGCAGTCTTGTCACAGACAGAAAATGGTGTACGCACAAGCACTGAGAAACAAAGGAACCTTCCATATTTAGAAGCAGGAGTCCTCTGGAAGACAACTCTTGGAAATGAATTGACTGCTTCCTTAATTTTGAGACTGAGTTCTGGATCACCCCAGGCCACCCCCACCCCCTCAACCCCCCCCACCCCCGCCTCCTTTAGTTCTGCACCTGAGGGAGTTAAACCCGCCCCTGGGCCTTCGCCGGCCAAGCTTGTTTGCCCACTGCCCCCAACTTCCCTTGCATCGAGGAGCCTCAGTCCCCGTCGAAAAGGAAAGTGTGTCTGCAGCCCCATGAACAGAATATCCAGCGAGGAATGCTACCTTTTAGGATGAATTTACAGAGCAAATGAACTGAGCTGAACTTTTTTTTTTTCTTTCGTTCTGAAGGCCTCTGGGGAAGTTGATAAAGTTATGATTTATTGTTTTGCAAGGGACATTCCAAAACAGCAGTTTGTTTAATTTTAAATTTTTTTTTTAAGACAAGTAAAGGTCACAGAGACCAATTCAATGTTTAATCTAACTTCAGGAGGGTTGTTTTGAAAAGAGGGATATTTAGGGGGCTTCTGGGTGGCTCCGTTGGTAGGTCCTGGGACTCTTGATCTTGGGGTGGTGGTGAGTTCAAGCCCCACCTTGGGGATAGAGATTATGAAGAAAAAAGAAGGAAAAAAAAGAAAAAAAAGGATATTTTATTTTATTTCATTTTATTTTTATTTATTTATTTTAAAAGATTTTATTTATTTATTTGACAGAGACCGATCACAAGTAGGCTGAGAGGCAGGCAGAGAGAGGGGGAAGCAGGCTCCCCGCTGAGCAGAGAGCCCCATGCGGGGCTCAATCCCAGGACCTGAGATCATGACCTGAGCCAAAGGCAGAGGCTTTAACCCACTGAGCCATCCAGGCGCCCAAGAAAGGATATTTTTAAAAATTTAGAGTCTTTGGTTGTCAGGAATAGTTTCAAAAAATAACTTAAACTATGTGATAATCTCAATACATTCTGAGTGTTAAAAAAAATCACCATGTAAAAGGCTTATTAAAAAAATGGATTTCATAAAGGACATCCAAAACTAATCAGTGGACATCATCATCTAACATATTTAAAGGCTGGTTAAGGAAACAGGGTGACAAGTTTCCAAGGAGAAACACCGAACGCTAAAACCCAATTCTCAATTCTCATCCACAGCTTCCTATATGCCCGAGCTACATTTTTTTTTTTAATTGAATTTTTAGCAACCAGCTGAGGCCTCAGCTTCCTTCAAGTATGGGACAATCCTAGTTACTTCCTCCTACTCCTTCCCTCCCTCGGGCCCAGAGGGCAAAAAATTTCCCCCTTAGAAACGCTGATACCGTGAGAGCCATCGCTTTTTCCCCAAGCTGGGGTAGGCCTTTTCTCAATTTTAATATGTATCAGTTCCCCCCATCCCCCACAGCTGCAAAAACAAGTCTTCGTTCCTAACCATGGCTTTGCAAACCTTTGCTTGGTTAGAAAGGTCTACCTTCTGCAAAACAGAAATGGCATTTTAAGAATTTTAGTTTGTAGATAAACACGTCTAAAGGCAGGGATAGCTCTTGAACCTTTCCTTCCCAACTTCATCTTTAATTGAAAGTACCAATCTTAACTAAAAAAAAACCAAAACAAAAAAAAAAACCCAAATAAATAAATAAAAGCTGTAAGGATCCATGTCCAAATTGCCCTATAAACAATCCTTTAAAAGTAAAACAAATAAAACACCACATTCAGAGATTAATTTCAGATGTATTGAGAGCTCTATCGTGTTGGCACAAGGGATCATGACGACAAAAGTGAATTTGCCTCAGTTTGAGATCTCACAGTTAAAGGAACAAATGGAAAAAAAAAAAATCTATGTGAAAAGCGTTGAAACATCGGCTGCTCTGAAAAGAGGTATAAAAATAAAACCGAAGCGATGGACGAACTGTTTTTCTGTGTGCAGTGGGAAAGTTTACCCAAATGACAAGCTGTCATGTGGGACGTCCCAACAGCATTCTAAAAAGTCTATTTCCTTAGATCAAAAAGGACAGACAGAAGCCCAACACTTATATCTGTGCTGGTTGGTCATGCTCCCCTTTTCCTGGAGTAATTATACGCTGCATCCATGAAGCAATGTGGCTAATACCTTAATGCTCTGAGCACAAAGACGAGTGGGGTCATATGACACTGCTAAATTTAGAAAAGGGTTCTGTTTTCTGTTTTGCTCAACGCTTACAATTTTCTGCTCTGAAGAAAGAGGAGTTTCAAATGCACATTGATCTTTCTCATATCGTGAATGAACCAAACGAGCACCTGTTTTCAACTGCCAAAATACAGTTTTTTAAAAAGGGAAAGAGAAGCCTGTGTACTCTTAATTCAACATAGGAGGGATAATTTTTTTCCCCCCTGCTTTCTTCAAAAGAACATAGCTTAGAAAGGTACAGTAATAGTATTTCCGAAATGTTATAAATGCAAAGGCATGTATTTAAGTAAACAAAACAACAATGTGGAATGGTGGTAATATTCCAAGGCGATTCAGATGAAAATCTTCCAAAAACAAACAAACAACAAACAAACCAAAACACACACAAAAAAACTAGTAAATCTTGGGGAAAACTAGCTCATGGAACTAAGCAAAGTGACTGTAAAAAAAAAATTAACTCTAAGCGGGAAAATAGTTTATTGGTCACAGAAAGGTATGTGACTGCTTTTTCATAAAATGTCTGGAAAAACTAGTTTTCAAAATGGACAGTTTTTCTTTCAAATTAAATGTCAAAAACCTCAGTATAGTACAATACGCCCAATCTCTTTGAAAGGATGCTTGCTGACTACAAATACTCTCTCTGTGGGAGTAATCCAAATATTTTCCTGGAGTTGAAAACTGGACTGATTAAATTTGTGGACTATATCGTGTTCGGTCTGAGAATTAAGTTCAGGATCCCACATGCACAGAATTCATTCATTTATTTGTTCAATATTTATTAGGACCCACCTCCTAAAAATGGTGAGGACCGATTTGCATATCCAGGGTAGAGACAGGAAAAGTGCTCAGTGTATACGTGGATTTTAACATAGAGTCTGTGTCAAAATGATGTAAAGCTCTAAAAACATTCCGGGTTAAAAAAATAAGAATAACACTCCAGGTTAGCCATGGCAGGTATTATTACGTCGACATCGCTATTTTAATTAAGAAAATGTCAATGCAAGTCTCCCTTATTTTTGTATCATTATAATTTTCTGTCTAGCTCTCTTAGGACATTTGTTTTTGTTTTATAGAATTTCTAACTGCTGTTGCCGAGCAGAGATCCTTTTTAATTGTAGCTTTAATTCTTTCGTCTCCCATTCATTCATTTTTTCATTCAACAATCATTATTCACCAAGACTGGTCTAGATGCTCAGGGATCCTAGGATTTCGATTATATGAACCAGCCAAAATTTCCAAAAAAAAAATATTTATTTAAACACTCAATCTTTTGGAAATAAATCATCTTTAAGGCACAAGTTTCTGGGAACGCTTGGGTGGTTCAGTCGGTTAAGCGTCTGCCTTTGGCTCAGGTCATGGTCCCAGGGTCCTGCCCCGCAGCATGCAGCCTCCGGCTCCCTGCTCAGTGGGGAGCCTACTTCTCCCTCTCCTGCCGCTCCCCCTGCTTGTGTTCCCTCTCTCACTGTGTTTCTCTCTGTCAAATAAATAAAATCTAAAAAAAAAAAGGCACAGGTTTCTGCTTCCCTCGATTCACTGGAATTGGGGCGCCCAGTGCCACAGTTGATCAATTCTTAAAGTTCACTTTAGTTTTTACATTTTTAACAAGACTGAAATTAGTGTGCATTGTGCGATCGATGCCATCTTGCAATTATAACTGGAAGCATTTCTTCCTTTCTTAATAGTTCACAAAATAATGGAACATCTTACAAGGTGATGTTTTAGGTTTGACAAAATACGGTGACTAGCCTCTTTGGTGTTCTGAAGTATTTTGACTTGTTGCTTAAGTACTTCTTCTGTGGTGGACTTCCATAGGACTAATAACACCGATGGGAACAGTCTGCCCTTAGACCCTGGACCTATAATGGGACACCTTGTTGCCTTCGTAGCATGTGTTACAATTAGCAGAAATGAACTAGGTTGCTCTCTTGATCATTGTCAGCCTCTCCCTAGTCAGTAAGTCCCAGGAGGGCAGGGAAGACATCTCCCGTGCTCACCGCTGTATCACGAGGGGTTTGAAGGAAACTGGTTTATTCTTCCTCTTAGCAGGTAGCCCTGAATGCTTGCTACCTGTCAGATATTTTAGATGTGACGATACAGCTGTGAGCCGGTTTCTGTCCTTACAGTCTTTGCATAAACAACTAAAAAATTAAATAAAGCCAAGTGCTTCGACCAAGTGCTCATCTTGGTGAAATGCGCACTGTTAAACAGCTTCTTGCCCTAATGGAAGAAAAAGTGGCTAATGCAAAAAACTAGCTGGTTCCCAAGCTACTTTATGTTTGGCTTTTTAAAGTACTTTGTTTGGGCTAAGAGTCTTGGTTCTCTTTGTTTCTTTTTGTCTTATATCAATAGTAAAAGTGAGTGGAAAGACCCACTGACCGGCAGCAACACAGGGCAGCCCACAACTGATGTGTAAGCCGCCGCCCCAAACGGATTTGGAGAGAAGCCACAACGCTGGTGATTCTCTAGGGAATCCTGGAGTGTTGCCGCTGGTTAAGTTCTGCTTGGAACTTAACATTCCTCCCTTAAAAACAAAATGCCCCGGCGCCTGGGTGGCTCAGCCAGTGAAGCGTCTGCCTTCGGCTCAGGTTGTGATCTCGGGGACCTGGGATTGAGTCCCGAGTCAGGCTCCCTGCTCAGCAGGGAGTCTGCTTCTCCCTCTGCCCCTCACCCTGCACGTGCTTTCTCTCTCTCAAATAAATAAATAAAATATCTTTTTAAAAAATGCCAATTGAGTGTCCTTAGACGGACCTGTACTGGGTACTGGGTACTGGGTACTGGGTACTGGGTACTGGGTACTGGGTACGAGTAGAGGTGTGGGACTGCGTCCTACTGACTTGCAGCTGGGGTGGTGAGCTAGTGACCCCTGCTCCCCTTCTTCTTCGGACCTCTTTCCTGCTCTGTCTCCACCCTACCATCGCTGCATCAGCCGGGATCCAATACCCTATTCCATTGTGTGTCTGCTCTAAAAGCTAACTTTAGTGGGGGCTTAAGCCATTAAAACACACTATTCTGGGGCACCTGGGTGGCTCAGTGGATTAAGCGGCTGCCTTCCACTCAGGTCATGTTCCTCCCGGGATCGAGCCCCATATCCGGCTCCTTGCTCAGCAGGGAACCTGCTTCTCCCTTACCTGTCATTCCCCCTGCCTGTGTTTGTTGTCTCTCTCTCTCCCTCTCTCTCTGTCAAATAAATAAATAAAATATTAAAACAACAAACACTATTCGAAGCTAGCAGAATATATTGACATTTCATCTTATGAGCATTATAGCTCAAAAAATAATAAAAGATGGCACAGCTGGTCTCCTACATCAACCAACCCTCCTCCACACAAGTGCTAGCCAGCTGATCGACACCCCATCGTTATACAGATTACGTGCGGCAACTGGCGGTCATTTTAAGTTCGAAATGTGCCTCAAGTTTCATTGTTAGATAATTTCCTCTGAAAGCTGTGTCATAACTACCCCATTTTATTATCACTAATAATGCTAACTTTATTTTTTTTATTTTTTAAAATATTTTAAAGTTTATTTATTTGAGAGAGAGAGAGAGTGAGCGAGAGAGAGAGGAGGGGGGGCAGGGGCAGAGGGAGAGGAATCCTGAAACAGAATCCTCGCTGAGCCTGGGGTCAGAGGCCAATTCCTGGACCGGGAGATCGGGACCTGAACAGAAATCAAGAGTCGGAAGCTTAACCACCTGAACCACCCAGGAGTCCTGGCAAACCTATTCTTAAAGGTCAGATGGCCTTTTAGTCTTTTTTTTTTTTAAGATTTTACTTATTTACTTGAGAGAGAGAGAGAGCACAAGCAGGAAGAGCAGCAGTGGGGGAGGGAGAAGCAGGCTGAGCCTGAGCTGGGGCTTGATCCTGAGACCCTGGGATCATGACCCGAGCCAAAGGCAGTTGCTTACAATTAAGCAACTGAGCGACCCAGGAACCCTCATGTTTTACTCTTTGAGAGCCAAATAGTCTGTCTCAACCACCAACAGCAAGTCCATAAATGAACTGGGCACAACTGTGTTCCAATAAAACTTTATTTATAAAAACAGGCGCTTGCCAGGATTTGTCTCTGGCGGGAAATTGCTGAGACCCGCTTTAGATGTACTGAGTCATTCGGTGGTCACAACCTACCCTTGAGGCCAGCACGAGTGTTGCCAGCATCATTCCATTTTAGAAGGGGAAACAAGCTGAATGGAAGGTAGGTACACAGCCAGTGACTACCGGAAACTGGCCCCTGGATGCCCATTTTCCCTGTTAAGGAAAGAAGCATGAGCTGCTAACTCTCCCATTGGGGGCGCAGACTCGGGAGCCAGAGTGGAGGGTTCAGATCCTGACTCCTTCACTTCCTGCCTGCGAGAGACTGAGAGGCGGCCCCAAATGCCCCTGCCTCGTCTCTTTGTCTGCATGATGGGATCAGAATCCTGTCTAAGGAGCTAATAGAGGAGCCTGGGACAAAGTCACTGAACAACAAATGTCCCTGTTGTGACTACAGGGCACAGATGGAGGAGTTACAGGGTGTGGGTGTAAGAGAAGGGCGCACGGAGAAGCATCCCGGGCAGAGGCAAGTCAGAAGAGAACCAAGAAACGTCGGCTGGACTGGGTGCCGGCTGGAGGCAGGGCATGGCTTCCCCATCCTCAATGTTCCCATCCACACGGGAGGACTGCCACCAGCATGGCACCCTGGCCTCTTAGCCTCCCGCGTCTCCCACCCAAGGCGGGTCAGTGGTTTCATCGGACTGTGAATCTGGATGGAGTACTGGGTTGGATTCGCTCAGCCCCCTCCGCTCGCTTGCTTTCTTGGGAGCCACCAAAGTGCAGGTGCGGTCAAAGCTTTGCAGGGACAAGCTTCCCGTCAATGTCCTGCCCTCGAGCTGACCGCCCCGGTGGTCTCCGGCTGCCTGTCTCTGTGGGGTGAGCCTGGCTAGCCTGGCGTTTAGCGCCAAGAACCTTACCGCTTCACCAGTGCTGGTTTTCTTGGTCTCCACTTGTAACACCTTTTTCTTCCCTCCTTGTCTGGCATTTGGGTCAAGATCCAGGCAAAGCGCATCGCCGAGTTCCTTAGCGCCTTTGAGCTCTCTTGGATGGAAACAGACACCACAATCCCCGCCTCTGTGACCCCAATCATCTCCCTTTTACATCTCATCTACCTGCTGAATAGTCACACGCTCCCCCGACCCCCCAAGCCCAGGCCTTGAGCCCCAGCTTTGGTCTTGTTTATCCATCTGCCTACTTAGACAAGACCCCCCTCACCAGGCTCTGTATCTCTGCAAAGTGGTATTCTCACCTAAGCATGAGTAATCGCCTGGTTGTTATCTGCTCACCATCATGAGAACCTGAGTTCCGTGAAGGCAGAGGTTCACTTCTCTTAGCTCTGTCCTCAACAGTGCCAGGAACAGGGAAAGCCCCCAGGAAACATCTGCAGAATGAATGAATGAATGAGTGAATGAACGAATGAAAGAATGAATGAAGAGAGCAAGGTAAGCGGGCCGGATGGGGTGGTTCTGAACTAAAGAATCCACACTCCAGGGGCACCTGGGCGGCTCAGTGGCTTGAAGCCTCTGCCTTCAGCTCAGGTCATGGTCTCAGGGTCTTGGGATGGAGCCCCACATCGGGCTCTCTGCTCAGCAGGGAACCTGCTTCCCCCCCCCTCTCTCTACCTACTTGTGATCTCTCTCTCTCTCTGTCAAATAAATAAATAAATAAACAAACAAATAAATAAATAAATATAACCTTTTGTTATCCCAGGTAGAGTACCCACGCGTTTGTAGAAAGTTAGAAAATAAAGCTAAACGATAATGTAGACATAAAAGCATGAGCCTCCAACCTCTGCGAACCCTCTTTGCTTCCAGATCTTTCTGTGTACGCACACGTAAACATCCATGTGTATTTGACCACAAGGAGATCACCCCTGACTTACTGAGCTTATCATCTCCACTTTCTTACTTCAATACATTTTTTTCTTGTATGGTTTCGCTCCATATTCATATTTCCCCACTGACCCAAAAAATGTCTTTTGCAGCTGCTTTACCCAAACCAAGATGCAGTCCAGGCCCAGGCCTGGAACTGGGTTATTATGTCACGGCATCTCTTCCAATCAAGCTCAGCCCCTTCTTCCTTCCTCCACGCCTTGTTAAATAGGCCGGGCCAGCAGTCCTGTAGAGTATCTTTTCTGGGAGTGATTTGTGTAGTTATTTCCTCATTCTCCAGGATTTCATTTTTTTTTTTAAGATTTTATTTATTTATTTGTCAAAGAAAGGGAGAGCACACACACAAGCAGGGGGAGCGCCAGGCGGTGGGAGAAGCAGGCTCCCCGCTGAGCAAGGAACCCGACGTGGGACTCAATCCCAGGACTCTGGGATCATGACCTGAGGGGAAAGGAGACGCTTAATCCACTGAGCCACCCAGGAGCCCCTCTCTAGGACTTTTTATTTTATTTTATTTTATTTTTTAAAGATTTTATTTATTTATTTGACAGAGAGAGACACAGTGAGAGAGGGAACACCAGCACCCTTCGACCTGCCTCTCCTCATTCTGCTCCCACCCCGCAAAGACCACACCCCTGGCCCCTGGTAACCACCATTCTACTCTCTGTTTCTATGAGTTCAACTTAAAAGAAAAATTTCTTGGGGTGCCTGGGTGACTCAGTCATTAAGCATCTGCGTTCAGCTCGAGTCATGATCCCAGGGTTCTGGGATCGAGCCCCGCATCAGGCTCCCTGTTCAGCGGAAAGCTTGCTTCCCCCTCTCCCACTCCCCCTGCTTGTGTTCCCTCTCTTGCTGTGTCTCTCTCTGTCAAATAAACAAAATCTTTAAAAAATAAAATTCTCCGTCTAAGTGATACCATGTAGCATTTGTCTCTCTCTACCTGGCTTATTTCCTTTAGCATAATGCCTTCCAGTTTCCCCCATGCTGTTGCAAATGCAGTAGCATTCTTCTTTATGTAGCCTTCTTCTTTATGACTGAATAGTATTTTAGAGCATGAAGATCCTAGAATATCCCATTATAATATATAATAGAAATATATGTATTCCATTATATATACTCTAATATAATGTTTCCATTATATATTATGTATTTTCTCTTTACCCATTTATCCCTTGATGGTCACTTAGGCTGTTTGCTTATCTTGTCTTTCGAGAATAATGCTGCAATGAGCATAGGGGCGCAGATATCTCGTCGAGATACCGATTCCATTTCCTTTGGGTGCTGTTGTTATTGTGACAGATGAACGACTTTCTCAGGTTCGGATACCTAACAAACTGTTCTAGAAGCCAGGCTTTCTGACACGCATTTCCCTCCTCTTTCCATTCAAGGCTATCTATGGAAACTAAGATCAACCAAAGCAAAAGAATAAAGAAACTGAATATTTGTATCAGCTTAATTCAGTTTCAGCTGTAACCTGGGAAATCGTGATTTTGTCAGATGTGTTCAGTCAGGTTTCATAGACCCATTCACTCGTTTTTAAACTTCATCCATCGACTTTAGACAACAGCAGCATCATAGAAAAATTAAAAAAAAAAATTCGAAAACTGTATTATTGCCAGATTTATACCTAAATAGAACTGAAATATTTTTATGTTTTTTTCTGACAGTAAAGGTAAGACATGATCTTTACAGAAAATGTTTAAAATATGAAGCAGTGCAGAAACAAGAAATAAACCTCACAACTCTCCCCTTCCCCAGCTAAAGACCTGAACAATTTGGGTGCAAACCCTTCCGGTATTTTACATACATATGAAAATGTTCTTTGTTTTATATTGTTCTCTATTTCGTGTTTGCGGCAGACGCCGTCGGTCGCTTCCACGAACACAGCAAGCATTCTATTCTATTCTTCCTTTCAGATGCTTCACCTAATGTGAAGGCAGGACCCACCCTTGTCCCAGAGGGTAAAATTTGATTAATCTAACACACAAATCTGGAGCTTCCATTATCCCAGCCAGTGATCAGTTTAGAACAACATTTCTCAGCCTCAGAACTTGGGCCATTTGGGGCTGGATCATTCAGTTGTGGGGCTGTCTGACAGTGTCCCTGGCCTGTCTACCCTCTAGATGTCAGCAGCAACACCCTCCCTTCTACCCCAACCGTGACAACCAAACCAAAGTGTCTCCGGACATTGCCAAATGTCCCCTGGAGAGCAAAAATGCCCCTGAATGAGACCCATTAACCTAGGAATAAGCGGGTTCTAGAATCCTGGCCAATCAGCCATGTAGGACATACCTATGTTATTCCTCTTGATGACTATGTAGTATTCCGTGGTGAAAAGAGACCGCCATTTGTATAACCAGTCCCCTCATGACGGATACTAATTTATTTCCCAGTTCTCTGCTGTTCCAGTTAGTCACGTATATGACTTTATATATTCACACACTTGTGGAAATGGATTTATAGAATAAATGCCTAGAAGTGGAATTTGTAAATTAGAGTTTACATTTCAATAGAAATCACCAATATGCCTTCCTAGATGTTCCAAAAAGTCAATACTGGTTTACCTACTAAGTGAATGTTCATTCCCATAGAACTTCACTAACTCCAGAGGGAAAAATCCACTAAAAAAAAAAAAAAAAAAAAATTTTTTTTTGCATTTCAAATACATTAAAAAAATAGTTATCTATAGAAAACTGATTTTCTTAGTGATGGAATAATGTTCCATTGAGGTACCACAATTTATCTGTGTACTCCCAGTATGAATACTCAGTTGGGTTTTATTTTGTATTGCCAGATTTTTTTTCTTTTTTTTAAATGAATACAAATATTTTTCATAATTTGACAATTCATTGACAGATTCTTTAAATATTAAAAAGTGTCTTCGGTCATTGGCTTTATGATTATTTTATTTTTATTTTTTTTTAAGATTTTTATTTATTTATTTGACAGAGTGAGGGCGGTCACAAGTAGACAGAGAGGCAGGGAGAGGGAGAAGAAGGCTCCCTGCTGAGTAGAGAGCCTGATGAGGGGCTCGATTCCAGGGTCCCGAGATCATGATCTGAGCCGAAGGCAGAGGCTTAACCCACTGAGCCACCCAGCCACCCCACATCTGATTCATTTTATACTGATGCAATTATAAAATATAATTTCTTTTCTTTTTTTTTTTTTATAAAGGAAGGAACCCATGGAAGTCATATGACAGCCCTATCTAGTTTTAGCAATGTTTGCTCAAAACACATGGATCAAATCAAATACATGGTCTTATCCATGTGGAATAAATAGAATAAAAGTAACAACTTGAATCTCAATGTGTAAAATATTCAGATAATTTTCCATCCATAGAGATCAGTTTGCAATTTTGAAATGTAACTAACATCGATAGCGATCAATTTCCAATTTTGAAATGAAACTAAGTAAGGGAAGATGAGAAATAGTTCACATCACTTTTCATAAAGAATGACGAAGTTCTGGGCATGCCTGTGATCTACCTTCACCAACACATTGAGAGGGAAAAAAAAATACACATTTTTCATTTTTCAGCTTCCCCCTCTTTGATTTTATTGTTTGACGTATTTTTTTAATCAGCAATAGGTGTGTTTAGTGTTCACCTCTCCCACGAATTGCTTTAATGCATTTTTTGTTTAAATAAAAACGTATTTCATTTTTTAATTTTTTTAAAGATCTATTTTACTTTTATAATTCCGGATTTATTCTTTTTTTTTTGTTTTTTTCCATATTTTTTTTTGTTTTATTCCTTTATTCCTCTAACAAATTTAAGTACAACAATCAGAAAAGAATAGCCTGAAAAGGACATTTGGAAGCCGATGAATGGATGGGGACAATTAAAAATCAGAAAGATAGGTTTCTCTTGAAAATTAAAAATGGAGCATGAGTTCCCAGCATCAATTGTTTGTATTTGGACAGAGGAAACAGAGAAGAGGGGGCAGAGCTGATGGGAGCAGGCTAAGCCAGGCACAGGGTACCTCTGAGGGCAAAGGCTGAGCTAAGACTCTGGTGCCCCCATAGCCGCTTTGTGTAGGGGACACGGTTAATGACCTACCTTCTTCCCTGGTGTTAGAACACTTTCGGTTACAGTATTGTGGTGAATCATTTCCTTCCAAGGCTCAGGGTGATCTATCACACGGGTGCCTTGTCTAGGTTTTAACAATATGAGCAAAAAAGGTTCCTCATTCCAGAAATGCAAAACAGATTACATAAGAAATATGTTCTTTAAAAAAAAAAAAAAAGTCCACATAAAGGTGTAATAACTGGGAAGGAAAATTAATGCATGGGAAAACAAATCTCTAAAAAAAAAAAAAAAAGGTAATAAAAATGCTTGTCAGCCAAAGGAGGAGGTTTCTCTTCCCTTGTCTAGTTTGTAAGAGTGAAATTCCTTTCTGAAGGCAGGAACTGGGCTGGGAGGGCAGGAGTCTAGGTATATTTGCCTTTTCTGAGCCTTGCAGGATTTCACTGGGGACCAAGCGAATAAGGAACAGGGACCGTGTGTGGAAACACTGGCCCTGGTGTATTACTGCTTGCACTACAGGAGTTTTGTTTTTTGGTTTTGTTTTGGGGTTTTTTGTTTTTTGGTGCCAAATCAATACCTTGGTTGTCCTTGAAAAGCCACATAGGTCTGTTTTTAATAGCTGGCTACATGGGTGAAGTTACACTGATTTCTTAGCAAAGCTTCACCTTTGATCTACTGATCTAGTTAGGGATGTGTGACAGAGGGAGCCTGTGGCTGAGAGATCATTAACAAATTAAAAGAAGGGAGGGAAAACTGCAAGTTACAGAAATACAGGAAGTCTGAGGTTTGTCAGTTGTTGAAACATTTTGATACTGTCTTTTAAGAGTCACAGCCCTCTGCGGGCTTTCTTTGGATGACAAAATACTGAGGACAACAACAACAAAAGCAAAGCCACACACAGTTCAAAATCAAGAACAGTGGAGCAATTCCAAATTAATGAATGGTGGCTGGCATTGTTTTCCACCTCCTCCCCTCAAGAGGTACCTAGGCTTTAAAATGTTTCTACTTCCCATTTGTGTGATAGTGAAACCAAAGGGTAGCTTTACAAGTTTTGCTCTCATTAAAAAGTGTGCCCTTTAAACTCTTCTTTGTTTTAATGAATAGACTTCACTTTTTAGAGTGGTTATAGATATACAGAAGGTTGCCGTATTCACTTCATCCTGCCCGGTACAATTTCCCTATTATTTACCTCTTGCATTGGTGGGGTACATTTGATACAACTGATGACCCAATACTGATGTCTGATTATTAACTAACGTCCACAAATGACGTTAAGGTCCATCTTTTTATGTTGTGAAGTTCTACGGACTTTGAAAAATGTGTAAGGATTCGTATCCAATCATTACAGTACCACACAGAACAGTTTCACTGCCCTTAAAATTCCCCCTTTTGGGGGGGGGGCGGGTAGAATACCAGCAAGCAGTTATTCTAAATGCTGTCCTTTTTTTTTTTTTTTTCAAATGGAAGTTCTCACATACTTCTTATTGAACCTAGCTACTAGTGCAGAAGCATAATAACAGAGAAACATCATTTTCCTGATAAAACATGTCTATTGTTCAGACTTCAATGATGTTCACAGAGTGATAGGATAGCAGCACGTGACCTTCACCCAGCATCAACACGCCAGCCATCTCGTGCGCCATCCCTTATAGATCTGGCTTGGATCTTCTCCAATGCCTCCTCTTGGAGTTGTATCGGATTTTATTACCAGTTTTCATCCAAATCCACAGGGGAATGGGGCGATTCTGTTTTTGTTTGTCCCCCTTCCCCTTTTCCCCTTCTCCAAGGGACTTTTATTTTAGGAATAGACGACAGCTGATTCTCCTTTTTGGCAGAGACCCACAGAAAGCCACTTTGCCTGGCTGCAATTCACACATCCCTGGAAGATCTCCTTTCCTGCTGTGGTTTTTGCCCATGCAGGAAAAGACCAAAACTTGCTTTGCTAAACACCCAAGAGGAAGCCCCTTTCTCCCAAAATGCAAACAAGCTAGAAACTAGAAGGGGTGTGTCCAACAAGCACCTGTCCCTCACCTCGTCCTACAGTTGCATATCCTGATTACCTTTTCTTTATTTTAAGTTTATTTACTTATTTTTAGTAATCTCTACACCAAACGTGGGGCTCGAACTTACGACCCCGAGACCAAGCATCATATGCTCTACCGACTGAGCCAGCCAGGTGCCCCCCTGATTATCTTATTAAGCTGCCCAGACACAGAATTATTTCTTGCCATCTCTTGAAGATGTGACGTCTTGCTCACGATCCCCTTCATTATTGCACGTGTGTCTAGTGTCGAATTGCTAAGCCTACAACCGCAACCAAACTTCTAAACCGAGTGTGGAGGTGGGAGAGGGGTTAGACAATTTGGGGGTAGCGAATGCAGGATGTAATAAGTAGAAAATTAGCATACCTTATCTATTCCTTTATTAAATCACAAATATTTGAGTCTCTACCCTGTGTCAGGCTCTGCTCCAGAAGGAGACAGTTTCTGCCCTTAGGGAGCTTACAGTCTTTCGGAAGAAGACGGATACTGAAGATGGGAATTTACAGGCAGAAAGAGAAGAAAGCGTGCTTGTAAGTTGGGCCCAGGCTGCTGTTTGGTTCGGTGAGTCTGGAAAGGGTCCTGCAGAGCTGGCACTGAATAGGGCTAGGAATGAAACGGGCCAGCACGCCCCGTGAGAGTCTGCAGATGGAGTGTTCCAGGCGGAGGCAGGAGGCGACAAGGGGCCTAGGACTGGGAGAGCTAGAAAGGCGAGCGTGGTGGGTTTAGAGCCGACAGGAGAAGCAGGAGGTGGTCAGAGAGCGTGGACACGATGGGAAGTTTGGATTTCACTACGAAGAGGAGCCCATCGGGGAGGTCGTCTGTGGGATGGCCGGGGCTGGGGGGCATCCAACGAGCTCTCGCTCATCTTTTCTGTCTTAACTCAACCCTTGGAGGTCTAAAACCATCTCAGATGAGTATAACCCAAACTGAGCGACTCATCTTCCCCCGCCCAACCGATTTCTTCCACAATCTCCCCAGCTCGGCTAATGAAAAGTCCAGTTTTATGCTGGCTCAGGCCAAGAACTTGGGAGTCGCCGCCCTTGACCGCTGCGTTCACGCAGATACTGTTTCTAACCCAGAGCAAACGCTGTGGACACTGCCTTCAAAATTTATTAAGAATTCCATTGAATACGGGGGACCCGGGTGGCTCAGTCGTTAAGCGTCTGCCTTCAGCTCAGGTCACGATCCCAGAGTCCTGGGATCCAGCCCCGCATCAGGCTCCCTGCTCAGCGGGTGCCTGCTTCTACCTCTGCCTGCTGCTCCCCCGGCTTATGTTCCCTCTCTCACTCTGTCTCTTTCTGTCAAATAAATAAATAAAATCTTAACCAAAAAAAAAAAATTTCCACTGGATAAATCCCAGCACTTCTATCACTTTCCTAGCTCAATCCCTCATTATCTCCTACACAGACGATTAGGGTGCCTTCACAGCTCTTACATTGTTTCCATTCTCCCCCACCCCCTTTCAGTCTGTTCTTAAAGTAGGGAAATCTATGAAAACTAGCCAGACCGCATCAGCCCTCTCCCCACAACCGCCATGGTCCCGTCTTGCTCAGGCTAGAACCCCAAATCCTCATGATGGACTGCACATGATCCGGTCCCCTGAGCTCTCTGACCTCATGCACTCTGCTCCAAACACCACGGAGTTCCTCGCCTTGCCCAGAACACCCCACGCGTGGTCGAGTCTCAGGCCTTTGAACTTACCGGGACGTCCGCTCCGATGTTCAGAGCGAGCATTTTAGGCGTTGTGGGCCACACGAAGTCTTTGGCAATGCCTAACCCGGCCATCGTCACACAGAAGCACCTCAGAGACAATAAACAGCAAGCGGGGCTGTGTTCTAATAAAACTTTATTTATGGACACTGAAATGGAATTTCCTGTCATTTTCATGTGTGGCAAAACGTTGCTCTGTTAAAAAAGTTTTATTCCAACCAGTTGCAATTGGAAAAACCATTCTCAGGCAGTGGGCTGGATCTGGCCGCCCTCGGTCCCTGTGTGTTGACCCCGGATTTACAGAGTCCTTCCCTGGCCACCCGCCCCCAAATTATCGGTACGCATGCGCACACTGCCCATTTTTCATATGCTTTTTTTTTTTTTAAGATTTTATTGATTTATTTGACACAGAGAGAAACAGCGAGAGAGGGAACACAGCTGAAGGCAGACAGTTAACAACTGAGCCACCCAGTCGACCTCAGGGTCTCATGACCTGGCTTTCTCTATATTCTTTTTCTTTAAGTAGGCTCCACGCTGGGCCAACATGGGGCTTGAACTCAAGACCCTGAGATCAAGACCTGAACTGAGATCAAGAGTCGGTTGCTTAACTGACTGAGCCACCCAAGCTCCCCTTTCTCTATGCTTAACTTACTATCTTCGTTTTTATCTGTCCTCGCAAATCTCCAACTATAAGCTCCATGAGGGCAGGACCTTCCGTCTGGGGGCTCACTCACCTGTCCCGATGTCCCCAATGTACCTGGCATATGGGTGGAGCCCAACACAAGCTGCTGCATGAGCCCATGGTGCTCTGGGGGTATCCCCTCTCAAGCACGGTCTCCGAAGAGCAGGGCAGGAGGGAAAGGCACATTTGCTGAGCACACACTCTGTGCAAGCATCAGGCTTTACGCTCTGTACGTGCCAGATGCAGAATACTTTTCAGCTGAGAGCAGGGGTTAGCATGGGGAGACAACATGTTTGTGGATGATGATGCCGTGTGGTTGGCAGGGATGGGCTTTGGTTCCCAGACCTGGGTCTGCCTCAGACTAACCTGACAGAATTTTCCAGAAATGAAGACTCCCAGGCTCCACACCGCACTTATTGACATCAGAATCCCTTGAGAGTCAGGCAGCTGAGAGATTACATCCAGACTCCACCAAATACCGACTCTAGGACCTTGGACAAGTTACTTAATCTTCCTGAGTGTTTACTGCAAAACGGAGATAGTAATTACCTCATAGAATTGTCACGAGGATTCCATGAGCTCACGTGAGCCAACCGCTCAGCACAACGCTTGGCACATTGTGGCACGTTATCGTGTGCAATAAATAATAGCTATTGTTTACTTTTCATTAGACAGGCATGCTCGCTGGGGAATAAAAAACGAAATATAGATCAGCAAGAATCAGGTAAAAAGAAACAAGGTCATTCTAGTTCCCCAAAATAACTACTGATAATGTTCTGATGTACATCCTTCCAAATTTTGATCTCTCTGTGTGCTTTTTTTCTTCCCCCCCTCCGTGTGCTTTTTAACACACTACCAGCATTGGGTTGCTTGTCACCTTAAACCGCCCCGAGGTATCCACCCTGAATTGGACCAAGTCAACAGGTGGAACCACTGGTGTAGAGAGAATACAGAGAACAGAGAAACACATTGACTGACATGGGAGGATTGCCACTGGCAGAGTTTCAGATGCGTGGGTCTCGCCAGGACAAGTCTCCTCAACAAATAAACTGCAAGGAAAAAAGGGGTCGCGCATCCTCCAGGGCGGGGCTGTCCAATAGAACTTTCTGCAATGATGGAAGTATTCTAAATCTGCATCGTCCAGTGTGGAAGGGGCTATTCCACACCATAGGAGGCCACTGAATGCCTGAAACATGGCTTGCGTGGCTGGCTGAGGGTTTTTTTTTTTTTTCTGTATTAAAATTCATTGATTTAAATAGCCACATGTGGCCAGCGGCTACTGGTCGGACCGCGTAGCAAGATTAAAAAGGGCTTAGACACGCGTCATCCAACCAAATCGTAAAGACCTTGTTTGATTTCTCAAATAAACAAAACAAAACAAAACAAAAAGCCATGAGACAAATGAGGGCAATTTGTTTCATTTAATTTATTCATTTCTGAGACAATGAGGGAAATTTAAACACTGGCAAAAATCTTCGATAATATTAAAAACTTTTCACTAATTTTGTAAGATGTGATAATGATATCGTGATGGTGCTTTTTTTTTTAAGATTTTATTTATTTGACAGAGAGAGACACAGCGAGAGAGGTAACACAAGCAGGGGGAGTGGGAGAGGGAGAAGCAGGCTTGCTGCTGAGCAGGGAGTCTGATGTCGTGCTCCATGTGGGGCTCTATCCCAGGACCCTGGGATCGTGACCTGAGCCAAAGGCAGACAGTTAATGACTGAGCCACTCAGGTGCCCCAGTGATGATGCTTTTTTAAAAAAAAGTCCTTAGCTTGGGGCCCCTGGGTGGCCCAGTCAGTTAAGTGTCCAACTCCTGATTTTGGCTCAGGTCATGATCTCAGGGTCATGAGATCAACCCCCAGGAAGGGTTCCATGCTCAGTGGGGAGTCTCTCTCCTCTCTCTCTCTCTCTCTCTCTCTCTCTCTCTCCCCTCTGCCCCTCCCCTCCCCGCCCACTCGCCTGTGCAGGAGCACGGAGGCATTCTCTCTCAAAAAATAAATAAAATAAAGACACATTTAAAAAGGTCCTTATCTTTTAGAGATCCTAAAATAGCAATAGATGAAATTCTACAGTGTCTAGGATTTGCATCAGAATAACATAGCAGAAGGAGTAGGGTGTAGATGACAGAAGAGGTTCGGGAGTTGTTGTTGCAGTGGTATAATGAGTCGATGGAGGTTCCTTACACCCTTCTCCCTATTTTGCTTGAAATTGTCCATACATGTAAGAAAAATTCTGTAACCATCTGGCTTTATGTGTCTTTCTTCCTTAGGGAGTTCCTTCCTAAGTGAACACTGACATTTCTAAACCAAGAGGCATCAATTCTGAAAGTATGACTAGAGTTTTAAGAGAAAGATAAAACTGTGCAAAAGTCACGCCAGACCTCCTGTCACCAGCTTCCTTTAGGAGGGCTGAGCTCATTCGCATTCTCTGTGGTATTCACGTACCACACTGAGTGCCAGGACAGGGGCCACTACCCACTCGTTGTCCCAATATCTGTCTCCCCTTCTCTACCAGCAATAAAATCCCAATTTTTAGCTGGCACATGGCCACCCAGGTAAAAGAGTGTTTCCCCAGCTTCCTTTGCTCTTCGAGGGGTAGCTATAACTAATGGTCTGTAGGGGAGAGTGGTATAGACAGCTTCCGGGAATTGTCTTTAAGGAAGCTGTTTCCTTTTCTGACCTTCCCACATTCTTTCTGTTTACTGGAATGTGGTCTGATGGCTGGAGCTTGAGCAGCAAGGTTGGATCATGAGGCCAAAGCCACATGAAAGGCTGTAAAATAGGCAGTAAAATAGAAAGAGCCCTGTTGCTGACATGATGGAGCACCACATCACCCTAGACAGACCCAAATCTATGTTTCATGAAGGAGAAATAACCTATTACCTGACGTTTTTCTATTATTCACAACTGATTGTGATCCTAATTAATATGGTTGCTAAATTTTATTTTTATCAATTCCCTAATGTGCATTGAACATTTACTCTGTAGGTTGTATCATGCTAATTGCTTTGAGAAAGGCAAGATAAAAGTTGTAGAGTCAACACATAAAGGATTTTTCAATTGCCCTGAAAGACACACAAAAGATAATTAAGATGTGATTAAATAATAAACCTAGCTAGTATGTAGAAATAATAAACTAGCTAGTGTGTATTGAGTACCTATTACATGCCAGACATTGTTCTAAGTCCTTTACACATATTAACTAATTTAGTCCTCACAGCAAGACTGAAAGTTATTTACAGGTGTGTAAACAGAAGCACAGAGAGGTTAAGTGACTCGTCCAACGTCACACAGCTTACAAACTGAAGCTAGGACAGACAGATGGTATTGATGAGGAAGGTTTCAGAAGGAGAGAAAGAGCTAGGACCCCAAGTATTTTAGCTCTTTGTGAGTCCCTTCCTCCAAAAAAGGATAGTAAAAATTAGGCTTGGCCATTGCATTGGCCTAAAGGTGAATATAATCCCGGCTGGATTATTATTCTATATACATTATTACTACATTCATTTTTCTTCTGGCTTGGGGAGAAATTAAGATAAACATTTTTGTGGGCTCTGAAAAGTATCATGGGGCCGAAGTATCAACGCTTATTCCTCAGGGAGAAGCCGGCTCTCACTGCTCTGTCATTTTTCTACTGCGCACTTACTCCAACTGTGGTTAAATACTTCCTGCACAGTGAGGCTAAGAACACCTGAATCTAACCCCCTGGGGTAACACTCAGAGCGAGAGTGACCTCTAGTCTCCCAGGGAAGGCCTGGCCAATCTGCATTTTTTATCAAGCTGTTAGTAATACTAATGATTACAAATAGTTGAGTTCCATGCCAATTAGCTGTGTAAGGTCTGTTTACCAGGCTACAACTTTGCCTCCAGCTAGGACTATTTTTATGTGTGCGATTCTGCATTTCCGCACCAACACAGAGGCTGGCACGTAGTAGGTGCTCAATAAATTTTCAATGACTAAGAAGAAGAAAAGGAAGGTGCCGGGTCCTATGTGGCGAGACTCCCGTTTTGTCACGACGTAGGAAAGTAACTATATTTTCAAGGACCTGTGAGTCTTCAAGGAGTCGATGTAGCCCCGCCCCCTAAAATATTGCGCAGTAGAGTAGATCTGCAACAGAAAAACGTTGTTGAATAGCTGTCCGTCCGTCCGTCCGTGGGTGTAAGATTTTCATACAGTGCACACTACTGTGATTTTACTCGGATTACAGATTAATCGGTTTACACGTATTTTTAGATTTTTTTGAATTCAAGATCTGTAATGTGGAACGCCTAAGAAATTCACGGATTTGACATAGATGATTTGTTTGGCGGCATTGGCTTACTATATTTTCCTTTAGTTAAGGTCTGGCTGAAAGGAAACCATCCCACTTCTCTGGGAAGGAACTGGGACGGCATTTTGCATTCATGGTGTTTGGTTTATGGGCATAAATCCATTTTGCTCCATAAGAATTAAAAAGTTCACTGAACTCTTTCATTCAGTGAAATCATTTCCACTTTTTCTTGTGGGATTTACACTAAATTTAAGAGGAGAGCCTTCAGGTCTTTTCATCAAACACAGAATGGAAAGCTTAATTAAATTATACTTGTCATAGCAGATGCCTGTGTCCCTGAGTGTTTAGCAACTTGATAATAAAGACAAGTTCTAATGACCCATATAAGTTCTGCATATTCTTTTGTGTTCCAGAGATAGCTTTTCTTTCTCTTATTAAAACTGCACTGCAATATCCATAGAGTGCATGTGGGGGGCTGGGGGGGAGGGGCGGGGCATGAGCCAGGGTGACTCAGTGGGTTCAGCTTCTGCTTTCAGATCAGGTCATGATCCCAGGGTCCTGGGATCCCGCCCCGCATTGGGCTCCCTAGTCAGCGGGAAGCCTGCTTCTCCCTCTCCCTCTGCCGCTCTCCCTGCTTGTGCTCTCTCTCTCTCTCTCTCTTTCTCTTGCTCAAATAAATAAAAGTGTGTGTGTGTTTTAAAATTGAGTCCTTTTCTTTTCGCACTTTCTCTTTAGAAGGAAAAAGAGAGAAATCATAAGAACAGGACTGATATTAGGAATTTGGCCCAAGAAAAGAAGTTTCCAGGGACAGTCATGATGCCCATATAGGTACAATTTAACTTAATGTTCTCTCTATTTCATTGTGGATGGTTATTCAGTACAGAACAAGGGCACTGAAAAATTGTAAATTATCCAAAAAAAATATTTTTCTCTACTTGTGGTTTAGATTATTGACATCCAAACCTGCTTTATAAAAGACGACATATTTACCACATCACACATTTAAAGATTAAAGAGTATTTCTGGGACGCCTGGCTGACTCAGTCAGTGGAGCATGTTACTCTTGATCTCGGGGTTGTGGGTTCGAGGCCCACGTGGGGTGGGGAGAATTTCTAAAAATAAAATCTTAAAAACAAATAAATAAATAGTATTTCTTGTATATTTAAAAATGTGCAAGAAGGATTCATGTAGACATATAAATATACTTTAAAAATATATGATATTTTAATTATATTATATTTAATATTATAATTATATATTTATATATAAAAGATGAACCAGAACTTTTATTTATGGACATCTGAGTAACTGGAGAATATAATTAAGCAAAATATATATTCCCTTAAGCATTACGGCTAGATCTAATTTGTTATTTGTTTGCCTGGTGGTGCAGTGGTTCACTCCCCCCCACCCCCCGCCCTTTTTGTTTGTTTGTTTCTAGTTTGCTTACTGATTGCTGTTTTTAGAGATAGTAACTATGAGTCCTTCAGCTAGTGGATCAAACCCACCAACTTTTCCCATTTCATGATTTTAGTTTTACAAATATTTAAAACGGATTGAAATGAATCTACCTGTCCAAAGCTAAACCGTCAAGGACTCACTCTTAGACAGAAGCTATGTTTACCTAACTGGGGTAAGAACTAGGTGTTTATGTTGCAACAACTGACTTGGCTCGTAGATTTAAATAAAATATTAGTGGGTAGACATAAATCGTTGTCCTAGATCCAGGTCACATGCCTTCTCTTCCTTAGTGGGTTTCGGCTCACGGTGCAGTACAAGTCTCTGCAGTGAGACACCCCGATTTTCACCCACACTCTGGGGCTAGCAGAAAAAATTCGGCTTCGGGGACAGAGGTCAGTTAGCTAGCTAACTCACTTCATTGAAGGTTTGCAGTCTGCTTTAATGCCTGGAGGCGGCAAAGGATAATGGATTGGAGCTTGGCGTTTAGCTGTGTGATCTTGGGTAGCTTGGTCAATATTTCTGTGCCCCTTCCCCATGCAGAAGAACAGCATCTTCCCCATGCAGCTGTAGGAAGGATTCACCGAGCTGATCCATAGAAAAAGCACACAATAGCGACCGAGACATGGTGACCAGTTTGTAAAGGTTTGCCACCATCGCAAGGTGAGCTGGGGACAACTGCCCGCCAGATGCCTGCTGCCCCATAAATAAGAGTGGGGTGGTCTCTGCTCACTGGGGGAAATCATTTACTGAAAGAACAGAGTTTTCTTTGACGGGTTTTGAAAACGGAATCGTTTGCAGGAAGGGAGAGAAAATGCTGACTTCTCCCAGCCTCCCAGCCTCCCAGCCTCCCAGCCCACAGCGCCGGGAGGAGGGGCTTTGAGAGCCAAAGGGACTTTTGGCTGAGTAATAAAGCAATATTCCTGGTGAGCACCACCCTCCGTCCGTCTCTCGGTGATTGTAAAACTGTAACAGAATGTTCAAGGTCTCCAAGGTATTTTACAAAAATCACTTGAGAAAGACTGCCCTGGAATCATCAATTTTTAACCACTGCTTAGCGGACATATTTGAAATAAGTGAGGCCTATGGAAGTGTCTAATGGTTCGTCATGAAAAACTCTGCAATATTTTTTCTCCGGGTGTTAGTAAGAACCATCCATCGTGTGAATTACACCGTGTGAGTTATGCAAAAAGCCAGGATAGTTTTTAAAAATATTTTTTCCTCCTGAATGACCAGAAAAAGAAAATCACTGTGAAAAAAAAAATGTGAAAAAGAAACACACACACACAGGAAATTTTAAAATCACTGGTGACTATTAGTAACATCTTAGTGGATGAGAAAGAGATTTTTTAAAAAGTCCCTCGAGTGTGGTGCAGAATCTGGGATTTTTTTTTTTTTAGGTGTTGGGATAAAATTGATACCACAATGAACACAAGGAGAAAAAGAGGAAGTCATTCGCACTAATACCAGAATCTAGACCACTTCCTTTTCAAATAGGTGCATCCCCCCATTGTGAAAAAGGACCAGAATCTTCATGGTAGGGCGTGGAAACAAGAATCGAATATCCCTTGGGAATCCAAAGAATTGGAAATTATAGGCTGAATGTAAAAGCAAGAAGCATAGGAACGTAGAGAGTCTGGATACAGAAGAGAACGGTCAGACCCTGGTTGTAAGGGACAGGAGGTGTAAGGGGAGGGCCAGTATTGTCCCAGGAGGCCTGGACTGAAGTTTGGGCTCTGCTGTTAGGTGTGTGACCTTGGAAAGGTCACGGTCTCTCTGAGCCATCGTTTCCTAATCTGTAAAATGGGCAAGCTTCTCCTCTCCTCCTTGCAGAGACGTCGGAAGATAATGTATCTGTAAAATCCTTTGAATAGTACAAGGATGTGTTAAGGAGGCACAATTCCAAGCTTTTCCTGCCTTGTTTGGACCAAAACATCGTTTCCGTGTCTACATTATTTATCTACAAGGCCTCATAGTTGTTTGTAAAGATGAAATAGGTGGCTTCCACGGCGCCTGTTCAGAAAGTTTGGTGGCTTAACTCTTAGTTAAAGGACTCTTATCTAAAAGTCCTGTTTTTAAAAATGAGGACCCGGAAACCCTCTTCCGCAGCCAGAAAGAGAGGGATGACGCCCTCATTAAACAGGCTAGTTAAACGGGGATTGAGAAGCCCCGGCGTTTCCTCGCCCAAAACGTTCTCCTCCGGATCCCGGGTCCGGCCACATTCTGTAGGTCTCCAGCCATAAATAAGTAATGCCTCCTTGGAACATGGGCCTGCCTATCTGTGGGCCCACGCCCACTTGCTGTTGCACAGGAAACTTGGAGGCAGGCCAGGGGTATGGGCAAAGAGCTGCCGAGCTAGAACTGGTTAATCACAGCCCCCCCACCCCCCAGCCCAGGCGGGGCGGGGGACAGAGGCCCCTCGCTGCTCTGGCCTCGGGCAGCACGCAGGCACTTTCTCGCCTGCCTTTCTGGTGAGACAGTCACCCTGTGGGGCATCAGGAGGCTTTGTTAAATTAGTCCCTTCTTCAGCTCCTTTGGCCGGCTCCCTGGATTTAGGCCACGGTTACTGGTTGGCTTTTCTGAGCCTGCTTTTGGCACAGGTAGGAAAGGAGGAGAGAAAAAAAAAATGGTGTAAGCAAGTTTCGAAATCTTAGATCATTTCATGAATGACTCAGTGTTTCCTTTTGGAAAAGTGCAGTAATTGGCTTTCATTAATAACATAGCTTTAAAAAAAAAGGTTCTAAATATTGAGAAGCCTTTTGTGCTACCTGAATACAGCTACCTTCCAATTTTCATTTTTATAGCTTCCAGAGGGATTTCATTCACTTGATAATGTGGGCTCGTTGAAAAATAAACTGTCACATACTTCCTCCTTCAGGCTTCCTGTTCTCTCTGAGAAAAGCATTGGGGTTGTCTCTGTCTCTCTGTCTCTCTCTCTCTCTGTCTTTCCTTTTTTTTTTTTCCATTTGAGAAGTATTTCAAAATATAATGTATCAAATCGACAGATTGTACACCTACAACTTACACAATGTTATGTGTCAATGATGTCTCAGGAGGGGGGAGATAGTTAAAGTATAAAGCTATTCCTCTTCTTAGCGAGACAATTTACAGTCACCTCAAGAAGAGACGTCTTCCCTTTCTCTCTTCACAGAATGAGATTTTCATTCGTACAGAATAATTCTGAATGTAGAAAATATGTAACTAAATATATTTCTAATATTATCTTTGATTGACTTGAGCACATTTCCATCTTCAAATTAAACAAAGGAAGGAGCAAAAAAAAACCTACAACACAAAACAAAAAAACAAACGAAACCTCTCTTCCTCTCTGTCTCTGTCTGCAGGTAGATAATCCTGAGGTTTTAATACAGAAGATATCCATTCTTCCGGCAACCCTGCTGTTGAATCCAGCTTCCGACGACGACGTATAAACCCAGAAGATGTCTCAAATGACTCATTACTGGAATAAATGTTTCTAATGTTAAAGGTATGCAAATAGAGCATAATGGGTGAAGGAAGGCTCTGTGATATGATAAATAAAGCTGAGACTAGGACTGTGGTCACTGTGGACTCTATTTGCATACCAGTTTATCTTGTTTTTAAGGCAGGAAGGGGGAAAAAAGAGAGGAAGGAGGAAAAAAATTCCGACTTTCACCACAAGGCTCTCAAATACAACTTCGTAAAAGGCACAACACTCCAAGCCATGTTAACAAGCAAAAAGTGCTTAGTGCGGAAGAATCCCAAACCCATTAAAAATGTTTTCTAGAACGTAGAAAGCAAACACGGGACTAGCCTCAGGTCATCTTACTGAGAAAATTGCACAATCAAACTTTTTGTCGCTGGAGTCGGCCGTGTTAGGTCAGGACTGATTTTGTTACCACTCGGGTTTCAGGAGTCTGCCCTGCTTGGGGTGTCGGGCTCATCCCTACCTGGGTCCCTGGCTGGTCCTCCAAGCCAGACAGGCCCTCCGATTAGAGGAGAGGAGGACAAAAAAGAGAGATGCCCCACAGTGGATTCTCTTGCTCCATATCAAATTACAAATCTTGCAACGTTTATACAAAGCCAGAAGCACCTGTCATCGTTCTGGAAGGAAAGCTCAAATTATACTTTTTTTTTTTTACATCTCTGTAAACACATACTATCATCACCCACGATGTGCTCTGGAGGAAATCGGGCTCCCGTGCCATTGCTCACCCTTGTAAGGTGGAAGTATTTCAAGGAATACGATGAGCAAAGTCCGTACTGACTCAGGAGGAGAATGGGTCTAAATAAGTACTTCAGAAAATGTCTAAATTAATCCCATGAGGTGGAGTGGGAAGGAGTGGAGGATGTAGAGGGGGTACATCAGCAGGCAGGTGGTCTGACCTTGCGCTCACCGTTGCATCCCACCCTGGGCTGCGGCAAATGGGACTTCAGGTCCCCTTGCACAAGCCCATTCGTCGTCTTCGGGGTCGGGCGTGTCGGACCAGGAAGATACAAAGTACAAATGCTGTGAAGACATCTCTTTAGATGTCTCTATTTTATACAGTTCGATAATCGAGCCTTCTCTGACAATTTACTGACGGGCAAAATGGAGCATGTGTTTTATTTGGAGTGAAGGTGAATTCTGGAGTGGAAAGCTAGAGGAGGAGGTCAGGAACCTCGGGTCCTGGGAGACAGAGGGGGAATGTTTCTTATTTAATGAGCTTGGTCCCTTAAGACTGCAGTTCAGACTTATGTGCTCCTGTACTTACAACATTTACACGTGTGTTTTTTAAAGAAGTGAATACTGTCTTCTGATATCAAATTCAGGAAGCGGAAAGGATACACAGAGAAACACCAGTCTCCCTCCCGCTGTGGTTATCCAACCTCCCAGGGCCCTCCCTCAAAGTCACCACGAGCAGAGCTAAGATTTTTTTTAAAGTAGATAAGTGCCCTCTGGATTTGGTTTTCCTTTACAGTGTGAATATCCTTTTTGTGGTCTTTATACCTGGTTACGGTGCTCTGAAATATCGCAAGGTACAGAGGGAATAGGAGAGTTTCCTGGTATGAAAGTCTTTACCTGTTAGGGTTTGAATTCAACTGTCTGTGAAACTTTTTTTTTTCCTGTTTCACTTTTCAGAGATATTCTGTACCATCCTGTCTGACCAGGAGGTGTTGGGTGGGGGGGGAGTGAATGGGTTACCAGGATGCGGGGACAGCATTTGGATTTTGTAGATTTTAAAAGAGAAAGAAAACAAGACATGATTTAAGAATCTGATATTATTGGGCACCTGGGTGGCTCAGGCAGTTGGGCGTCTGCCTTCAGCTCAGGTCATGATCCCAGGGTCCTGGGATCAAGTCCTGCGTTGGACACCTTGCTCGTCGGGAAACCTGCTTCTCCCTCTGCCTGCTGTTCCCCTGCTGGTGCTCACTATCTCTGTCAATTAAATAAATAAAATCTTAAAAAAAAAAAAAAAAGAATCTGATACTATTTAACACTTGAGAAAAAATTATCACTGGCAGTGATCAAATGAAGAAAAACAGAATACTACCAAGTACTGGGCCATTTTTAAAAAACTGCAGAGAAACACACCAACATAGAAATTATGGCTGGTACGTGTTATGTGAGTGTTATGGGTTAACTTTAGGGGTGTTTTCTGCAGTTTTTAAATTTTTCTTTTCTTTTTTTTTTTTTCAGTTTTTAAATTTTTCTACAAAGAACAGGGGTGGCTCAGGGGTGGCGCAGTTGATTGGGCTTCTAACTCTTGATTTTGACTCAGGTCACGATCTTAGGGTCTTGAGATCAAGCCCTGAGTCAGGTTACACACTCAGTGCAGAAAGATTAAGATTCCCTCTCTCAAAAAAAAAAAAAAAAAAAAAACAAACCCGAAAAACTACAATGAACAATAAGGCTTCTAATCATAAAAATAAAGAAGTATTTTTTTAAAAGATTTTTATTTATTTATTTATTTGAGAGAGAGAAGGAGAGAGAGCATGAGAGGGGAGAAGGTCAGAGGGAGAAGCGGACTCCCCGGGGAGCCGGGAGCCCAATGTGGGATTCGATCCCAGGACTCCGGGACCATGACCTGAGCCGAAGGCAGTTGCTCAACCAACTGAGCCACCCAGGCGCTCTAAAGAAGTATTTTTAAAGAATTGTCCACAACATACTTAGAGTGTACCCTGTAATCTTTCCTAAGTGATGTTGTAAAGTTTGAGTACGCTTGCATTATAAAATAAGGCAGGTAACTAGACCTAATGATATTCTTTTAATTCACTGTGGAGTTATCCTGAATAATTCTGATTCATCTACTGTGGCTTCTACTCTGTTCTATTTTCATGTGTTCCAGACACATTTCTATATAGTTTAATCATAGAGCTCATTTTCATATCTATCCCCGCAGTTTGGAAGATGGTATTTTTTTAAAAAGATTTTATTTATTTATTCGACAGAGTGAGAGAGATCACAAGTAGACAGAGAGGCAGGCAGAGAGAGAGGAGGAAGCAGGCTCCCTGCTGAGCAGAGAGCCTGATGCAGGGCTCGATCCCAGGACCCTGAGACCATGACCTGAGCCGAAGGCAGAGGCTTTAACCCACTGAGCCACCCAGGCGCCCTGGAAGATGGTATTTTTAACACCATGCAGGACATTCGGTATCAGGTCAACGAATATAAATTTGAATATTGAGGAGCTGATCAGTTTCTCTTAAAGAGAAACGTTAAAACCCCTCCAATATGCCTGAGCATTGATGATAGACATTCTACCTGATATTCCACACAGATCCCTGGCAGTATCTTCCTGGCTTGGTCGACTCAATGATCCATTTATACTTGTAATGTTATTTTTCAGTTGTATGCCTCTATGTGCTTAAAGTAAAAAGGACAAAAATAAGTCTGAGGGGGAAAAAACATTTTAATTGCTTTCAAATGTTCCAATAAACTCAAACCCATATATTCTTGCTCCAGAATTTCCTTGCCAGATTATTACACACTTGCTTGCCAACTCTCTAGCTTTCTCTTATTTTCCTAATCTTTGGAACTATAGAAAATATTAAGTGTTGCTAGCTGGCCGGAAAATATAAATATTTTCAAAAGACTTAAACATTCAAATGTCATAGGAAAGATTTAAAAAAAAAATCATATCTCTGCTCTTAAAAAGAACTGAAAGTTTAAGAATCAGAAAGGAACAAAAACAATCTTAAGCCCCCAAGAAGAAAGAGGTGTTTTGTTTTTCACATTCATGTTTTGTTTTTCACGGTCGTGTTTAAATAACCATTCTGTTATCTTCAACTGTGGTTCCTACTGAGAACATCCCAACAAACGGCCAGTCTCTATGACTAAGGAAATACTCCAGCTAATGATCTACTGATAGGCCAAGAAATATCAGCAAGGCCAGGAGGCCTTGAAGGTCACTATCTAACAGACGGTGGCACCAGCAGCGGGCCCCGCTAGATGGTGAGGTAACAGTGCCTGTACCCAAACCATCCCACAGCTTGCTAAGATTATTTTGGTTCATGGACCAACTCCAGGTGGCACATTCACCTGGCTTCTCTGTAAAGAATACAGTGGGAGATCCTGTGAGTGGCGGTGCCTGTATTCCAAGTAGAAGCTTGGAATTGTTACCAGTTAAAATTCCAGCGTTTCTCTAACGTATTTACAGTGTTTTGCTGCATACTTGGAAACTAAGAAAGGCATAAAATCTCTAATAACCTGGAAAAGCAAAGAGGAGGGCGGAAATGGTTTTCTAATGTACAGAAATGGGAGGAGACAGAAAGTTTTAGAGTGAGTGCAGATTTCTTTTTTTCACGAGCCAAATTCTTATAGATATGAATACTATCCTCCCAATATTAATAAAAACAACTTTTATTTCAATCTTGATTTCTTTGGAAGTGAAAGAAGACTCAGTTTCTTGAGTTCGTGATCCTGTTTTACAATGTACTGTATTTATAAACTTTCTTCCCTTTTTTTTTTTTAAGATTTTATTTATAGGTAATCTCTACCTAGTATAGGGCTCGAACTCACAACCCTGAAATCAAGAGTCAATTTCTCCTTTGACTGAGTCAGCCAGGTGTCCCTATAAATTTTCTTTTCTTTTTCTTTTTTAATTTCTTAAAAAAAGATTTTATTAATTTATTTGAGAGAGAGAGTGTGCAAACAGGTGGAGGGAGAGGTCATGATCCCATGACCCAGATATCATGACCTAGAGCCAAAATCAAGAGGAGGATGTTCAACTGACTGAGCTACCCAGGTGCCCCTATAAATTTCATTTTCAAGAAAGAATATATCTGACATCTTCAGGTCTCCAAAAAGACAATATCATCATCGTGGGGCATTTTTTTACATTCGTCATAACGTCTCGTGATATACGGAGGGAGTAGAGAAACTGAGTCAGGGATAAGGCCCAACTGAGCTTTTACATGGCCCAAGAATGCCAAGAGGCCATTAAGTCAATTTAATTTAAGCCAGTGCCCTTGGCTCTGGATTCTACTTGATGTATTTGTTAAAGTACATTAATTTTAAAATGTATTTCTCATCATAATTATCACGTAAGTGTTACAAGTACTCATTCCTCTCTGGGGCCAGAAGGAAAGGCTTTTGTTCCTAAAAGAACCTGTCGGTGGTTGATCTACCCCACTAAACAACATCAGATGTTCCCAAATGCCAGAAGATGTCTTCAGAAGAAACAAGAATTCCTAAGTGAGGCTTCTTTGCTCCCTCTTAGAACCCCGAGAAGGCAGGTTTGCCACGGAGGCAAACATTATGGGCTTATCTATTCCCTTACTTACAGTTAAGGTCCTTAATTGAAAAGCAAATATAAATCTCTTAACCTGGTGGTCGAAGAGGAGAAGCGTTCTTTGAAAAGACATAGTTTAAGGAAGAGAAAACTGAAAGGAAAAAAAAAATGGAATAATGCCTCACCGAACAGATTTTTAAGATCCCTCAAAGGGCAAAAACGGTGTTTTCCAAATAGTATTTTTTAACTACCTGCCAAATCTGTCATTCACTTGCTTGGGATTATTTTACATTTCTTCAGAAACCTCTGAAGTTCAAAGTAAATAATTGTTACAACAGTTAAATCCAATGTTTACAAGGAGAATGTTTCCCGAGAATTTGACATTTCAATTAAGATGGCAATAGTGTGGCCCTTGCCTTTTCAAAGATGATCAAATTTATCACATTGGAAAATCGTGTAATCTTGTTTGGAAATCTTCCTCATGCTCTTGCATCCTGTATGAGTTCTGCCAGAGAACTTTAATACAAATCAGAAAGTTAATTTAAGTCATTGGTACTAAAAAAGAAACTTCTGGCCCAGTACTTTGACTCTCTTCACTATTAATAACCAAGAGAATTGTATTTTCGAATTGGTGAAGTGTTCATTTGTTCTGCTCCCAGCTGTGATCTCCGAGTACACGTGTCTGTGAGGTCTGGAGACAAAGAAGAACATGCATCGTGTTATCAAGGACATCATCGATCTGCAAAAATTAGAATACAATAGGATAGGGTACTAGAGAATAAAATCGGGGGGAAACAGAACAAAGGAAATTGTTAAAGTGCATTAAATAAATAACATTGTCTCTATTTCCAGACTTGACGGAACTCCTCTGCGGGAACCTGTGGGGGGGGGTGTGGAGCCAATAAGTAGCTGGCTGAAATGGGAAACTCCACTGCAGGAAGAGCAGCTTTTCTGATGCTGCTAATTAAGGAATGTGGAACCCTTCCTTCTGAGTCAGCTTGGAGGTATGTGGAACTCTGCTGCTTGCTGCTTACATGATTATTGCATGAAACTCTGGAAGTAAAACCAGGGGATCTTGCCACTTAACATTTAAGAGGCAAGAGGTGAGTGTGTGTGTGTGTGTGTGTGTGTGTTTAAATGGTTCCTAATCTTTAAAATGGTCTGTGGCAGCTGGGTTTTTTATCAGCCGATCATATTTACAGCATAGTGTCAGATGGCAGGGTGCTGTCCCAGAGAGAGGATTTGGACCATTTATGAGCTCACGTTAAGGTTCACGGGCTTATCACAGCATTCTGGGGATTCACTACTATTACACAGCAATAAAAACATCTCTGCAGACTGTCAACTCTTCTTATTTTTAATGTCTTTTTGGCAAGATAACTATTAATTTGTTTTATTTCAAGGGTAATTCAAGCACGTTATAGAAAATAATCAGAGAAAAATAGGAGGTGGAAAAAGGTCATACATATGCCATTATCAAAAACCAACCATTTAATTTTTAATTAAAAATTTTTTTTATATTTTATTTATTTATTAGAGAGAGATTGAGAGAGAGAGAGAACATGAGATGGGAGAGGTCAGAGGGAGAAGCGGGCTCCCCACTTAGCAGGGGGAGATGTGGGACTTGATCCCGGGACTCCAGGATCATGACCTGAGCCAAAGGTAGTTGCTTAACCAACTGAGCCACCCAGGCGCCCTAAAAAAATTTTTTTTAAGATTTTATTTATTTATTTGACAGAGAGAGATGACAACTAGGCAGAGAGGCAGGCAGAGAGAGAGGGGGAAGCAGGCTCCCCGCTGAGCAGAGAGCCCATGCAGGACTCGATCCCTGGACCCTGAGATCATGACCTGAGCCGAAGGCAGAGGTTTTAACCCACTGAGCCACCCAGGCGCCCCTGAAGTATTGTACATTCTAATATGTCATTCTCCTCCTATATGTTTCAGGATCTATCTCTAATATATATATATATACATATGTATATATATATATTATTTTTTCAAATACCCCACAGTGCCTTTATGACAGCTAGGGAATAACAGTAAGTTCCCGGTATCATGTAATGCCCAGTCCATACTAAAATGTCTCTTGATAAGAAAAGCAATTTAAACAATTTCACATATACCTATACCTTCCTTCATTTGCTTACTAATAAAAAGATTTCTAGTTTATTAAAACTGTGATTTTATATCTTGATTTTTTTTCCATTTGCTATTATAACTATGTCCCAATGGCATATTTTCGAAACTTTTAAGTTTCGAAACCGGCCGTGTGTGCAAGAGCCGATCACTTGGAAGATTAACTATTTCTTTATTTGTGCATTTCCCCACATACATGGAGAGAGCATGCATGTGTTTTTCTTCCCCTTTAGGGTAAGTCCCGTTGCCATGAATATCTTTATTCCCAATACCTTTTCCTTTATTAGGGCTATTTCCTTAGGACTGATTCCAGAAACGTTTCTGCTGCACCCAAATGTAGGAACATTTGTAAGGCCCTTGACTTGTCTCACTGAGCTGTTTACAAAAGGACTGTACCAATTTACACTTCCACTTACAAAGGATGAGAGAGTCTCTATTAAAATGCTTAAAGGCAGTGCTTTTCCCGAGCTCTTATAAATCACTGGCTAAGGCTGGCTTGTGTTTGTTATATGGTCACAGCCGTCACAAAATAAATAAATACACATTTTCTATAGCTGTAAAAACATGGCATGCGCGGACTGCCAAACAACCACAGACTAACTTTGATTAAACGAGGAAACCGGTCTACTTGTTGAAAATGTGGTAATGAGATAGTTTCCACCCAGACGGGAAGCCCGGTGCTGGCGGGGGAGGGGCGCCTGCATTTCTTTTGGTCTCTGTCTGCCCACCGGGAAGGTAGAAATGATCAGGTCAGCATGCTCTTCCTTTACTTTACCTTCTTCTTCTTGTTCTTCTTCTTCTTCTTCTTCTTTTTTTTTTTTTAAGGCTGAGTATCTTATTTGTTTCTATACGGCGGGGCTGATGATGCAGAAGTACTGTTGAAAACTAGCAGAAACTTCTGGTGGCAAGCGTTTCCTGTCAGGGCAGCCCCGAAGCACTGGGGAACCAGGGATTAGGGGCAGAGCCATTTTAGCTTGGTCCAAATTCTACTTTGTTTCCTTGGGGACACGTTGTTCTTATTTGTTGACTTCCAATAAAACAGCTTCGAAAAGGGTTCATTTCTGTTCATAGCATTCTCAGTTTCTTGAAAGAATAGGGCATGTCAGTTGCAAATCCTTGTAGAAAATTCAATTGTATTGGTTTGGAGACATTTATGTGACAGTTTGTTGTTGTTGTTGTTGTTGTTGTTGTTGTTTTTGGAGGCCAGGAGAAAGAAAAACTATTTCATTGCTGTCGTGTTTATGGGAGGGGAGAATAAAACAAGAAGGAAACTTGATAAGAAAATACTTAGCACGATGGTTCTTAAAAGCCCAGAATCTGAGTCTTTAAGTCTCTCTTTCTCTCTCTCTCTTTTTTTTTTTGAAAAAGTTCAGGAAAAAGGTTTTATTATCCTCGTTTGCTTCTCACTGTTTTCACCCCACTCAGTGGTGCAGAAGTAGTTCCTCAAAGCGAGCAGGAACAAAATATAATCTCTTAAAATATTTTTAAGAGGACATGCAGGCTTGGTATTTGTAAAAATATGTCAACAAAATGTGCTAACCACTTTTTTTTTTTTTAAGTTGTCAAAGAAGCCAAAGGGATTAGTTAAGCTGAAGGGCTGTTTTAGAGCAAGGGACATTCAGAGAGAATAATGACTCAGGTCATTTTGGCTGATCATTTTGTTTACTGGGTGATCACCGTGTGCCAGACACCGCTTTGAAGTTTGGTTGTGATTAGCTCCTGCGACCCTCCAAAGCGCCTGATGCGGTGGGTGGCACTGTTATTCCCATCGTACAGGTGAGGCAGGGGGGTTAAGTCAGGAGGCTGAGGTTTCCCAGCAGCTGAGACGTGGAGCCGGGGCCTGGGTCCACACAGGCTCTAAAAACCGCGTTCGATTCCGGTCCGGTTTCTGAGCAAACGTGCACCTGCATTTTGGGAGCTGCTCAGCCGCAGCCCATCCGCTGACAGTACGTGGGGAGGTAGCTGGCTTTGGATCCACTGTACCACCCTTCCCAGTGGCCACTCACCTCTGACTCTCTCCTTCAGGCGCCCTTCCCGGCTAGCTTGACCTCCAGGTTTGGAGAAGATGCCCAAGGAACTCCGAAGGGCAGGTATCTCCCAGCTTCCGTGAGCACCGCTAGGATCGAGGTATCTTTCTTCCAAGAGTTCCACTTGCTTTGTCCACGTCGGGCGGTCTTGCTGATGATGGAGAGCAGCTCCGGTTCTGGAGTGGACAGACCTGGGTCCATAGCTCTGCCGGGCTCGCTCACTTCCCATAAACATTCTCGCTCTCTTCTCCAACCCAGAACACCTGGCCGGGCCCTGCAGGGGTTGAGAACAGACCTGATTCTGAGCGCTGCAAGCCCCTGTGGCCAAGGGCAGTGGTCTTTATGAGACTAGTGTGTCCTGATTGAAGGCTCACCATGCGCCTATTTCTCCCCACAGCATTTCTCCAAATCCAGCTGTCGGCCAGTCCTCGGGTACTTGTACCTCCCTCTGCAAAAGGGGGCTGAGGACAAGAGAGCACCAGTAGGTGGCAAAGGCAATAGCTAGGTAGCCCTGGGTATTGGTTTGAATGAGGAAACCAGTCTCAAGGGCTCAGCCCTTTACTCACGACCCATGTCACCCCTCCGAGAGGCAGTTTCTAATCTGGGCGACGGGCGGGGGGTGGGGTACCCACTCTGCCTGGTATCCAGAACGGGTGCAAACAATGTATTCACCTGTCCTAAGTACTTAATCAACGATCACTACTATTATTTTCTATTCTCCTGAGCCAAAGTCAACCACTTAGTATAAAAAAAAAAAAAAAAGAATGGCATGAGTCAGCATGGGCTTTGGAATTCATTCGGGCTAGAATTCCACTTCATTCTTGTTGTAGAATCTCAAGTAAGTTAAAGAAGTTAGTAAGTCAGAGAGCGAGTTACCCTTTGATGGCTACGGTGTCCTCATCTGCCAGATGAATTTAAGTATACAGGTTATCGGGACGAGATAACACTATGCTTCGATAAGTCAGGTGTAGAATTAAGACTATGGCGCATAACAGGGGCTCAATAAATTGTTTTCTTTTTTCCTTTCTGTTCCTCTTTTTTCTTCTCTTCTTATTGTTACTATTATCATTGTGGTCGTTGTGTTGTTTTTGTGTTGAAAATATGGACACAAATTATCTGAGTGATTTCAGCAAGGGAGGCTATCTGGGTTATTATTTTAGGGGGATTCTTGGTTTGATCAATTCATCCTTTTGTTATGAAGACTCTCAATACCTCGGTAAGGTCGTTATTTCTCTGCGCATATGTCACCAGTTCTCAGGTTCATTCAGGGTAATATCCAGTCTTTACAATGCCCCAAACTTGTGTGTAACTCCTCCACCCTAATTTTCTGATTTCTGTCCTCTTCTTACTCTGTGCCCACAACAATTCTGCACTGGCTTCCTTGCTGTTCCTTGAACCATGGGGCACAGGGCTTCAAGGTCTTTGTGTGCCAATCCCTCAGCCGGGAATGCTCTCTCCCCAGAACTCCACGTGGCTCCTGCTGTCACTCCTTCAGATCTTTACCTGGATGTCTCCACCTGGGATTCTCCACACCTAGCCTGTTGAACATCACTCCTGGCGACTCCCTCTAATCCCTGGCCCCTTTGCCCCACCTCCCATTTTTTCTTCATAGCACTTAACATTTAATTTTTTTTAAAGGTTTTTGTTTATTTATTTGACAGAGTGAGAGAGAGAGATCACAAGTAGGCAGAGAGAGAGGGAAGCAGGCTCCCCGCTGAGTAGAGAGCCCGATGTGGGGCTCGATCCCAGGACCCTGAGATCATGACCTGAGCCGAAGGCAGGGGCTTTAACCCACTGAGCCACCCAGGTGCCCCACATTTAATTTTTTTTTAAAGATTTTATTTGTTGGGGCGCCTGGGTGGCTCCGTCGTTAGGTTCTTCAGTCCATGACCTTCAGCTCAGGTCATGATCCCGGGGTCCTGGGATTGGGCCTCGTATTGGGCTCTCTGCTCAGCGGGAGGCCTGCTTCTCCCTCTCCCACTCCCCCTGCTTGTGTTCCCTCTCACTGTGTCTCTCTCTGTCAAATAATAAATAAAATCTTAAATATATATATATATTTTATTTATTCATTTGAGAGAGACAAAAAGAGTACAAGCAGGGGGAGAGGCCGAGGGAGAGACTGAAGCAGACTCTCCACTGAGCAGAGAGCCCGACACAGGCCTCAATCCCAGGACCCTGAGATCATGACCTGAGCTGAAGGTAGAGTCTTAACCATCTGAGCCACCCAGGTGCCCCAACATGTAATTTTTTAAAAAAAAAGATTTTATTTTTAAGTAATCTTTAAACCCAATGTGGGGCTTGAACCTATAACTCTGAGACCAAGAGTCACATGCTCTACCTACTGAGCCAGTCAGGCGCCCCACAGCACTTATCATTTAATACACTCTAGTATTAAGTGTCAGCTCCACAGGGATGGGCATTTTGATGGTTTGCTTTCCCGTGGTATTCCCTGCATCTAGAACAGTGCCTGGTACACAGTAGGTGCTTCATAAATATTTGTTGCGTGACAGAGTAAATGAATGAGTGAATGGAGGAACTCAGGGAGCACATTAACTTAATTCAGTAGAACAGCTAAATAATGGGATACTTTCCTGGGCGCCAGCCACTGTGGGGTGACATGGAGGAAACTGGCCTTACCTTTCTGAGAGAAGCGCGCTGGCCATTCATAACCCAGCAAATGTCACAAAGGAGGCGTTGAACAAAGAGAGTGACTGAACAAAGACCATGGTGGCCTTTGAGTGGACCGTGGGGGGTGGGTAGGATGGCTATGGATTGACTGTTGGAAATATGTGGCATGTGGGTTTGGGGAGGTTCAAAACGAAGGTGGGACCGGCAGTGGGCACAGAGCAAGGAGATGGGTAAGTAGAGAATAGTTCATTAAAAAGCAGTATGTGAAAATGCTAAGTGTTTTAGTCCCCATTTTTTTATTTCCCAGGGTATTTAGTTTGGAATTCTATGTTAATAGGCAGCTAATTTTTATTAATATAGGTCAAATATGCTTATGTTTTACATGTTAAAAGATTAAAATATTTAGTTACCAGTAAAGGGTCTTGGATCCTTACCCGTATTTGAGAGTTAACCAACTTTTACTCATGCGTTTGCATGCATATTTCGTGTTTATTTATTGATACACGAATGATATATAAGATATTGATGTCAGGTGCACAATATAATCCTTCAAAATTTGTATATATTGTGAAATGAACAGCCTCTGTCTTTCTTATGGTGTGTAGTTTAAACATATGGGTGTATATATTACATACACGTATATACACAAACCTATAGATTATGTCCATATACATGTATTTCTTTTAGAAGGTTTATTATTGTATATGTGTGTTTAAACAAAAATGGCATACCTTTTGTGGCTTTATTTATTTATTTACTCCACAGTGTCTTGGTGGTGTAGCTACATAAGCATGTGACACTATTCTGACATTTTGATATCAGAGCTTACCTGGCCATTTTCCTCTTGATGAACATGTAGGCTGTGGCTTATTTTTCACTCTTATAAGCAATGCTACAATGGATATCCTTGTGTGTGCTTCTTTGAGCCCCTGAGTGATTGTTTCTTTAAGGTGGTTACCATAATTATATGCTTATCTATTTTTGCTTAGGTTTTAATTTGTTTAATGTCTGTTTCTCCGATGAAAAGGTAAACTCCACGAGGGCAGGAATCCCAGTTTGTTTTGTACCTCGCTCTTTAATTACTACCTAGCCAGTGCCTGAGACAAAGGAGTGGTCAATAAATATTTATGGAATGAATCTGGCTGAAAGGTTGGCTGGGGCCAACGTGTTTTGCATCCCCAGAGGGGGAACTATGATTTATTTTGGTAAATTGGAGATTTTTGTACAGGGCAGGAGTAGCAGGACCATTATTTGTCGGATTTAAGAAAAAGTCTTTTAGATGGGAAGAAGACAGGTACTGGGGCCCGGTTATGAGATTATTACACAGGTCAGAAGGGAGCGAGAAAGGGGATGGTAGGAATGGAAAGGAGAGGGTGCGTTGAGAACTACTGGGTGATAGGATCTGTAAGATTGACTAGCTGATCAGCTCTGAGGGGCTGTGTAAAGAGAAGCATTGGATGGTGGAGACCCGGTCTAAGATATATTGATTTCACAAACGTTTATTACCTCCCAGCTCCGTGCAAAAAAACCCAACTCTCTGCTAATTGCTGTTGAGACATAAATTTGCGGGACCTCTCTTCCCCACCTTCGAAGGGGGTTTGGAGTCCCTTAGGGATGATGGAGGACCAGTAAGCAGGTACACCAAGAATGCCAGGGAGTGACTGAGGAGGGAGGGACTAGCCCCAGGGCAACCAAGTGAAATACTGTTGTTTCAGAATGGGAGGCAGGGGAAGAGGAGAATGCCAGGAGAGGGTGTTTCAATCCTGCCCCAGAGACACACAGGGCTGACTGGTAGACATGCAGGAAATAGGATGTCGAGAAATGTGCACCAATTTAGATTGGTTACAGAGCTGGGCTGGGACGTAGGCTTCAATGGCCCACTGGTCTCAGTGTAGTCTGGAAGGTGGGGAAACAGGCTGTTAGCTGTGTGACCTTGGGCGGGCTACTTAACCACCCCGAGCCTCAGTTTCCTCTTTTTAGAGAAAAGGCAGTAATAAGTAAAGGGGTGAAGACGGGTAAGGTTACGTATGGCTAGTCCTGTGCCAGACGGGCTTATCAGTGACAACTCTGACCCTGATCGTGCCCTCCACACGGGAGAGGACCTAGAGGATGGCAGTGGCCTCCGATTTGCCATGCCTCATTTGTTTAACCAGGATGAAATCTTGCGGGAGATAACCTCTTGAGGAAGAACCACTTACTTGAGGTTCAGTGGGCCGGTTTTGGTTTCATTTCTTTCCAGCGGCGTCCCAGTGTTCTCGTGGGATAAAAAATCCAGAGGCGTCATCGTGGGCCCCATCCCACTCCCCCCAAGTCCTGCCTGCCACATTATCAGGGATTTTGGTTTTTATTCTAAGAGACATGGAGAGTTGTAGGCAGGGCCCTGATGTAATCCGATTTGACTTTTGAAAAGATCAATGTGACTTTTGAGAAGATCGATGTGACAGAGATGGGGTTGCCTGCATTTCTGCTGGAATGGTGGCTCTGGAAACGTAAGAGTCCCCTCTCCTGCCAGTTGGGTCCCAGGCTTGTGGCAAACAAGGCTGGGCACACGCTATTGGTTGGATGCATATTTGGCCTCTCCGTATTGAAAGCAAGACTAAAAATAGCCACTGTGTTACTCGGAGGATATAGTGAGATAATGGATGTAAAGTGCCTGGCGCACGGTATCTATTTACTCATTTCTCATCCAGTCTTTAATGAGCATCTACTATATGCCAGGTGTGGTTCAAGGTCCTGGGGTGCACTGGGGAAGTGTGGTGGGAGGCTTGGCTGGGTCTGCGCAGTAAAGGAGGCTGCTGCTTATTGTTGCTTGTGGGCCCTGGGAGAGCTAGTTAATCCCTCTTTGCCTAGGTTCTTCCTCTAACAAATGGAAGAAGATACACCCAACTTCCCAGGGTCATTAGGGGGATTCAGTGAGCTATGAAGTGAAAAGCACACATTGAGAACTCAATAAAGGTTAGTGCTTATCAGCTAGCCTCTCGGCACGTTGCTCCTGCTCTGGGCATGGGATCTTTCTGAACGATCGGTGTTCTCGTCCACATGACCCATCCCAAGGCAGAGAAATGCGGGAGGCATTGCTGGGTGTGGGTTTGGACAAGTCCTTGCTCTTCACGGAATGAACAGTCTGATTCAGACCAAAAAAAAAAAAAAAAAAGAAAATTACATTTTTTAAAAAATATTTTATTTATTTATTTGACAGAGAGAGAGAGAGAGAGAAGAGAGATCACAAATAGGCAGAGAGGCAGGCAGAGGGAGAGGGGGAAATAGGCTCCCCGGAGAGCAGAGAACCCGATGTGGGGCTCGATCCCAGGACCCTGAGATCATGACCTGAGCCGGAGGCAGAGGCTTTAACCCACTGAGTTACCCAGGCACCCAAGAAAATGACATTTTTAACCAACTCCATAGACAACTCACAGGTCCCTTTCTCTCACCCCAGAGGGAGAGATGGAAGGAAAAGGAGGAAAGTGAGGGTAGAGACACCGGGTGCTCTTCCCAGCAAAGCGCGGAGCGTTGGGTTTCGGGACCCGTGTAAAATCTGTCAGGGCAACCGAGCCTACAGTTACCAGGCAGACTTCCCAGCCAGCCCTACGTGAACGTAGAACTGTTTGTGGAGTTGCTTCTCCATATCCACGAGCAGGGGCCTCATAAAAACCACCACAGGGCTCGCCTGCGGTTCGACACGGGCAACCCGACCATCTAATGAGGCAGGCCAAGCAGAGGTTCCAATCCCTATTTCACAGATGAGGAAACTGAGTCAAGAGCCCAGTGACTGGCCTCAGGACCCAAATCTCAGTTCCCTTCCCGCTGGACCTCTCTGTGGCCGAGCTCTGTGTTTCACTGTTCTCAAGCACGTCTACTGATCCCGCCGCGGCCGGCCGTCTGAGAGGGGATGGCCTAGGCCGTCAGAAATCTGTTTTAAGAGTTGAGGGGAGAGGTCTGAGTGGAAGATAGATGTTTAGGAGTCCTAAACGTCTAGATGGCGTGTTGAGCCACTGGCCTGGATGAAATCATCTAGGGAATGAACAGGAAAGAGAAGACAAGGCACCATCACTGGGCATTGGGTGCTTCAAAGTCTGGAGGACGGGGAGAGGAGAAAGACCCGCCGAGGGGACTGAGAAGCAGCGTCCGGTGAGGACGAGGGTGGGGAGGTGGAAACCAGCAGAACATGGGGTCCAAAGCAAGGTTTGAAACAGTGTTTCAAGACGAGGAAGGGGTCAGGGGCGCCTAGGTAGCTCAGTGGGTTAAAGCCTCTGCCTTCCGCTCAGGTCATGATCTCAGGGTCCTGGGATTGAGCCCTGCAGTGGGCTCCCTGCTCAGCGGGGAGCCTGCTTCCCCCTCTCTCTGCCTGCCTCTCTGCCTACTTGGGATCTCTCTCTCTGAGCAGCTCCCCTTCTGGCCTCCCCCCCCCCCCCCATTAGTATGCTTTGCCATTGGTATGCTCTGTTCCTCAGGGGGATACACTCTCTGTGTATTGTCTGTCTTCCTCTAAAGGGGCAAAGACTTCATTTGTTTTGCTTAGGACAAGCTCTGTTTCCCATGCTTAGGGCAGGGCCAGGCCTCACCACAGCCCCCCCCCCCCCGCCAAAACTCTGGGTTTACAGCTCCGCAGTGTGCCTCATTTAATTCTTCAGAGTCTTACAGAGAAAATATTATTTACGTAGATAATAATTATAGATACTTCTTTTTCCAGTTTCATTGAGATATAGTTGACATGTGACACCGTACAAGCATAAGACGTACGACATAATGATGCGATAGATGTCTATACTGCAAAATGATTATGAGAAGTTTAGTTGACATCCATCACCCCGTATAGTTACAGTTTTTTTCTTTGTGATGAGAAGTTTTAAGGTCTTCCTCCTCCTCCTCTTCATTATCACCTCCCCATTTTGTGGATGAGGAAACCGAAACCCAGAGAACTTAAATAATATTCTAAGGCAATGGCGGCTTTCAGAAGGTGGAACTGGAGGACTTGAGGCAGGGCAGTTGGAGAGAAGACAGTACCGAACATTTTCAGAGGGAGCCCACCTTCTCTCCCCTTGGAGGCACAGAGTTTAAATCAATTTCAGAAGGAACAGAAGCGGACATCTTGAAAGAATGGGAAGGGGGAGCCAAGGAAAGGGAGCCACAGGTCCGAAGGCTCTAGGTCAGAGGGAAGGCCTATTGGCTGAGGCTCACAATCCCAGGGAAGGGCTTGCCAAAACTTGAGGCCGCAGAGGTAGGCAGGGGCCAGATCTACAGAGCTGAGGAGGCAAGGCTCTGGAGTTTGTTCTTTTTTCCCCCTGGGGCCATAGGAAGCCATTAAGCTGGGCGGTGACAAGATCTGATTTACTCTGTAAAAAGATCTCCTGGACTTCGGGTGGAGCTTGTATTAAGGCAAACCTAGAAAGGAAGAAGTCGGAAGAAAACTTACTCCATCTATTTGGAGGCGAGAAGGAGAGGTTATGGTGCTGTGTTAGAGATGGAGGTAAGTGGACAAAGTTGAGATACGTCAAGCTAGAAATTACGGGACCTGATGGATTAAAGGTGCAGGTGGGGGGATGGAGAAGAAATATCGTTTGACTTCTGGGTTTTGGCTGGAGTGAGTGGGCCGCTGGTAGATGGATCCATTTATTGAGCTGAGAACGGGAATCAGATTTCAATACACGTTAGTTACCTTCCCTTTCCACCACCTCCCCTTCTCCCAAAGCTCCCCATCTGGAATACCAGATGAGTGCAAAAAGCTTTCCAGAGGTGCTCCAAAAGTTCTGGGAAACATGTGATTTTTAAAGAGAGGTTACATTTGCAACGTGAGTGAAGCCAACCTTGGAAAAGCAGCCAGAATATTGGCGGCAGACAAAAGTTGCTCTCGCACAAGGGGGAGAGGACGCTTGGCAACGTCAAACTCGCTGATGGGACATATACAGTTAAAAATAAACTACGCTCTTTGCACATTTAGCAAGGTTGATTAATTTAATCAAGTCATGATTGTATCTAGACCTCGATTTAAACTGAGCCTTCTACTCGGCCCCTCCCTTTTTCAGTTTGCTTATAAAAACCAGCGATCTCATCTCTTACAGTATTGTTCTGGGCAGGTGGATTGGCAAACTCCAAGGGAGAGTCTCCAGGCTCCAGACCCTGCCTCCGCTTCTGAAAGGTGACTTCTGCAATTTATTTTTATCATATAGTACGATGATGTTTTACAGAGGGCTTAAAATTTCGAGATAACTCGAGTGGGATCAAGAAACTTAATAGAAAAGAGAGGAGTGGAGCGTTCCCTGGAGTTGTTGGTGATCCCTACTTAATTTAGTGCATTCAGTCGTGTTAAAAGGGCTGTCCCGGTTTCCTTCTCAAATGTCCTTTGTAGTTAGCAAGAGCTGGCAGGTTTGCCTAACTTTCTCATTTTCTTTTCCTGCTGACTTCTCGCTGCAGTTTTTCGGGTTTTCCTGCTCTGAACACTGAATTCTTTTAAGTCGAGTATCTATGTTGTCTCCATTTCAGCTCCAGGGATTTATTTACGTGCAGTTTCCAAATTGTTTCTCTGTAATAGTTCCACAGCAAAATAAATACTCCTGAAATAGGAAGATCATATCGCATTGTTGTTCTAATTAAGGCTAAGTCTCCAAAGATGATTCCAATAAATGTTAAATGTAGCAAATTAGAAGGGTTTTTTGGGGTTTGTTTTGTTTTGTTATTAGAGCTGAGAAGGCTGTGGCAGGCAGCATCTGGAGAGAAAACCAGAAGTTAGCAAACAGAAGGTCTCCTATCACGAGGATTAAATCAGAGATAATGGTACGATTTTCTAAGCATATACTGGGAAATATATCTTAAGGAGGGCTGGTCTGTTTGGATCATTGTGAAAAACGAGGTGTAGCTAATGTTTGTCTAATGAAGGAGAGAGGTGAAGTGGGGCTTTTTTGCCCTTTCTCTGAGTAACACGTACAGAGCATCGGCTTCCATTTGAAGGGACATTTCTGGTTCTATTCTTTCTTTGTTGCCAGTGTCTTTGCAGCACCTGACTCCTTTAGAAAGAGTCTAGCTGGGGGGGGGGGCGGGGGGGGCGTGTGTGATGGCAAAACAGGATTATTCGTGGGTGGAGCTAAGTAGATGTAGACTATAAAGCCTTATTTTCAATTTTCATTTCATAGACTAATTATGAGTTCTGATCTTTTACTACAAAACTATATGTTCCTCGTGTTCTCCTTTACTTTTGGAGTTTCCATTTTTAATTGTTTTAACTGGGCAGGCTTCCCAAATAAATCTTAAGTAGGAGACTTCACGTTCGAAGGGGAGAGTGTGTGTCTCAGGGATGCCCTTAACAGCAAATTCAGATCACTGTATGTCCATTTAAAAACACAGTATGTGTTTGCAACCCAGCAATTCAGTCACTGGCAGAATTTTTGCAACGATTTCCCAGTTTTATTGGCACGTCTCCAGGAATAAGGTTCTTTGTAATTCTTTGCTCAAACATAAGGATCACGTATAAAACTCTCAGCAGATCAGTTAATACAATTATCTTTCAGTTTTAAAAGCTACAACATAATAAGGTTTTGGGGGAGATGGAAGGGGGAGGAGAGAGAAACAGTAACTAACAAACCATAGGATGCTATTATGCTAACAAAGTGGTAGCTTTGTAAGAGCATGGAGAAAAAGCACAACCGGTTTTTGCTCAGAAAATAATTTAGTGGCAACAAGGTCTGAGAGCCAGAAGCCTCATTGTTCTCAGTGAAGCGATTATTTGTCAAAACATTTGATTGTTTCCCTATCCCTACTGAAAAGTTTGGACTTTTCTTTTTTCCCAATTTTGACACTAGAATTTTTAACTATCAGTGCTATTGTGTTTACAGCATTCAAGGTTTCAGAGTTCAAAGGTTATCCATTAACATGTAGAGCGAGGCTACACTTAATGTTAGGACTCAGCCTGGTTCTGGTGGCTCATAGTTTGTTTTGCAGCAATGCCCCAAGTCATTTGTTTTGATAAGTTAAATCAAGTTTCTTGTTTATGAAGAGTGTCTTTGAATTGCGTTTTAGAATGTGACTATAAGGGTTTAAAAAATATTTTAAAGAAAGATATTATCTTCCCTGAGAAAAGGAATCCTAATATTAGAAATAGAAATGATCAACATCAGTGTATTTGAGTGGGAAAAAAAAAAGTTCTGGCCAAAGAATTTACTTCTGGCACTGCTAATTAATAGTAAGTAATTGGTTCACTTCCTTTTTAAAAAAGACTAACCAGACCATATGTGGGGTTAGTAGTTATACATAAAATGACAGCAAAACATCACACTTGGCAAATTCTCCCCCTCTGCTAAGAAGCTGTCTCTCAAATTCTATTTTCTATTAAGAACTGCACTGCTCACCAGGAGAGCATTTTAAATAGCACCCCCCCCGCCCCTTTTATTAAATATATACTTTAAGTGCCTTTCTTGATAGGTTTTAAGTTTTTCCGTTTAGGATACACCCCATATCCCATTAAAAAAAAAAAAAAACCACTTGGCTGTTTTGTTTGTGGTGAGTTGCGTAGCTCTGTTACATTTGCATTCGTTTGCATTTCAGGGCAGAAAACTTGGTGGTTGTGATTGTTGCTTCTATGGTCCTCCTGGGGCGTACCTAAAATGAGGGAACGCAGGCCTTCGGAATCAACCCCCTCCCCTTTCTTTTTGTGAGCAAGTCAGAGTGGAAAGGCTCTAAATACGTTGGTTGTGGGAAGGGGAGGGGGCAAGGCTAGCTCGCCCCCCCCCCCGCAAGTTTTAGCTCAGTTTCATCCACGTGGATTTCTATCAAAGCCAAGTGGATTCTTGGAACCTAGGCCAAGTATAGAAATCTCAAGTTATAATAGCGGGGCAAGTTGGGCCCTTTTAGAAAAACAACAATTACATAGCTTTATGAAGATCCTAATTAAATCATTTTAATCATGTTATCTCCTCGACCCTGCTCACACTTGACGAAAATCTGAAAAACTGCACTGCCGCCTTCTAACCTACTCTGATGGGTGTAGATGCTTTTTGCTGGTAATTCGGGATGACCCAGGAGTTCGATGCCGGCCCCTCCCTCGCCTGGGCACACCTTGCAAGGGAGGGGGAGGCGGCGAGGCCGAGGCGTGCATCTGCGCCTGCGCGCTGCCCCCGCGGCCCGCCCCCCGCGTACCTGTCACTGGAACCGCCGGAGCGCGCGCCGGCCACGTTTAGCCGGATGGCGGGAGGCGGGGGGTGTGGGGGCGGTGAAAAGCGCGCGCGTGCGCGGGAATCGCGGGCGAGAACGGGAGGGCGCGCGCTCGTCCGCTCGCTCGCATCTCGGAGGCGGAGTCCGCGGCGGTGGGCGGGGCAGGGGCGCGCCTGCGCGGACCACGTGGACTGGGGGCGGGGCCTGGGGCGGGGCCGCGCGGCCGGTGAAGGCAGGAGGCGGGGCGTCTCCGAGCGGCGGGGCCGAGGGAGGGCGCAACAGCTGCTCTCTGAGCACTTTCTGACCCAACAGTCCCCCAGCGCCGGACGCGCCGCGCCCCGGCGGCTCTAGGGACCCCCCGCGCCTGCACTGTCCCCGCGCGGACGAGTAGGGGGCGCCCGCGCCTTTGCCCCCCGTGCGCACCCCCGCCCCGCTCACCTTAGCCCCGCGCCCGAGGTGAGCCCGGCCCCCAAATCCCCCGGGCGGGGGTGGGGTGGGGGCGGGGGGCGCTCCCTTTGGGGGGGTCTTCAAGGCGCGGGGTCCCGAGGCGCCCTGGGAGATGGCTTCGCTTCTCGCCCAGTGGCCCCCGGTCTCTTTTGGGGGGCCGGTGCGGGCGCGGAAGCCGGGAGGTGTCCGCACAAAAGGCCGAGAGAAACTCCCCGTCGCCTCCCCTCCCTCCTGCCTTCCCCGCCCCCTCCCCTCCTCGCCTGCTCCCTCCTCATTCAAACCTCGGCTCGCTCGTGTGGTGTCAGTTCAGTCCCGGCCGCCGCCGAGCGAGGAAATGGCCGAGGAGCCGGAGCCGCAGGTAAAGGGGGCGCGCCCCCCGCCCGCGCCGGGCCCAGGGGCGCCTCGCCTCGCCCTCCGGAGTCCCCCCGAGCCGCCCTCGAGTCTCCCGTGCTCGTTAGCTCGCCCCCCTCCCCGGATGACCCCCGCCCCGCCCGGCCCCCGCTCCTGCTCTCTGTTCCGCTCCTCTAGGGCGCCCCCTCCCCACCCGGCTTCGGAGCGATTCCAGCAGCGAGGAGGTGCCGGGCGAGCCCCCGGTGTGTACAGTGTTTTACCATCACACTCACTCTTGGGGATAGTCAGGATGGCTTGGGGGCGGGGGAGTCCCCCTTCTCCGGCCGGGACCGAGGGGCCGGACGGAGGGAGCCGGGGGCTGCGTGCGTGCGTGGGTGGGTGGGGGGCTGTTCCGGAAAAGTTGGGTGGCTCCGCCGGGCGGCTCTCCGGGTTTGCCGGCTGGGCCGTGGGGGGCGGGCGGAGAGGAGGGGGCCGGCGCGGGGTCCCCCGCGATGGCCCGGGAGGGGCCGGGGCAACTTGGGAACAGCCAAAACAATGCGTCCTAACAGGCGTCCCCCGCAAACAATGGCCGGGACCGTCCGCACGGGCCGGGCGGAGGGCGCGTCTACAGGGGCCGAGGGAGGGGCTTGGCGTCGCCGCGGACCCCGACACGCACCCCAGCAAGCCCCCCTGCGCCCCCAAATCCGTCCCCGGGAGTCCCTGTCTCCTGCCCATCCCTGAGCAGGCGGTGCATGGGTTGCGTTTCCTGGATGTGTGTGATAAGGTGTTTTGTTTTTTTTCCCCCCCCTTTAATTTTGAAGATTTTTTGAAACTTTTTAAATAGCCCTTAAACGCTTAAAGAATTATCTATGTAACTCTCGCTTCTAGTTGGAGTCCCAAAGCCAACTGGAAGCAGAACTCGTAACTAAAGAGCAGGAAGGACTGAAATGTTCGCCTATAAGTGTTTCTTTCTTTCTTTCTTTTTTTTAAAAGGGAAGTTTCTGCCAGGAGGCGCTGAGTGGCGAAACCGCGCAGTTTCAGATGTAGAGCCCTCTTCTCTTGCTTTGGCCCCAAAATGCGAGCGGCACGGGATGGGGAGGGGAGAGGAGAGGAGGACGCTGCTGGGGGCCCCTGGAGGCCGGATTTGGGGCGGCCTGGGCGGTCCTGCATCAGTGGGGGCCAGACCTGGCCTGTGGGGTGCGCAGCCCGGTACCTGCTCCCAGGATCCGGACAGACGTTCAGGTCGTGGGTTGAAATCCACATTTTTTGGGATTCAGGGAAGGGCCACCGAGGACGGGAAGCCGCATTCTTGGGCGGGTGGGTTGGGGGTGGGGTAGGGTGGGGTGGGCAGGCGGGGACTTTTCCTAAAGGTTTAGTTACAGGAACAGGAAAGAGCCACCAGTGGCCACTTCTAGGACCCCAGTGGCCTGCTTACACTTGGAATAGTAGAAACTTTATTTTCTCTCTCTTTTTTTTCCCCCAAGGAAAGAATAGTCAGTCACTTAAGAGTTTAAGTCTTTGGTGTGTTCTTCTTTGAAATTCCTTGAGCCTCAATTTATCTTTCTGAATCAGCCTATAGGGCTTGAAGCATTGGCACGAACATTCCTAAACGTATATTAGATGCAGGTCTGTTGCAGGGGTCCTTTGGCTAGTTTGGGGTCGTGTAGTATTGGCCACTACATGCTACATATTAGCTAGCTGGTTCTCTAGCTTTCTAGATCGTTTGGAACCATTAAGCTGTATGTTTTAAGAAGCCTAGGTCTGATTTAGTTCAGGTTGATTCAATTATGTCTTCATCGCTTTTGAGTTGGTTGAATGAGTTGACATGAGATTAAGCTCAACAAAAGAAAAGGCAGGGTAACAACAGCTGCCGGCCAGGCCTGGCGACTAGGTAGGGGTCTTGGGAGGCCTTGCACCTTCCCTTTTGTATGTGTTAAAGAAGTACATTTAAAAATGTTCTTTTACTGTACTCTCCCCCCATGGATGCCTTGATTGATATCAAATAAGAGTTAAAATGCTAAATTTTAGAATACTTTGAATGAATAATCTAGAGTTTCTAAAAAGCCTTCAGTGTCTGCAGTGACAAGTGCAGAGTAATAATCTAATTGCTTTTTGTCTGAAAAATACAGCAGTCAAACCACTAGTTTGTGCTTGCTTAGTTAATGTGTGCTAAGAACTTTTAAGGTGTGTCCTTAATGGTAGATGACTTTTTCTGAGAAGTCATGTTTATTTTAGATACTGTTTTTGTTCAGTATCCCAAAGACTCTAGTAGTGTGTGTGTTTTTAATCCTGGTGTTTCAAGTGAAGTCAAACTGCTCCTACCCCAAAATGCTGCCATTTTTTTCCATCAAGTTATAGAAGTATTAAATTCAAAGAGGCAGAGTGACTTATTTAAAAATCCTGTTGTCAGTAGCTATGACACAAATTTAAAATTTATTTGGCTTGTTTGTCAGAATAGGGTTAATAATCTGAGTGTTTGGAATTTTAATTATTTGGCGTTAAGAGGAAGGCTGCTCCTTTAGACCCCACCTTGGTTTGCATGCTGGAGGAGGAAGTGGGGGAGGATTATGACTTTTCCAGGTAAAGGACACATACTTTTCTTTAGTGTCCAACTTCACTCAGTCCTTTTATCTTCACAGCACCTTCTAACACTTTGCAGTTTGACCTTTGCTGTTTTTAATAACTTGTAAGATCGAAGTTTAGCAGTTGTCTGGGGTTCATATTATTCCCTTTCACTTCCTAATCAAAAAAAGGAACTAATACACCACTTCGATAGAATTTGTAGAAAATATTTTCCCCCTTCACCCTGAAGAATCTATTTAGATAACAGCTTGATTTTTTTTTTTTTTCCCCCAGGTAGTAGAGGGGAAGAGGAGGGAGGCAGGAAGGGAGAAGGAGGAGGGTTTGACTTTGCCTTTACTTTGAAGGTGGAGGTAGATTTGCATTCTCTTTGTAAGCCTCCATTTTTGGCAGAGGAACTTCTGGGAGGAATAGCAGCCCCTGGTTCCCTTCCAGTGGACCTTTAAAGAGGAAATCAGAAAATAAGACTTAATCATCAAGTCACTTACAAACTGATGAAATCATTAAGGAGTATAATGGCCTGGCAACGACGGAGTCCCTCTCTCCTCATTTCAGATAATCACTTTTCTCTCTTTTAACAACATTTATGATGAAATGGCATGTTTTTGCCACAGCAGGGCTGCCTTTTCCCAACCCTAGAGCACTCTTAATTCTGAGACGCTTGATTAGAGCCTCGGGGGTCCCAAAAGATGTGCTGTTTTCCCACTTTATAAAATTACATGCTTTTCTCACAGTTGTCACAGACATGATATTGGTGCATAAGAACTTTGGAGTAGTTTTAATGACTCTTGACTGTCTACTGTCTACTAGAAAAAAAGGATACTTTTATCGGACTCTCTGAGGACTGTAAATGATTGGGCTTTTTTTATGTTTCACATGAAGCTTTGTTTCCATTTGCTCAAAGACAAGTTCAGTTGAGAATGTTCCATCTCAATGTATGCCAAGTATGGCCTGCACGTTAGGGTTGTTGAGGTTGCTGGGGATGACTTATTTTAAATGGTTCATTGCTAATTTCCTATTTGAGTTTAACCCTGTAGCAGTATGCTTAGTAGATGAATTGGAACGTTGAAGCCAAAGTCCTGAACAACGGCTATATATTTTCAAGCTTTAGAATTGTACAGTAGGAACGAGAAATCTGAGACCGATGTATAAGCTGAGGTGTATTTCACTAGAATAAAATCAGTGTAATGAGATTTTAATTGAATCGACTATGTTTGGAACATACAGAACCGTTTTCAGGTTGCTGAGGTATTACAGATAAAAACCTGGAACAGCAACTGAGCTGAAAGGAAAGAAATCCCAATCACATTAAAACGCTCTAAATAGTGAAAGGTTTTAGTTACAGCATGTGAACTAAACTTGAGGCTGTGGAGGAGTCTCCCTCCATATACCCCATCTCCAGATGCGGGGGGGGGGGTAGGGGGGAGGGGTGTTAACCAGTTTAAATGCACGTGGAAGAGAGAAGGAATTACACAAAGACAGCAGGAAATTTCTGAAATTTGGGAGAGGGAAGCTTGATCATCATAACCGAAAGGCCTCCTTTTGGGGGCAGTGTAAAAACTTCTCCAGTGTTGGCTTTTAGGAAAAAGCTAATCTGGACTACTTTTCTCCAGCCGACAGTAGAATTAGGCAAATTTATGGTGGCTGGTGGAGCACGGGATTTTGAACTGAGACCATGAGGGCAGAGAGAAATCTGATTCTGAGGAAGTGGGACAGGGACCATCCTTTCCCAAAATCTGCCTTTCGTTATGAGCGAGCTCAATTCTTGTATCAGCTATCTTCCAGATAAATAGTGGGGCAGCCCCTGGCAGCCCGCTGCCGCCACAGACTGCCCTTCTATGCTTAACGTTGGAATGCTCATTAAGGACTTTACATTTGAACATTTGTTGACTGACTGTTCTTAACATCCCCATTACTTCCTGCCCAGGGTAACTACACAACTGAGTTACTGGAAATTAGGGGCCAGTTTGGTAATTTTATGATAAAGTTGAGAAATAAAATTACTAAACCTGAAGAGACAGCTGGGTAAGTTAAATTGACAGAATTAGTTTGAATTCTTCAGCTTTTGTTCTTGAAGCCCTACCTAACTTGTTTTTGACTTCCACATTCCTTCACTTGGTACAGAGGAGGCACACGACCCTGGAGTCAGATGCCAGTTTTGTAATGGCTTCGGCTCGTTAGGGGTTTGTGTACGGTCCGTTCATTAGTTTCTAGCGTGTCAGGAAACCTCTTGGATTTAAAATGCAGTTCAGTTGGACTGGAGATTAAGAGTCTAGATCTCTTTTGTTCTTGCATCAGCATTAGGAGAACTACGTGTTTTTATTTTTCCCACCCGTGTCAAATCAGGATGACCTCAAAACAGGTCAGTTACACCAGAAGAAGTGTTTTTTTTGTTTTGTTTTGTTTTGTTTTGTTTTTGGTTTTTTTTTGTTTTTTTAATCTGCGGATAAGCTCTGTTTTCAGTTGAGTATATAAAGTCTCCTGAACAGTGATTATATGGGTGAATTGAAAGGAGAGTTTTTTCCCTTAATTTTGAAAGCAAACAGGTGACTTCCAGACGTACAACTCGAGTATTTACTCAACAGAGATAGGGAGGGGAATATTTAAATGTTGCCAAAGAAAGAGCTCATGCCTTAAAAGGCAGTGCCCATGTTTATATTTAATCTGGTTAGTTAAATGGGGGTATAATTAAGAACACTCACCATTGGGCCGTGTGGAAAAAGAGCTGTAGGTATGTAGGATAGTGGTGTGGCAGGCTGGGTCAAGTTATTTGTCTGTATATACAGTTATGTGCGTGTGTGCGCACGCGCATCCACATGGTGTTCTCCTCGTGGAGAGTGAAAGAATACAGGTAAAGACAGAAGAGTTTACTGTTTCAGTTTGTGAAATCCCTCTTTTTGAAATCTTTTCAAAGCTTTAAAGGTAGTACTGGCTAAGGAGGGGTCCTGGAACCTTCCAGATAGCCAGGCTTCATCTTGCTTAATGAAAAGTCTTTTTTTATTCATTTCCCTTAGAGTTCTCTTTTTTTTCCGGTCAGGATGGAATTTTTAAAAGCCAGTTTACAGACCACAGTATCTGTTAATATTGATAATACCGAAACTAAAACTAATATGTGGTGCTTCAAGTTCACATTAAGATCCTTTAATCTTAATTGATTTGGAATGAATCAGGCAGCGTTTTTTAATCATGACACTCCCAATATACTAATGTGATTACATTTTTTTTTTACAGTGCTTTGGTCTCTAATCGTATTTAGGACTGAGTTCTTTCTAAGTTTCAAGAAAATGAGACTGTTCTGTAGAATCTCCCCCCAAGCTTTGCCTTTGAACAGTCATTTGCTTTTGGGTAGTTTAGATTGTGATGTTGAATGTAAATGTCTGAATATTTTGATCTTTTTCTTTCACTGAACTTTTCAGCATCTTTCCACAGCTATATTAGGAAAGTTGGGTTGACCATTTAGCTCATGGGTGTGACCTTGGTGATTTCCTTGAAATAGGGTTGAAGGATTTAAAGTTACAGGTTTGGATTGCACTGTGGCTTTGTATGTGCAGTTCTCTTCACTTGTTGGATTAAGACCAAAAACGGTATGTGTGACCTACAGAAGGAACATTTATAGAAGAACTGTAAGTTTCCTGACCAGATCTTGGAGATAATTTTGCTGCTTTAAAGGGTACCGATGAATTGGCCAGAGACCAGCAGTTCGTTTGGGTTAAATATTTTAATGATCATTTATTTGGACACTTAAGTGACTCAGAGGGAAAACGTAGATTTGCAGAAATACAGCAAATGACTTGCTTGTAAATGGAATTTTTGTATGTTTTTGACAGTTTTTGAGGCCTTTGAATTCCTGTTGCTCCATGATAGGGGAATAAATATTCCATATCAAAAAGATGAGGTAATCTGTCCAGCTGTGCGAGCCTGTGCAGCCTCGAAAGGTTGACAGAGCACGTGTGACGGAAAGAACTGTTCTCAAGTCACAGCGGTGGTCAGCAAGGTGGCGTTTACTTCTAATTGTGCTTCAGCACAAATTATTGTGTTTTTCATTAAGCATTGTATGTGTAACATTTGTTAATTACATGTATCTGTGTAGTATTTGCTAATCAAAATCTAGAGGTAGCGCAGAACTCACAGCAGCTTTTACTCAAAAAAGATCTGCTTTAAAAAAAACAACAACCCACCCCCACTGGGAGACAGGGCTAGAGAGCGTTAGACTTCTGCTTCGGGCACTGTTAGCAATATGGTTCCTACCTTTTTTTTCAAAGATTATGTTGTTGTAAATTTTTCTTTAAAAAGTCTCTTATTTGAGTGATCCAGTAATAAGTAAGCCCTGGTATTCTTTCAGAATAGGAGGTTATACTGGATGTTGCCTCAGGTGCCTTGGGGCGTGTGGCTGAAGGTGAAGTGCTATCAGTTACCTGAGTAAAGGTTTAAGAGCATTTTTTTAAACATTGAAAAACATTTCTGCCAACTGCCTTTCAGTTAGCCAGTGTGTTTCCGCATGCTGACTTTTTTGCAGACTAAACGCATTTAGATTGTAGGGGTTGGGTTAGCCCCCCCCCCGCCCCCCCCAGTTCTTCGCGAAGACTGACAACTTCCCTGCCAGCAGCGACTTGCGGTGCGCTTGGCTTCTGGGCACTCCCCCTTGGAGACGCCGAAGGTTCAGGGAAGGCTGCGTGGGTGCTCCCTTGCCTGGCATGGTTGCTATTCACAGTAATTAGATTAGAATGTCTATTTTTTGGTAAGTTTTGTCAGTATTAAAAGTCTTTGTTACTGCAAACACTCGCAAAGATTTTCGATTTTGTTAGCAGATTGGTTTTGAGTGATGTAGATAATTGGTTTATAGTTTAAGGAAGTGTTTGGTCTGCATTCAGTTTCTAAGTCAAGAGTTGAAGGCATTTATGGGACGCCTGGGTGGCTCAGTTGGTTGAGCAGCTGCCTTTGGCTCAGGTCATGATCCCAGCATCTTGGGATCGAGTCCCGCATCGGGCTCCTTGCTCCACGGGGAGCCTGCTCCTCTCTCTGCCTCTGCCTGCCTCTCTGCCTGCTTGTGTTCTCTCTCTGTTAAATAAATAAATAAAATCTTAAAAAAAAAAAAAAAGAGTTGAAGGCATTTGCTCTCCAGAGATTTCCCCCAGCTCTTCCTGCATTTCTGTTCTGGTGGGTCAGGAACGAGAGTCATTTTAAGTCCAAATGATACAGTTTTGCTTGTGCTGGTCAACTTCGTGGTGTGATTTAATACGATGATTTTTTATTACACCCTGGATGCTGCAGAGGATGGTGTATGAGATGGCAGCCATAGAGGGCTGTGTGGTAGAAGGTCTGATGAGCCTTCGAGTTGATTTTAATATCAGAGGAGTTACGGTTGGTGACTGTGGCCAGAAATGTGCAGTATTGACTCTTCACCTGTGCTGACCACGTAGTGTTGGTTCATTTAGTCACTCGGGCTTTATTGAGGGTCTGACCCCGAGCCAGAGACCCCTCCTAGGCGTCAGGGGGGAGCAGTGAACAAGGTCGACGGGGGGGCTCCTCCTCGGATCTTACTTCAAAGGAATGGCCTGGGGTTTGCCTATTTTGAGCGAATGGTAAGGATGGCTGTGACCCAGTGTAGTCTAGTGGCCAGGACAGTTGGACACAGTTAATGACCATGAGAATCTGTGCCAGAACCTTCCCTTGAGGGAGAAGTGCTTCAGTTTTGCCTGGGAGGGTCTTCCCCATCTGACCATACTAGGGGACTCGCTGGTGCAGGGCCTCCTTCCCCTCATCTCCGGGCCTCCATCCCTCACACCCACAAAACTGAAGGGCAAACCCAAAGCTCTTCTATGATTTTTTTTTCCCCTTTTTTACACTGTGCCTCCTTTACTAATCCTTCAGGTCTTGTGTTAGGAGCTGATGATGACTTCCTTAACCCGGATATTTGAACATTTCAGCGATAAAAATTGAAACTGAACTGCTTCTCGAAGTCAGGCATTTCCAGTTACATGCCATTACCCTGGGTGGGAAATAAATAACAGGGATGTACCCACATCATGTTTCTCATTCAGAGACTGGATTTAGGATTGGTGTCTTTTTGAGAAAGATAATCTGTAGAAAACTAGAGTTCCCCCAAATTTAAAATATCTCAGAGCGGTAGAATTTCTTAAAAAAAAAAGAAAAAAGATTATGTTGAGGTCTGACATGGAGGACTGACTTTGATTTTGGCAAATTAGGGCATTAAAAAAAAAAAAACTTTACTGCTCCCTATTGGCATTCTTTCCTTTTTAAAAAAGCTATTTGCAACCAAAAAAATAGGGCCTCAAATAGAGGACAGCCTTTATTCAAATTGAAATTTATCTGTGTACTAGGTGGAGAACTCATTGAGGTGTTTGAAAACAATGTTCTCTGAGAGCTGCTTTTCTAGAATAGGTACTGTTAATTTCTTCAGATAAAATATTACCTGGTATGCTGGCAATCAGTAAATATTTGTCTATGACTGCATAGAACCCTAAATTAGCAGTTACATTTTCAAATATCATTTACTATCTTGATTTAGGATAGCATTAAATATTCTTTTGCGGAGGTCTATCCACAAATGTAGATCTACCCCCCGCCCCCCAGAACCACAGAAATTTGGAACTCTTGAGGATAATCCCGTCATTTAACCATCTCCATCAAGTAGATCAAGATGGGGTATGTGGTGGTGACAGCTTGAAGGTTGTGACTTAGTCAGAAGTAGAACTCAGGTCTCTGGAGTGCTCTGTTATTTCCCACCGAGCTGGTAGCCAGCCCCAGTGTTTTATCCTCCATTGTGATTACAACAAAAGACCCAGAAGTTAAGATAAAACACTCCAGTATGTTCTTTCTTTACCCTAATCTTTGATCTGCAGTCTTATTTAGAAAAGCTTCATGTTAAAGATCTGGTTTTATTCAAAACTAAAGATAGCAAGGCGCATGAGAATTTTCTTGTATTATGAGCGTAAAGAAGGGGAAGAAATGTTTCCTTGTCTTCTCTGAGCCTAGAGGCCCTTGCTCTTTGAGGAAGTGGAGAGAAGAAAGTGAAGCTGAAGGTGGTGGGGTAGTTTGCAAGTCCTTTTGTTTTGCTGGGGAGAATTAACAGACCTCAGTAAAAGTAGTTGAGACTATTTAAAAACCTATTCTGTGCTTGCCAGAAGGGTGGGGGGCATTGGGTTTTTGGAGGTTAATTCTTCTTCAGGAATGAAAATTAGCCAAATAGAGTAATAGTCCATTTTTCAGCTGACCAGGGCATGATGTGGGTGAAGAATGGGAGGACCCGTTTTCTGATTGCAGACTGAGCTGTGTTGAGCTGCTGGCGTGGAGGATTTTATTTTAAAGTGTATATTCACAAAGTAGCTTTGTGTACGTATGTCCTTATTCATGGTGTGGACAGGGAAGCCCAACCCTGAGGCTGGTTGAAGGCAGAAAGTTGTTACAAGCAGACTGGGTGTTTGGGCAGCCGGTTTGAGGGTCAGAGTAGCCTGTGAGCCAAAACGTTGAAGGTCAAGATGAGCATCTTTCCAAGGTGTTCTGTAGTAGTCAAATGTGGGTTTTGGGAAAGGTTCCTGTGTTCTTGTGTGTGTGTTGTTGGCCGGTGCGTGTGTAAGCTTCGAGGGTGCATTTAGGCATTTGTGTTTCGACTGTATATATGAGACAGTCGGAAGCTCTGGCTTTTATTTACACTTGTACTCAAAGTGCTGTAATTGTCATTTTTCACAGTCGGTGTAGTCTCTGGATTGGTAGAGGGTACACATGTGCCTGATAGTGTTGGCGTTTACAGTGCTTTGCGCTGAATTTAACAGTTTCTGCTCTGAAGTCTTACATTTCAGGTTGAAATCATCAGAGGACCACGTGTTAAGTTTCTTAACTGGGTGAAAATCTAGCGATTTGCTAAGTGTACTGATGGGATAAAATGCTAATGATTTAATTAACGAGCGTGTTTAACAGGAGCGCTGTGTTAGTTAACTGAGCGGCAGATGACCTGGGCGCCTTCCCTGCTACGGGGAGACCAGCTGCGAATCGTCCACACCAGGCTTCTCTTTTCCCTGGCTGCAGCTAACCATTTCTGTGTCTTTCCACCCCCTTCTAGGTTTTGGAAATCCCTTGTCTCCAGGTTGCTGGGATTGACTTCTTGCTCAGTTGAATCACTCACTCAGTGGAGACAAAGAGAATTAATGCTTTGTGCTGACTCATATTTGAATCAAAGCATTGGGGAGTCTGTCTGCCTTGTCTGTGGAAAGAACCAGTGAGAGGCTCTGTCACCGAGCTTCCTACGACTTCTGAAGATAAGAAGCTATAGGAATATATACTTTCTTTTGAACTTTTATAACAAATATTTGTTCTAAGTAAGTGCAGGGCTGCTGGGGGTGTGAGTGACAAGTCTTACAAGTGGCCTTATCCCAATACCAGAAATTCCTCCACCGGATTCTTACTTCATATACAATCCTAAAGTGCCAGGAACCATGCCCACTCAATCCCTGTTGGTGTATATGGATGGACCAGAAGTGATTGGCAGTCCCCTTGGCACCCAGATGGAGCTGGATGATGCCGTGTCCATAAAAGGGACCACCGCTGTTCCTTTCAGAGCAACGCAGGAGAAGAACATAATCCAAATAGAAGGATATATGCCCTTGGACTGCATGTTTTGCAATCAGACCTTCACGCATTCAGAAGACCTTAACAAACACGTCTTAATGCAACATCGGCCGATCCTCTGTGAGCCCGCGGTTTTGCGTGTGGAAGCGGAGTATCTTAGTCCTCTTGATAAAAGTCAAGTGAGAACAGAGCCTCCCAAGGACAAGAATTGCAAAGAAAATGAAGAATTTAGCTGTGAAGTATGTGGGCAGACATTCAGAGTGGCTTTCGACGTCGAGATCCACATGAAGAAACACAAGGACTCCTTCACTTATGGCTGCAACGTGTGCGGGAGGAGATTCAAGGAGCCCTGGTTTCTTAAAAATCACATGCGGACGCACACCGGCAAGTCGGGGGCCAAGAGCAGACTGCAGCAAGGCTCCGAGAGCCCCGCGACCATCAACGAGGTGGTGCAGGAGCCCGCGGCCGAGAGCCTCGCCTCTCCTTACAAAATCTGCATGGTTTGTGGCTTCCTCTTTCCTAATAAGGAAAGTCTCATCGATCACAGGAAGATGCACACCAAAGAAACTGCTTCCGGGGCCGGCAGTACACAAACAGACTCTCAGCAGGGGGGAATGCCACCTCCGGGGGAAGAGTTCCTGCAGTTTTTAAACCTGAGACCCACCTCTCACCCCGAGAGCGGCAAGAAGCCCGCAAAATGGATACCTCAGCTCGATCCCTTCACCACCTACCAGGCTTGGCAGCTGGCTACCAAAGGGAAAGTGGCCGTGTGCCGAGAGGTGAAGGAGCAGCCCGGCCAAGAAGGAAGTACCGACAACGACGACTCGTGCTCGGAGAAGGAGGAGCTGGTGGAGATCTGGAACGCCAGCAAGAGCCATTCGGAAGGTTCGGGAAAGGCCAAGGCGAATAAGAGCAGTTGTGCGGGCCTCGCGCAAGACAAAGAGAAGCCCAGGCCCTCCGGCGGCGAAGTGCCTTCCGTGGACGCCGACCCAAAGTCGTCCAGCAGCAAAGAGAAGCCGACGCACTGCTCGGAATGCGGCAAAGCCTTCCGGACCTACCACCAGCTGGTGCTGCACTCGCGAGTGCACAAGAAGGACCGCAGGGCCGACGCCGAGTCGCCCACCATGTCCGGGGACGGAAGGCAGCCCAGGACGTGTTCTCCCGACCTCCCCGCCGCCCTGGATGAGAACGGAGCCGCTGATCGAGAGGCCGGGTCTGAAGACGGATCCGAGGACGGCCTTCCGGAGGGGCTCCATCTGGGTAAGCGTCCGCTCGGGTCCGGGGCGTCGCTGGCCGGCGGGGGCGGGGGGACGACACGACATGACACGACACCACACGACACTCGTCCAGGCCCCTGTGGTGCCAGCCTGTCGCGCCGCACTCCAGCTCTCGGGGCCGGGATTCTCATCAGGGTCCGAACACTCCGGTGCTTTGTCTTGGGCTTACGTCGTCCTCACTCCGCATCAGTCCGAGGCAGTGGTTCCGACCTGGGGCGGTTTTCTCTGCTCCCCCCCGTGGAATCTGGCAGCGTCCGGAGCTCGTTTCGGACGCCCCAGCCGTGTCAGTGTGTGTGCGGCTCATACCGCACACGCGGACATAGACCATGCGCAGGGCGGCCCCCCAGCCGGCGAGTGTGTGGCCCCCGTGCCCATGGTGCTGGGGGGCGGGGGGGGGAGGGGAGACGCTGGGCTTGGCTTGGGGGTGTGTCCTTCCATGCAGCCCCCGTCCCCGTCCTCTGAGACCTCGCTCTCGTGCACTTACTCCAGGTGGTGATCTGGTGGCCCCAAAAGGTACCGAGAAGGATTCTCAGCCAGAGCGAGGGCATCTTCAGAGACACTGGTGCTGCCTGGTCCCCTGTCCTCTGTGTCTGGGGGTCTGGTGTTGTTAACAGCTCCGGCACTCAGAGCGTTTGTGTGTAAAGTAAAGGGACTGTGAACACCCAAAGATGGTTTAAAGGAATCTCAAGTGCTCAGTCAGATTTGCCTTGTACCAATGGCTTTTAGAGGAAGCAGGAGCCATGGCTGGAGGCTCAGGGACCTCTTCTTTTCTTTTTTAAAGATTTATTTATTTGACAGAGAGAGACAGAGAGGGGAACACAAGCAGGGGGAGTGGGAGAGGGAGAAGCAGGCTTCCCACGGAGCAGGGAGCCCCATGCGGGGCTCGATCCCAGGACTCTGGGATCATGACCTGAGCCTAAGGCAGTTGCTTAAGGACTGAGCCCCCCAGGTGCCCCGGACCTCTTACTTCTTGAAGCCCGGTGGACTTCTCCAGGGCAGAGGACCCCACCTGTGTGGCTTGGGTCTTGCCCATCTGCGCTTGAAGCAGAGCTGCTTCTATCCCTTTAATAATAATTTGTTTGAATAAAGGACTTGGCTGCTCAAAGGCAGTTCAAAGAACCCCTGCGTCTTCAACAACTGAAGGTGGGAATGTGAATTAGTCTTAGAGGGACGTTATCATTCACAAAAGTGGTCTTTGGTTTAAGCAGACGTATGTGGCCGGCTCGTGCGAACTCAGGTGTGAGACTCGAGATGAATTATACGGGATGATACACTAGACTCTTCATGCTCCAAACCAGTGTTGGGTTCCTTTTGCCATCACACGACGGATGTGAGAACAGTAGTAGTGTTCATATTGAGGATTTAGGATGTCTTGAGTTTCAGGGAACACAGGAGACCTTGGCACTTAGGATACTACGGTCTTCAGAAATCTAGAAAGCCCCATTATGGTGTCTTCATGACATCATTAAAGAAAGGCCTTGAACACAGACCTGTCATCTTCACTGTGGTTCCTGGTGGTGTCACTCCTGCTCAGGGACATGCAGTCATGGGGAGATGGTTGGGTCGGGAGCCCTGAAAGAATGAGATGGCTGGTGGCCTTCTGCCAGTAGGCGGTGTGGGCAGGCAGTCTCGGTCGTCGGGCGGATAGAATGCCCGTCGCTGGGAGCGCCACGACTTGCCCTTAGTCTGGTTCTGCCACTGCATTGTTCAGTGGCTGATTACAGGTTGCTTAACCTTTCTTTGCCCTGATTTCTGTCTGTTTGCAAAGTTGGTTCATCGACCCTTGTCTTCCACCTCCCAAGGATAATTTCAACAACCTCTTGATAAAAAGTTTGCAGTCCTTGCACACACTCTAAAATCAGAGGGGATGCCAGGGGGGCAGGAACCAGGTGTATGTGGACATTTCATGTCCTTTATGTTAAAACAGATGCATTTCATAACTTTTTGGGTATGATGCAACATACCATAAATCCTGACACATACTTGGGAGTAGGAAATTGCAGTAAGGTTCAAACTCAGCTCGTTGGGTGTGATTATAAGACCAAGCTGGGCCTTCTGCATTTAGAGAATTGATTTTCCCAAGTTTGTATTGTGATGTGGTGGTCTAGATTTACCTTCCTGTTATATACTATCAACCTGGCTTTCTTGAAACCGACTTTTAGGATCACAAGGCAAAGTAAATATTTTGGTTTTGTGTTTGTTCAGCTTCATAGTAGGTTTAATATTGGTTGTTCATGTGATTGTTTTTTTTAAGTCTTCACCATCAGTGGTTGTCTCTGCTGGTTTACGGTGTTTAGACGTGTTTAGCGTTGGATACCTTTTCCTTGGGGGCGTTTGAGGGGCGAGGGGATCATGCAGTCCTGTCTTTTTTGTGTTGGCACGGTTGGCTCCTAAGCTGCTTTTTAAAATCTATAAACTAGATCTATATAATAATCTAAAATGCAGAATGAGTAAGGAGCAGGGAAGAGAGGCCTTTTTAGCTGGAGTTAACAGTTTTCAAGGCAAAGTTTTGCTCAATTTTAAGAGATGACTCCACTTCCTTGTCCTCATTGCAGTGCACATAATACAGTCTTCGGTAAGAGCAGGTTTATCTAGAACTTTAACAGTCATTTTTATGGGAGCGGGTATCTTTAACGGTAGCAAATGTAATTGTTTTTGGAGGGCTGCTGTTTGGGTATAATCATCCTTTAATTAGTGACCCCAGTGGGCCTTCACTCTGCTGCAGCTCGGATACACTGCTCTGGTCTTTGCAGAGATCGAAGTGTACGGTTTAGCCCGTTGGGGACAGATTTTCATTGATCTCACATATACTTTTGGCCACGTGAGTGCTCGTGAATGATACCATTTGCTTTCCAAAGCATGCTAAATTTTGACAAACTTTCTTAGGCTTTTGACCCAGTACCCAAACCTTTTTATTTTCTTGAAAGATTACGTTGTGCTTGCTACCCTCTAGTGGTCGCTGGCCCAATCTTAAGATAGACTTCTTTCCCCTGGTGGTGGGGGAAACTGGCAATTTCTATTGGCTCAGTTTTCTCAGCAGTTATTGGGAAGAAGCTGGTTATTCCTGCCCCTGTCTGTAGGTCCAGTTTCAGTCTGCTAGATCCTGCTTGTAGCAGGCATGTTGGGAGAGCCGAAAGTTGCCCATGCTTGTCCGTCTGTTCAATGATCTTTCCTGTGATTGGGGCAAAGGAAGAATTGAAGCCCTGACACCAAATTCTGCTTTCCTTGGAAAACAAAAACAAAACCAAGAAAGAGGGCGTGCATGTTATAAAAAGCTTCCAGAACTTCAGACGGTCTCAAAATAGCACTTGGCTGTGTTGTGTCCTTTCTGGGATACCCCAACACTGATGTAAAAATTATTTTATGCTTTCCAAAAAAAAACCCCAAAAAAACCCAAAAAACAGTTTCCATCAAGACTACTTAACGTCAGCTTGTCTTACTTGTGTACTTGAGCTGTCTTCTTACAGAAATATTTTTTGTTTCTGCTTTAAGATAAAAATGATGATGGAGGAAAAATAAAGCATCTTACGTCCTCAAGAGAATGTAGTTATTGTGGGAAGTTTTTCCGTTCCAATTATTACCTCAATATTCATCTCAGAACGCATACAGGTAAGGAACAGCCTAGATTTTCTTAATTCTTATTAGCTCAAAGAATTATGATGTAGCTTTATGTCTTGACTTCTTTTCTATTGCTGTTCAAATATTCTGTTAGGCCCTTGCAGTAGTTTAAGAGTAAGTGTGTAGTGTGTTGACGGCAGCAGTCATTTTCAGTCTGTTAGTGTCCCTGTAACTTGAACTGTTCCTGTTTCAAAGTTAGTTTCTTATTTAGTTTCTGACTACTGTATCCTCTCATCTTAGTAAAACCTCTTTAATGTTTTTTAATGCCACAGCTTCTTCTGGTATTAACTGGTATGATTTAGAAGGCAACGAGAATATATTTAGTATTTTCTTTAGGTTCTAGAAGTGGCTATAACATAATGGTTCAGGAGGCTGGGTGGACTTGGAATTGCATCTCTTCCACTCACTAGCTGTGCAACCTTGGGCAAGTCGCTAAACGTTTCTGTGCCCCATTGTTCCTAGCTGTGAGAGCAGAATAATGATATTCTGTTCCAGAGGGCTATTATGAAGGCTAAGTAAGTTTAAAATGTGCTATTTTTTAAAAAATTAAAGACATGCATTCACATTTCCAAGTATTCAGTATAGTAAGGGTGATAAAGCGAGCAACTTGTGAAAAATCCTGGGTATGCAGATTCGTAGAGAGAGAAGGGAAGAGTTAAGGCCCTATATTATATTCTCTCTTGGCAGTTAATTTTAGTGTCCAAAGATCCATTTTGATATTTTTCATGAACTTGTGTGACATACGGCGGTATTTCTTGTTTTAGGTGAAAAACCATACAAATGTGAATTCTGTGACTATGCCGCAGCGCAGAAGACGTCCCTGCGGTATCACCTGGAGAGACATCACAAGGACAAACAGATAGATACTGCCTCGGAAGTCAAGGCCGATGGGAAAAACCAGGAGACCGAAGATGCACTACTAGCCGCCGACGGTGCGCAAACCAAAAATTTGAAAAGATTTTTTGATGGTGCCAAAGATGTTAAAGGCAGCCCACCTTCAAAGCAACTTAAAGGGATGGCCTCTCCCTTTCAGAATGTTCTGGGCAGCGCTGTCCTCTCACCGGTACACCGAGATACTCAGGATTTCAATAAAAATGCAACTGATGAGAGTACTGAGAAAATGGGCAAGGCGCCTGCCCCCGCGTACTTGGACGTGTTGCAGAAGAGGGCGCCAGGTGACCCTCAGCCCCCCGAGCCTGCGTGTAGGGCGGAGGCGGGGGTACCTCTGCGCGCGGACGGCAGTGCGGCCCACGGTGCTGACGGCGGCCCCAGGGAGAAGCCCGCGGCGGCCGATGGCAAGCACAAGCCGGGCGGGGACTGCCAGGAGAAACCTCTGAACCTGTCCCTCGGGGCGCTTCACGGCTGCTCGGCCATTTCTCTGAGCAAGAGTTTAATCCCAGGGATCACCTGCCCGTTTTGTACCTTCAAGACCTTTTACCCGGAGGTTTTGATGATGCACCAGAGACTGGAGCATAAATACAACCCCGACATCCACAAAAACTGCCGAAGCAAGTCCCTGCTGCGCAGCCGGCGCACCGGATGCCCGCCCGCGCTGCTGGGGAAGGACGTGCCCCCGCTGGCGCACTTCCCCAAGCCCCGGGCCAGGCCCGCGCCCGCGCCGCCCGCCAAGGCCGCGCCCGCCGACCGCGACCGTGATCGCGGGAAGCAGGGCCCCGCCGCGCCCGCCAGGCCCCCGCCGCCCCCGGGGCTCGACCCCAGCACTTTAGCGCCCAGCAACCTGAAGGCGCCGCGGCCGCCGCACCAGCAGCAGCACCAGCACCAGCAGCAGCAGCAGCCGCCGCAGCCCGGCGGGGCGCAGGGGGCCGCCCGGCAGGCCGAGCCCGCCCACCCGGAGAGGGCCAGGAGGCCCGAGGCCAAGCCCCGGGCGCCCGCCGCCGCCCCCGCCCCGCCCGGCCCTGGCGCAGCCAACGGCTGTGCGGAGCGCCCCTGGGCACCGCGGGCCCGCGAACCCCCGAGCGGCCGCCCCGCTGAGCCCGGAGAGCCGCTGCCCAAGCGCCCGCGGACCGACGCCGAGCCGTCGGCGCCCGCCTTCCGCAGGGCCTTCGAGCTGCCCAAGTACCACGTGGTGCGCGGCCTGCAGTCGCTGCTGCCCGCCGAGTGTGTGTGCCCGCCGCCCGCTGCGTTGCCGCCCAAGCCCCGCACCGCGCCCGCACCGCTCTTCGCCTGCGGGCCCGCCGCTGAAGGTGAGTCTTGGGGAGGGGGGGTTGGACCACCTGGGGCCTGCGGGCTGCCCTTCCCGTGTCCCCTGAGCCCCTGACCTCGCCGATTGTCCGGGGCCAGTGTCCGGGGTGCATCCAGCCTGGGGTGGTCCAGTCTGGGGTCGGTGCAGGGGCGAGGTCTCCGCTCCCCATGCTGAGGTCCTTCGCAGCCCGGCCTCAGTTGCTGGCCCTTTGTCTTGTACCCGGCCGGCAGTGTCCCCGTTAGCAGGTGGCACCTCACAGTGAGCCTCCCCTTGCCCCCCTCCAAGGGAGCCGGGCCCTCCACCCACCAGGAACAGAGAGTGTAAGAACCCCAGTGAGCAGTCTTTTGAATAGTCTAAACCCCGGATCCTGACTTTTTAGTTCTTAACTAATGAGATCATAGTACTTAGATCTATTTTAGCTTTAGTGACTTGAAATTTTTTATTAGCAGATATCCTCAGGGCACTGAAAAAACTAACTTTGCAACATGCACGCAACTGGTGTGTTCTGATCCCATTACCAGTTAGGAATTGTGAAAATTGACCTCTGATAACCCACAAACACCCTCTCAATTATTGAACTTTATTCTAAACACTTTTTCACCTTTTTTTTCAAACAGGAAAAAGGCCTGTGTCGTACCAACACTTGTCTAGCAGCATGCTACAAAAGAGAAACTATGAGAATTTTATTGGGAATGCACATTATCGACCAAATGACAAAAAAACTTGATTTCCTATTTTGGGTAAGAAAGGTGAGCATATATGATGTATTGATTTTACTGAATTGAAAATAAACCATCTAGCTTATCCTGTAGAATATAAAGTAAAATGACTTTTATTTATTTACTTATGAGATTTATTTATCTTAGAACACGAGAGTTCAGTGGGGAAGGGCAGAAAGAGAGGGAGAGAATCTCAGCGGACACCCGCCGCAGGACTCGATCTCACGACTCTGAGATCACAACTTGATCTGAAACCAAGAGTGAGGATGCTTAATGGACTGCACCGCTCAGGCACCCCTAATTTTAAAGTGTTTTAAAACTTGAGTGCTCAGGGTCTGTGGATATCAGTGATGGTGGTGATAGTAATAATAGTAACTAGTATTTACTAAGCATTTATTTTGTGCTCTGCCTTGAAGTGTCTCACAATCCTGACCTCGCTCAGGCCTTCCCACAGCAGGGGACATCAGGCCGGGGATTAGCACACGGCCGTCCACCTTTTTTGTCTATAAAGTCTTACTGGCACACCGCCGCATCCATTCCTTTGTGTACTGTTGGTGGTTTCTTCTTTGCCAAATTAGCAGAGGTGGGTGGTTGTGACAAGGAGCTCAGGGCCTGCAAAGCTGAAAATATCTGCGCTCCGGCCCTTCACAGAAAATGTTTGCTGACCGCTGGGCTCAGAGGCCCTGGGCGCACTTTACAGATGAGGGTATCAAGGCTTGGAGGTGTAACTTGCCCAGTGCCTACTCTGTTTGGTTCTGTCCTAGGTCTGCGTGAACCAACACCTACCTGACCCCCCCCCGCCCCCGCCCTCCTGTTGGAGAGCTTGTTCAAAGCCTCTGTGCATCCTCTGGGGAGGGGAGTGGGCCAGGAGCAAGTAGTTGCGTTTTGACTTGGTGATTCCCGTGGCAAACGTATATAAGTGTAGATACACAGAATACTCAAGTAGTAGCATCACAGTCATTCATGTGCCTAGTAGTTTAGTTTAAGTCCTGGCATCATCGTGTGCATAGTAGTTTAGTTAATTCCCGTTGTATGCTTAGTAGTTTAGTTAATTTCTGTCATAGTCGTGCGCATAGTAGTTTAGTTAATTTCCATCATAGTCGTGTGCATAGTAAAGTCCCGTCATCGTTGTGCATGTAGTAGTTTAGTTAACTCCCATCATAGTCGTGCACGTAGTAGTTAATTCCTGTCATAGTCGTGCACATTGTAGTTTAGTTAATTCCAAGTCTGGCCAGAGTTACACAAGAGTTACTTGTGTCCTCATTTACCTGTACTTGCATTGAAAAGATTGGGGCTTATGGACAGATCTGAGTTCTCGAAGAAACCCTTGTCCTGTCATGTGACTGCCATCTAGCCTCCCGGGCCAGGGCAGGATTTCTCCCTCCTGTTTTCAGGGGGACACGCATGGGGCCCATCAGCCTCACACTGGTCCACACTCCTCTTTCCCCTCAGACAGTGAAAGTAGAATGAGAGTAAAGTGTTGTCACAGGAATGGGGTTAAGTCCACTCTCCATTAAAACAAAAACGAATGATGTTTGGATTACAAGGGGCAGATCCTTTGTCATGGGATTTCCTGCACTTGATGTCACCGTCAGTCAGTGACAGCAAACTCGAGCTGTCCTGTCGGCCAGGCCCCCTTTACCTACAAGTCCAGTCGTGCCCACTGAGCTTGAGAGGAGGCTCCTGTGTTTCTTGTCCAGCCCCCTACTGGGGAGGAACATCACTGATCGAACTTGTTAGATGTTGGCTGAACAGATGATGTTAGAAACTTCCGGTTTCTCCTCAGTGTCCGTTACCTCGCTGCCAGGCTCCACGTAACTGCTAGGAATTCTGATTCTTGGTAAAATCGGCTCCTTTAGGTCACGAGATCAGGAGTCACGTGCCCCACCCTCGGAGCCAGCCAGGCGCCCGTTCGTTGCAAATTTGAGCTCAAGGGGCGCTCCTATCGCAGCCCTCAGATCCCCTCAGTTCTGTTGATGGCACTTGTTTGTTAGAGATTTTCTAAGCTGTTTTCAGTTTTACCTTAATCGCTCGTTGAACCTTTGTTTCCGTAGCTCTCGATGGCCGTGTGTACTGTCCGTGAGTCGAGTTCGTCCACCCTTTGGGAAAGCAGACGGCGGAAGCCCGTGAGATAAGCTTGCCCGTGCCCTGCATGTAACAAACCAGGAACACTACGGTTGTGTAAAGTCTGTTAACTTTTGTACCAAATAGCAATAAAAACTATAGTTGGAACAGTTGGGTTGTACACAAATGGAGACTGGAAATCTCTATTTTGCCCCCGAATCATATTTTTTTTAGAAGCGACCAAATAAGAAGAGGAGTCTTTGGCCTACTTGAGCGCTGCTGGAAAGAAACCGTCTGGGCTGGGGGGTCGGGTGGGGAGAAAGTCTATGATGCTCGCACCTCAGGTAACTCTGTACATAGTGTAAGTTCTAAACCTGCTTGTTGGGATCCTGTGCGTTTACTCTTCCTCTCACGTAGCTCATCCCTTTGAGCGGCTCCTGCCATTTGTGCTCTTTCGTTTAAAATGTATGTTTTTAAAAAAAAAAAAATTTCTCAATGATTTGTATTATGTTAAATCCTCCTCGGTCTCTTGTCTTAACAAAACTGTTAACGGAAGTATTGACCCTCTATGACCTTGTGCTGCTGATACTGAGGTCGGCCGTTCTGCATTCGGTGCCCTCTGATGGCGAATTTCACTTTGTCAACCGAGGGAGAGTCTGGAGCCGCGATCCTTTCCTGAAAACAGTGGTGTGGTTTGTGGGGTTTTTAAGTGTGTGTGTTTACAGAGAAGCATGTCCTCTGCAGAGCGGCCACGTAGCCGGTGAACCTACCAGATTGTGCAGTTAACTCCCATTTATTTTTCTATCAAATTAATCATTTCCGTTGGAGAATTCAGGTGGTTTGGCTTTCATTTAAATTAGTATGTAAAAAAAAACAAGCGCCGAATGACACATGTGAATGACACGTACAGGAAGCAATTTTAAAGGACATGAGCGTTTCGGGGTAAATTTTAGGTTTGTATCTGGAAGTCTGGGTGTGCCTGGCGTTCGGGTGAACCGTGGACGTATTCGAGTCAATTATAGACACGTCGATTCTGATAAGGAACTGCGGCTGAGCCTTCTGGTGATGGGGAAGACGTGATCTTTTCTCCACCTCTGTTGTCTTCCCATTTTTGGTTGTTTTGAGCAGCAACGTTTTTCTCCGTGCATCTGCAGTTTGGGTTTTAAAGAGAGGATAGCCACCAGCTGGCTTACTAGATGTTTTAAACTTTTGTTCCCTTAATACGCAGTCCGTGGCTGAGTTTACTCAGCAGTACATTGGTTTAGCAACTGCAAAATATTTTATTAAGAAAACTGTTTCAAAAATAAATTTGCACTGTTTAAGTTTTCTTGCCCTGCCCTTTTGCGTTAGAGCGAGAGTAAAGTCCTAAAAGAATCCAGATTTTTTTGTTTGTTTGTTTGTTTGTTTTGTTTTCATTATGCAACATGAAGCGTACTTGACAGATAAGTCTTAACTCCCGCGGTGAAGGGAGACCTGGTGAGAGATCGGTCTGTTGGCATTGCAATGAAGTGCTTTGTATCAGGAAAGTGTACACTATTTACCTTTTTTCCTGTTCACAAGCTGAGCCATATGTACATAACCTAGATTTTTGTTTTCATAGTTTTGCACTTTTATAGCCTATTTTTGAAGATTAACACATTTGCAAGATGATTGACTTGATCTTTGCCTAATCCAATGAGTGTTGCAGAAAGCTTGCTGTGACTAAATGTATATCTTAAAAGGGGATACAAGATAATAGAGGGCTGAAATTTAAACCTGTACTTAAAAAAAAAATCACCAAATCTATTTGAAAACAAGTCAATTCATGTCATGCTGAAATTTTGGGGGCTTTCAGATTTCTCCTTTCTTAACCACATTTCTCAATTTCTGACTGCATAAAAATGTCCTTTTTTTCACAGCCCTTGTACTCCAAAATTTTTTGTTTGTTTTTGTTTTTGGTCTATCAGTATTAACTATTGGGATACTACTGGTTTTGTATTTTTTTTTTCTTTTGCAACAACAGTACATATAATAGAGGTACAATCCGTTGGATTTTTGTTTATGTATTTATTTCATTCCAGTTTGATTTATTTTAATTGTTGATACTTGTCAAACAGTAGACATTACTTGTTTTATTTATGATATATTTCAGCTTAAAGTTATGTTATTATATGTGGATGTAAATATAGATTTGGTGTTTTGCAGTCTTGCGTTTTGGTCTTTATTGCGTCCCTGGTTTCCGTTTTGTTTTATTTAGTTTTTTATAAGTACAATGTTAAGCCTACAGGAAAGTAGAGAGGTTAGTGGCGCGGATTCTCGCTGCTTTCCAGCGGTATCTTGCATCTCCTCCCTCTTCGCCCCCTGGGTGTTTGAGAGCAATTCTCCCTTGTGATTTAGTTTTATTCCTAAAACACTTGAGTCTGTATCCCTCACGGATAAGGGCTTTCATGATCACGTGTGGCTAAACGGACAGGGATTCCTCATGACCAACCTCCATGAGGTGGTCTTAAAAGATGCTTCTCAGAGTTGGTAAGTTGCAATCAGGACCCAAACAAGATCCACGTAATTGGTTTAGAAGATTGTATTTTGTTTTTTAGGATTTATTTGCTTTAGAGAGAGCGAGCGAGCCAGTGGGGGCAGGGGCAGAGGGAGAGAGAATTTTAAGCAGACTCCACACTAAGCGTACAACCCTATGCGGGGCTCGATCCCGTGACACTGAGATCAGGACTTAAGCTGAAACCAAGAATCAGACACTTAGCTGTGTTGGCCACCCAGGTGCCCCTAGAGGATTGTTTTGTTTTGTTTTAAAAATTTTATTTATTTATTTGACAGAAAGAGATCACAAGTAGGCAAGGAGAGAGGGGGAAGCAGGCTCCCTGCTGGATTCCAGGCCCCTGAGATCATGTCCTGAGCTGAAGGCAGAGGCTTTTACCCACTGAGCCACCCAGACACCCCGAGGATTGGTTTTTTAAGTCGATTTTGATCTACCTCCCTGTCCACACACACTTTAACAACATTTTATTTATTGAAGAGCCTGGATCATTGGTCCTGTTGAAGTTCACACATTCTTCTTTGGGTTTATTGTGTATTTGTGGTTTCCTCTAACCCATTTTCTCCAGTCCCTGTATGTCCTATGAATTGGTGAATTCAGTTGAGAGGTTTGAAGTAGATTCGAGCTCAGGTCTGGGGAAGGGGGGGCCTCTGTGCTCCCCAGCGCATCCTCTCTGGACGCCTGCAGTACTTGGTTTTCCAACCTGTACTCATGTTAAGTTTCATCAGTGGGTTGAGATGTCAGACTGTCCAGCCATAACGAAGTTCTCCATCAGCCTCTCTGCTTTGGGTTTGAGCAGCCACTGATGAGCATTAGGAATATTGCAAAAGGTGATTTTTAAAGTGCTGTCATTTCCTCTGCATTTATTATTGGACAGCAGCCCTCCCTCGTGATTATTTGATTGTCCTAAAATACAGCTTGAATAAGAAAGGTTAAATAAAAAACTTGATTCTCCCCCTTGATTAACCAGCTTTGAGAATAAAGTTTGGTGCCCAGTATCCTCTCTGGACCTAGGCGTGGCTGGTGAGTGAACTTTGAGAGTTTTTTGGGAGGAACTCTATACATTTGAGTTTAAAGCAATTGCAGGTATCATCTTGTAGAGTCTCCTGTCTTTGGCCAACAGGGGCTCCTTCAGGTTGGCTCTGTGTTTTGGACAACAGTCTGAAGGCTTCCTAGCTTTTTGCCATGATAAGATGTTCTGAGCTCATCTTGAGCATTTCCTGACCCAAGACCTGGAGAGTTAACTTCTCTGAGGATCCTGGGTTCCTTTTACAGGAAATGGTAATAAGCAGTGGTGACTTTGGGGATAAGGATGCCCATTACTCCCGGCTTGCTTCAACCCCCAGGGCTTGTTAACCTAGAGACCAAAGATATATATGCTTTTTTGAGCGGGGGGGGGGGGAACTTGAATGAATTATATTGCTGTTTTGTTTTTTTTTTTTAACATTCTATTTTTAAGTAATCTCTGCTCAACTTGGGCTTGAACTCACAACCTTGAGATCAAGAGTCACATGCTCGGGGCGCCTGGGTGGCTCAATGGGTTAAAGCCTCTGCCTTTGGCTTGGGTCATGGTATCAGGGTCGTGGGATCGTGGGATCGAGCCCCACATCGGGGTCTGCTCAGTGGGGAGCCTGCTTCCCCCTCTCTCCGCCTGCCTCTCTGCCTACTTGTGATCTCTCTCTCTCTCTGTCAAATAAGTAAATAAAACCTTTAAAAAAAAAAAGTCACATGCTCTACTGACCGAGCCAGCCAGGTGCCCCTATATTGCTGTTTCTAAGTCAAATTTAAAATAAGGTCTTCATTTCTTTGATTTTATACTTAATTCTCTGAAAACTTGGGTTCCTGATATTAACGTAAACTGCTTTATCCTATTGTGTGTAGCAATTAAGTCATGATGCCAATATTAACAACATTCCAGGTGGAGATTTCAATTTTTTTTAAGAGTTCCACTTGTTTATAACTGGATTTTCAACTTGTGGTCTTGGACTAACAAAATCATCATCATTGAGAAATTGCTAGAAATGCAAACCATCAGGTTCATCTTAAAGTTGCTGAATCAGAAACTTTGGCGGGGGCGGGGCAGGGGGCCATCTAGAAGTCTCTACTGGAGACTCTCTGCTGGGTAAATTCCACTCAAGGAGTACAGCATGGGTTAGGGAGCCTGAAATTCCTTATCTGTAGATTTGCCAACAGCTTCATATACTGTTAGTTTCATTGTTTTCCATCTTTAGATACTGCCTTGCCTTCCCCCCCCCTTTTCATATAATTTTGTTATATGTTTCTAAGTTAAAACTATGAAATCAGGTATATTCAGAGAAATGTAGCTTTCACACTATTCCCTCCTGTTTCTAAAGTAACCATTCTAAAAAACTAGGTTTTCGTTTGTCTTTCCTTTGTTTCTCCCTACAAAGATAGGTGTATAAGCAGATGTATTTGTATGCCCTTATAAAAAAAGGAGCACGTAATACACACTAGTGCAGGCTGACTTGAGTTGTTTTACTCACTTTTTCTTAAGACAGCACACTCTTCTCCTGAAAACGAAACAAAGAAAAAAATCAAATTTGGAGAGGTGAAAGTTGGTGGCCTCTTGGCCTGTTTTTGTTCATTCAGCATGTCTTTGTTGACGGAGAGCTGGATGCTGGGGATCTATGCCCCACAAGCGAAAGTTGAACCTTCTTGGAGCCAACGTCTTCCATGGGGGTGCAGAAGATGAGCTGAAAACTGGCAAACAGACCCAACGATGACAAGGTACAATAGTGGAAGGAAACCAGGAGACAGAAGAACGGGAACAGAACAGAGTGGTGAGGATAAACGATAAATGGCCGCCTGCCTTTCCTAATGCTTGTGATAATGCAAGTCATGTGATGCAATTCACATAGAAATGTGCCTGGAGCCTTCAGTAAAATGTCCTTTCCGAGGGCCGGGCTCCTGAGGACAGGAAGAGCTCGTTGGGTTTAAAGCCTTGAATGGAGACCGGCATGGTTACAGAGCAGAGGTCTTAACCCCATCGGTATGGACATTTGGGGACCAGATCATTCTTTGTTGTGGGGGTGATTACCTGCAGCCGAGGGCGTTCAGCAACTTCTCTGGCCTCCGCCCACTGGACGCCAGGAGCACCCCTCCCTCCCACTGGGAGTCACCAAAAACATCTTCAGGCAACCCCAAATGTCCCTCGGGGGCAAAATGACCCTGGGGGAGAACCACAGCTCCTGGGACAAATTTGGAGTTTGGGCAAGAGTCCGATGTATTAAATCTCAAGGATTCGAGGCCTTCGAAGGTGTTGGGCAGATGTTGACATCAGATTTGTGCCGTAGGATAAGGATGGATAAAACAGGCCAGAGAGGCAGGATGACAAGATTTCCAACCTGCGAGTTTTGTGAAAAGTCAAGTATCAAAAAAGAAAAAAAAAATGTGTTTTTTATTGCCCTTTACCCTTACCCAGTGAGATTTCCTCATCACTTTTGCACACGCCTGAATTTCAGAATCACATTGCTGAGCTGCCCCCCCCCCCACCCCCGCCCCGATTCCGGCTGGTGGGTCTGGAGGAGGGCTGAGAGCCTGCATGCCTAACGCGCACTCTTAGAAATTCTTATTTACTCCAGAGTAAGAAATTACCTTAAACTTACCTAGATTTTCGATTTGGAATTCTAAGTGACCTCAAATAG
>CM052811.1:113675829-113690996 GCA_028533885.1 Nasua narica | reverse complement strand
TGGGTTGTAACGATGTACATGCTATTTATTGAAACGCCCGATGGCAGACCGCGATTGTTGCCGCTTCCGTGTGCGGTACCACTTCCAGATTTTAGCACTTAGGTGTTGTCTTGTGCACGTTTGCCCACGGGTCGGAGCTGCGTGGGTGCCGAGCGTGGCTTTGCTTGTCCTCGTAGCTCCAGGTCCCCGTGCCTCGCCTGACATTCAGAAGATATCGGAAGGAAGGTAGAGGTAGGCTTGGTGGGAGGTGAGGAGGCTCAGGACACGTGGTGATTTTTATGGGCACTTTCCTCTGTAAGGGACAGACGTGCAGGAAAAGACCAGAGGAAAGGAGGCAGGCAGGAAGGAGAAATATCTTACCCCTGCATTGGTAGATGACAGAATGCAGGCTGGATTCATGATCGTATATCTATTATTATTATGTTCGTCTTTCTTTTCTGATTTTAATAGAAATTAAAATGGTTTGTCTCCCTCTCTGACGCTTTTTTTTTTTTTTTTAAGATTTTATTTATTTGACAGAGAGAGATCACAAGTAGGCAGAGAGGCAGGCAGAAAGAGAGGGGGAAGCAGGCTCCCCGCTGAGCAGAGAGCCTGATGTGGGGTTCGATCCCAGGATCCCGAGATCATGACCTGAGCCGAAGGCAGAGGCTTAACCCACTGAGCCACCCAGGCGCCCCTCTCTCTCTGACTCTTAACTCTAGGAAACAAATTGATGGGGCGGGGTGGGGGGATGGGGAAACTGGGGGATGGGCATTAATGAGGACACTTGATGGAATGAGCACTGGGTGTTGTATGCAACTGATGAATCACTAAATTCTCCCTCTGAAACGAATAATACACTATATACTAATTCATTGAATTTAAATAAAAATTAAAAATTAAAAAAAAAAGAAATTAAAATGAAAACATTCTCATAGGCCCCAAAAGCTCTCAGACCTGGCAGGGCACAGACCAAGCAGGATAGAACAGGAAGTCTCCCCGGGAAGGCGGTGATCCCTCTGCAAAAACCTTGCCTCACCAGGCCGGACACCTTTCACCCAATATGACCCTGCTCCAGGGTGAAATGCAGCCCCTCTAGAATGTGGGGAAGGAGGGCTGAGTGCCCAGCGCATCTTCCCGGGGCCTCTCTGACCTCTGAGGCTCTGCCAGTGTCCCCTTCTGTCTCTGCGACGTCCCCAGGATGCCCACCTTCTTCTGCAACACTTCCCTTCATTGCCAGTGCTGCTGGGGGCCTCTTCTGAGCTACCTGCTGTCCGGAGCACCCACAGGCCCCTCGTGACTCTGACCTTCAAATCATCCGTTTGCCCCTTCACAGCCCCCAGCAGACCAGGAGCTCCCCGAGGTCAAGAAGGGAGTTTGCTCGATTCAATCCATAACTCTGAGCCCAGGGCATGGCCTCCTGCCCCACGTGTAGTGAGGGCTGGAGAAAAAAACCCGCAAGAAATAAAATTATGTAAATTATACTCGAATGAAAGAATGTCCATTTTGGGAAGAATTAGGCTGATAGGCTATTGGTGAAACTGGCCAAAGAGAACTAAACTTTGCACAATAAAAAAAAAAGTAGGAGATACCATTCAATAGAATGAGACAGACCCCGGAGAGCCCAAGCAAGTCCGTTGTGCAGAGAAAGATGGGATTTTGGTTAAAAACAGTCATGCTTCAGACGGAAATGTTTTAGTTTGCATAGATTGCAATTGCACCAATATTATTCCATTTTTAGGGTTTTTCCAGCAGTTTCTCAGCATCTCGAGCTTCGGTTACTTAATATTCAGACAACTACATTTCCTAATCAGTCACAAAACTGTGCTTGGCTATTAAAGCTATTGAAGTATCTCTGTTTTGTTCCTTTTTAAAAACACTTATTTATGTATTTGACAGAGAGAGAGAGAGAGAGCACCAGCAAGGGGAGGGGAAGAGGGAGAAGCAGGGAGCCCGATGCAGGGCTCGATCCCGGGGCCCCAGGACCATGACCTGAGCCGAAGGCACCCGCTTACCCGGCAGAGCCACCCAGGTGCCCAGAAATATCCTTGTTTCACAAAAAGCAGTTAAAGGTGTTCAAAACATGATAAATTCGGCAAAATGATCCTTTGGTGACTTGATTTCTCAGCTAACTGGTTTTGCCTCCTGGAAAGCTGAGGGGGGGTGGGGGTGACAGAGTAGCGCCGGGAGGTTCCGGAAGGCCCTTCTCTAGCTCCTACAGCAAACAGCAGGTTCTCACACACGCTCGTGTGGACATAGATGTGCCTGCATACGTGTGTATATGCTTGCCAAGGACTATCCCCCAGATTCCTATGCTGAAGCCCTAGACCCGGCACGCTGCTGTTAGGAGGTGGGCCTTTGGGAGGTGATGGCATCGATGCCCCTAGAAGAGGCACGATCTCTCTCTCTCTCTCTCCCTGCCACGTGCGGACACAGTGAGAAGACAGCCATGGGCAAGCCGGGAAGAGCGTTCTCACCAGGAACCAGAGGGGTCAGCCCCCAGATTGGGGGACCTCCCAGCCTCCAGGATCACCTGGGCTTAGGTTATAGTGGTTTGAATAGGTTCTGTTTTCTTTTTCTTTTTTTTAAAGAGAGAGGAGAGGTAATTAATATTTATTCAGTGTCCATTATTTTCCAAATGCTGTGCTAGATGTTTTACATTTTTTTTCTAAAGATTTTATTTATTTATTTGACAGAGAGAGAGATCACAAGCAGGCAGAGAGGCAGACAGAGAGAGAGGGGGAAGCAGGCTCCCCGCTGAGCAGAGAGCCCGACGTGGGGCCCGACCCCAGGACCCCGGGACCATGACCAAGGCAGAGGCCTCAACCCGCTGAGCCACCCAGGCGCTTCTCTCTTTTTTTTTTAAATAAACTTTTTATTTGGGAATAATTTTATGCTCAGAGAAACATTGTAAAGACAGTACAGAGCTTTCCAGCACACCCTTGAGCCGGTCCCGCGACCCTGCTGCTGTAACTAGAAAGTTCCTTTGACTGATTACTTTGCTCCCATCACACCTGTTCTCTCACTGACGACCTTCCTTCTGTTCCGAGATCCAGTCCAGGTGCCGCTTTGCCTTCAGCTGCCCTGTCTCCCCAGTCCCCTCTGGTCTGCGATAGCTCCTGATCGTCCTTGAATTTTTTGTGACTTTGACCGTGGTTTTTTGTTTTTGTCTTCTTAAAAAGATTTTATTTATTTATTTGAGAGAGAGAGTGAGTGAGAGAAAGTGCTCATAAGTGCGCGTGGGGGGGAAGTGGCCGGGAGAGAGAGAGGGGGGAACAGACTCTCCGCTGAGCGGGGAACCCGATGCGGGGCTCGATCCTGAGATCATGACCTGAGCTGAAGGCAGACGCTGAACCCACGGAGATACCAGGTGCCCTAGACTTTGACAGTGTTGAGAAATACTGGTCAATGTTTTATGGAACGTCCCTCAGTCCAGGCTTGCCTGCTGCTTTCTCCTGCTCAGTCTGGGGTTCTGGGTGGGTTTTGGGGACGTACACGACAGAGGTGAAGGGCCCCCCCATCTCGTCATTATCAGATGTATAATGACATCCAGACGCAGACACCACCCTTTACAAGTGATCAAGGTTACATGTGTATTTTTATGTTGTTACATCTCTTCGATTGTCACAAGCCATGAGACACATAGGGAAGCTATGATTCCAGGCATCGCTCCGGCCCAAGTGTTGCGGGTTTCCTAAGGAAGGTGAGGCGTGGCCCTGTCTTTAAGGAACGGGAAACTGAGAATCCCAGAGTCTCTGCACCTTTGCCGACATGATCCCGCGGGAGGACAGCGAGCCAAGATTCGAATGTGACTCTAACTCCATATCCCTGTATTGTGGGTTTTAAAAAAATTTTTAAATTTTTTTATTTTTTAAGTCGGCTTCATGCCCGGCACGGGGCCCAGGGCAGAGCTTGACCTCACGACCCTGAGATTAAGACCTGAGCTGAGATCAAGATCGGACGCTTCATCCACGGAGCCAGCCAGGTGCCCCCTTGTTTCGCGTTTCTTGTTTTTCCTTTTGGCGCCAGTGATTCCAAATAACAAAACTAATAACAAAAACAATAAAAACAAACCACATTTTTTTTTGCTAAAACTCACTAAGACCTGGCTGTGAGCCTGGTACCGTGTGGGGATCGAAGCATTATCTTGCTTCATCTTCGGGACCGACTCACGACAAAGAAACCGAATATCCCTGTATCTGTCAGAAGAAGAAACTGAGGCTTGGGGAGGGTCTAAGGCTGTCGGATCGCTGAGCTGGTGCGGGAAGCAACCCCTCCCGCGCACGCACGGAGAACTGTTTGGAAAACGATCTCTCTGTCCGTCTATCATGTATTCATTATACGGAGGTAAAACTCACAAAACGTAAAATTAACCATTTTAAACCGTAAGTTCAGAAGCTTTTAGTGTATTCGCAGTGTTGTGCAACCACAATCTCTAACAAGTCTCGAAACATTGCCATCACCCCAAGAAGATGCCCCTAGTGCCCAGTGCCCATCTGGCTGTCACTCCCCATTCTCTCCCTCTTCCTGAAATCTCGAGCCTGCTTTTTCTCTCTACTGATTTACCTGTTTTGGATATCTCCTGAAAACAGAATCGTACCGTATGTGTTGTCCTATGTCTGGCTTCTTTTATTCACCGTACTGTTCGCAAGGTCCGGTAATTCCTGCCGTGTGTTCATACTCCGTTCCTTTCGATGGCTGAACCCTGTTCCCTCGCTCGGATGGACTACCCCTTGTCTATCCTTCATAGATACACAGACATTTGGGTTGTTTCCACCTTTCGGCTCTTGGGACGGGTGCTGCTCTGGCCGTGATGCCCACATCTCTGAATACTCATTTCCCGTTCTTCTGTGTGGGGAATTTTTGGGTCTTACGGGCCACCATTTCCCTCACATTTGTTTTCCTTTATTTTAAAATATGAAAACCAGGGGCGCCTGGCTGGCTCCATCAGTGAAAGAGTCCGACGCTTGATCTCAGCTCAGGTCTCGATCTCAGGGTCGTGAGTTCAAGCCCTGTGTTGGGTTCCATGCTGGGTGTGGGGACTACTTAAAAAAATAATAAAATAAAAATAAAATATGGAAACCCATTTTTGGTGTGATACTTTCCCCCAGATTTTTAATTTAAATGATACGAATTGCACTTTCTTAGGATTGAGGTGCTAATGTTTGAAACGGTGACTGACAAACAGGAGGCCTTAAATAAGTGTATGGCCAACCCTTAATGACAAAGACCACCGAAACTTCTTTCGTGCCATTCAATGAATTTGTACTTTATTAATGACGACATCTCAAGAATTGTTACATATGTAACATATGTTCTAGGCATATAATTGAGTCTTAATGAGAACCGTATTATAATGAATGCTGAGGGGACTCTTATTCACGGCAAGGAGCACAGGTAGTATTTTGTTTTTAATCTGTCCATCTCAGTCTCACAAACTAGATGTGGGGCCCACTGTTCCATTTTATTGATTAGGAAACTGAGGCCTGAGGGCGTGTCCTCTCAGAAGTAAAGTCTGGATTCACACACACATCCCAGAGTTGTCTCTATTTAATTGGGTTACGGTCTCTGTCTGCAAGACTCTGGAACACTCAGAACCCAACCTCAGCTGGAGACCCCACTTTAGTGTTACTTAAAAAAGCCCATTCCAGGGACCTCCTTAAACTGGAGGGGGCCGGAAGGAAAGGTTTTCCCCGAAACCGCGGTAGTGCAGCTTCTGGCCACACGGGGGCAGTCTTAGCTAAGAATAGCAATTGTTGTGCCTTGGAAACAAAGGCCGGACTCAAGGTCGGGGAAGCTGGATGCTGCTGCATTTCTATGCCAACTTTAGGAATTAATCAGCAATTGTAGAACTCTAGGTAAACTAATATAAAACAGATCAGGCATCATCTCAGAAAATCACAGCAAGGGTGCACACTTGTTTAAGGGGACGGACAGTGTCTCCGGCCTGCTGGACAGGGATACCCAGCCCGCATGTGAGTGGGGTTTACTCCCCGAGGGATTCTGTTGCCACAGACAGACGAAGACCCCAAGGAGAGGGCACCCCCTGGCCGCCGAAGAACGTTCTCAGCCTTCTTCCTGAGAGGGCAGGCGATTGCACGACACACTTATTTCGAAAGCAGATAAAAGGGGCACCTGGTGGCTCAGTGGGTTGAGGCTCTGCCTTTGGCTCAGGTCATGATCTTGGGGTCCTGGGATGGGAGCCTGCTTACCCCTCTTTCTCTGCCTGCCTCTCTGCTTACTTGGGATCTCTCTCCTCTCTGTCAAATAAATAAATAATAAAATCTTTTAAAAAAAAGGGCAGATAAAAGCCAGTGTCCTTGGCGATCTCTAGTTTTGGTGGGGGGCAGAGGTCCTGAGATTTTTGGGATTCCTTAACCAATAACATTGACAAAACTGGTGTCCTCACAGGGATGGATATCAGGCTTTGATCTTGCCAGTGAAGGGTAGTAAAAAAATACAGTTGGCATTTACTATTACTGTCCTCTTATAGGCAAGGCCGTTGGAAAAATATAACTGAAGACCTAAAGGAGGACAGTCCTTTAAATTGACCTCCCCCCAACAAAAAGCTTCATGAAAAACAAATCAGTAAAAACTTCATTAAGACTAGTAACAAAGATCTACCTTGGGAGGCATTATTCTAAACGTGTTAATCCTTTTGGTTGGAGAGAAATTGCTTAAGGAAATCAACATAGCAAAGGACAAGGAACCCACCCGAATTTCCCTGAAGGCATTGTGCATTTCCACCAGAGGGGGAAGAGTTCACCTTTCCGGAGCAAATAAAATGGGCCTGACCGCCCACCCCACTGTCTCATTGAATTCTTGGAGCCCCCCTTTGAGATAAAACTTTGTATCCTTCCCATTTGGAAACCAGCCCTCAGGGAGTTTCTGTGGCCTGCACACAGCTGGGGAGGCTTTGGCTTTGAGATGTGAAGGCAGAAGGCGGCGGCAGCAGAGCTCCCCACCTAACCGTCCAGCCCGTGGCTTTTGCTCCCTGGTTGATCCCGGTTGGTTTAGAAAGAAACTCTGTGGGTTTCCTGATAATTTAAAAATAGCCGCCACCCCAGCTGGCCATGAACGAAGGAAATCACTCATAATCTTTCAGTTTCAAGGCAGCTAAGCTATAAGCATGGTTCTCTTTGTTATTTAAAAAATGGGGGCAGGATTTGAAGGTTGAACTCTGTAACCAACTTTGCATCCTGCTCACTTAACAGTATATGATAAAGCCTTTTCCCCATTTACTAACATTCTCCAGAGCCATGTTTTGTGAAGTTTGGAGCATCCTCCACTGAAGAATGAAACATATATTTGGACCCTACAATCCTAGGGGTCTTAGTCTGTAACACAGACCCACAGGCTGGGCGGCTTCTAAACAAAAGAAATTTATTTCTCACCATACTGGGGACTGGAAGTCTTGAGACCGGGCAGGGTCAACATGGTCGTACGGTTTTCCCTCCTCTGGGAGACAGATTTCTTGTGGCGTCTTCACATGGTGGAAGGTGGGGAAGGCTGTGGAGTCTCTCTTAGAAGGCACAGTCCTATTCAGAAAGCCTTCACCCTCCTGACCTAATTGCCCCCAAAGCCTCACCATCTTACCTCTATCATACTGGGCACAGGAATTTGGGGAACACACAGAGACCGCAGCACTTAAAGTTTCCAGGAGTTCGCTGTTTCTAGAAACCATTGTGTTGGACATCTTTGTGCATTTGGGTTTTTTTTCACATTTCAGATTTCTTTTTTTTTTTTTTAAAGATTTTATTTATTCATTTAACAGAGAGAGAACACAAGCAGGCAGAGAGGCAAGCAGAGGCAGAGAGAGGAGCAGGCTCCCTGACGAGCCAGGAGCCCGATGCGGAACTCGATCCCAGGACGCCGGGATCATGACCTGAGCCGAAGGCAGCTGTTCAACCAACTGAGCCACCCAGGCGTCCCCACATTTCAGATTTCTTTACGGTGAAAGTTTTTAGAAGTGGGCTTAATGGAGCAAAGGCTAGAATATTTAAGACCGTCTCAGAACATGTGCACAAGGAGCCCACATTTTGGTGTTACAGAGGCGGGGGAGAAATAGCCATACTTGTTTTATTGCTTATGCTGCGGGCAAACACCGATTGTTTTTAGGTAGTGTCCCATGGTGGGCTTTGCTAAAATCCACTTAAAAGATGGCTTTTACAGTTTCCACTAAAAAAGCTCCTCGCTTTCTTCTAGACTCTAGAGTAGGTTCTCGAATATGGGCAGGTAATGCCTGGAGACTCTGGGTGGTCACGGCTGAGGGGAAGGAAGTGGGGTTTTCCTAGCGAATGGGTAGATGCCAGGGATACTGCTAAACATCCTACAGTATAGAGGACAGCCCACGACAAAGAAGTTTCTGGACCTAAGGATCACTGGTCCTTTATCAATGGTCGATAAACCCCACACTAGAACCCAGAGTTGTAGCTCCACACGGTGTTACGCAGCACTTCCTGTGGCTGCTTTTGTGTCAGAGCAGCAGAGTGAGATGGTGTTGATGGGGCTTGTATAACCCACAGAGCCCAAAATACTTACCATCTGGCTCTTCACAGAAAAGTTTGGCTGATCCCTGATCTGGCTCTGACCCTTCACAGAAAGGGTTGGCTGATCCCTGATCTGGCTCTGGCCCTTCAAAGAAAAGGTTGGCTGATCCCTGATCTGGCATCTCTTTAGAATGTCTATATGTTCCCCCGACAATATAATCCTCGAAGAAACTCTTTGAATAGTATAGTAACAAAGCAGTGTCTCAGTTAATCATGTCCAGAAAATATGTCCAAATTTCTGTTTTAAGTCCTTTGTGAAATGAAGCAGAACATAAATTCTAAAATGTCATAATAAAAGGCCCTATGACTTAATCTAATATACACAGAAATATCATTTGTACATGTTCTTATGAGAGAAGAAAAGTATCTCTTTCTATTTGGTCACTTCTGGAGCCTATCTAATAATAATGTCTTTAAAAATTATATTTTATTTTTGGGGCAAATAATCTGAATGTAGAGAGAAGGGGCTTTTTTCTTGAGGTCATACCATTCCAAGATAGGGATCATCTCAGTCAGCTCTGGCTGCTGTAACAAATATATCCCAGTCCAGGGACTCAAGCCACACATGGATTTCTCACAGTGCTGGAGGCAAGTCCAAGATCAAGGTGCTGGCAGATCCAGCATTTGCTGAGAATCGGCTTCCTTGCTCGGAGATGGCCATTTTCTTGCTGTGTCCTCGCCTGGCAGAGAACAGAGAGAGAGAGACTCTAGTGTCTCCTACAAGGACACTAGTCGCATCATGAAACTAGTTGCATACTCTCCTTAGTTACCTCCCTCCAAGAATCCTGTTGGGGAGCAGGGTTTCCACATAAGAACTTTAGGGGGCGGGCGCCTGGGTGGCTCAGTGGGTTAAAGCCTCTGCCTTTGGCTCAGGTCATGATTTCAGGGTCCTGGGATCGAGCCCCGCGTTGGGCTCTCTGCTCAGCGGGGAGCCTGCTTCCCCCTCTCTTTCTGCCTGCCTCTCTTCCTGCTTGTGATCTCCTCTCTGTCAAATAAATAAATAAAATCTTAAAAAAAAAAAGAACCTTAGGGGGCCATACATGCAGTCCATAATGGATTCTTGCCCTTGTCTTCTAGATGGTTATTATTATTATTTTTAATGAGCATCCTTTTTACATCCAGATCATTCTGAATAGACAATGCCAAGTCTTCCCTTTGTTTCCTCCCTTGTTCACATCAGAAGCATTTTTGTAATGAGTTCTCCCAGTGGGCTGAGCAGGGCTGGGAGTTAGGGGCAAAGGTAAGGGGAGGATGAGGCAGCAGATGAAGGTGGAGGTGGGGAAGAGGGCTCAGGGGAGAGCAGGAGGGGAGGGAGTAAGCTTGCCTAACTCCTCAGAGCCAAGAGGACGATCTCCTCTCTCCCATTTAACCTCCTTTACTAATTTTCCAGCTTGAGATGTAATTGACATATAACGTTGTGTAAGTTCAGGGTCTACAACTGTGTCGATTTGATATATTTACATCCTGCAGACTGATGCGAACCCGGCAGAGAGAGAGGGGGAAGCAGGCTTCCGCTGAGCAGAGAGCCCGATGCAGGGCTCAATCCCAGGACCCTGACCCTGAGATCATGATGTGAGCCGAAGGCAGAGGCTTTAACCCACTGAGTCACCAGGCACTCCTTTCCTTCTAGGTTTTGATCACACATTTCTCCTCTCCTATTTAATGATAGTTGGTCTTTGAACAACACGATTGGACTGCACAGGTCGGCTTACCCATAGATATTTCTCAATAAATACAGTACAGCGCTGTAAAAATATTTTCTCTCCCTTACAATTTTCTTGGTAACATTTTCTTTTCTCTAGCTTCCCCTACTGCAAGGATATGGTATAGAGTACGTGTAACATACAAAATAGTTTTAATCAACTCTTTATGCTAGCGATGAGGCTTCCAGCAGCCAGCAGGCTGTTCGTACTTAAGGTCTGGGGGATTGAAAAGTCATATGCAGATTTTTGACTGTCTTTGGGGGGGGGCGGTGGGCGCGCAGTCGCCGCCTGGTGCGGGGGTCAGCTGTACATCCCGGCGGGGAGTTTTGGGGAAGTTGCATAGCTTTTCTCAGCTCATATTTCCTCTTCTCCCTTCTTGCCATTTGCTGTCAGCTTCTGCCCCTCCATGCGAGGGTGGAGCACCACAAATTTGCAGACACGTTTAAAGGCAGGGAAGCTCGCTCTGTGTCTCGCTCGTGGGGCCTCAGCCCTTCAGCACGAGAACCGAAGCATCCTCTCCTCGATCTCCTGCGGGACGTCTGAGTCCGGGGGTTGCAAGGACAGGATTTAGCAGGTCTGAGACCTTGCCTAGGAAAGAGTTACAAACATTTACTTTCACCACGTTTACTTCTAATAGAGCAATTTCTGGATTATGGAATTTGGTACCAAACCACGCCCTGGGGGGCTCCCCCACAGCTCCGCCACCAACGGGAGCGCAGATACCTTCCTCTTCCATTCCAGCGGCTGTGGCTCTCGGGCTGTTATTTGCTTATCTTTACGTTGTTATTAAGGGAGTTATTAAAGTCCGCTCTGGAGCTTGTCACTCAACCATTCATCAAGAAGCACCTGTTCTAACATCTCAAATTGGCTTTCGTAAAAGTGTCAGAGACTTTATTTCCAAATAAGTGATTTCGCTTGTGATCCTGAGGATTTTACGTGCTTTTTGATGTTCTTCCGAGATGGTTTTGTGGGCTTCCCCAGACTGCCCCAGGGGCCTCGGGCACAAGTTCTAGAGCCCCTCTGTCGGGCCAGCTGCCATAATTTGGAAGCAACCGGGTTGAAAGTGAGGCAGGAACCAAAAGCAACAACTTGCTCTTCCATTTCGATCATCTGAAAGCCGTGAGCAGGGTGGTCCCGCTTTTACAAATATCTTAAGGACGGCAAGGTAGCTGGTGGCCGGGAGGCCTGGGGTCCAATTCCAGTCCTCCGACAACAACTTGCTGGGTGGCCCCGGGTTTTCAAAGCAGCTCTGTGGGCATCAGCTCCCCCGGGGACCTGAGGGGATGGGGCTGGAGCAGGGTGACAAGCTCCGAAGCCATCAGGGCCTGTGGGCCACTGTGTGAGTGGGTAGGTGAGCCTGTGTGCTGGGGAGGGGGCCTGCGGACCTCCACCCACTTCAAGGGAGTCCAAGTCCAACGGTGGGAGTGCAAGTCCAAGGTTGCCAAGTCTTCAGATTTTTTTTTCTTAAAGCAGCCAGAAATCGGGATTTTCATGTGAACTCTCTTTCATAAAATTATTGGTTCAAGGGGCGCCTGGGTGGCTCAGTCAGTTAAGCATCTGCCTTCGGTTCGGGTCATGATCTCGGGGTCCTGGGATCGAGTCCCGCATGGGGCTCCCTGCTCAGCAGGGAGCCTGCTTTTCCCTCTGCCCCTCTGCCTGCTGCTCCCCCTGCTTGGGCTCTCTCTCTCTCTCTCTCTTTCTCTCAGACAAATAAATAATAAAATCTTGGAAAAAATATTCGTCCAAAATTTAAAAGAGACATGTGGGGTAAATGAAACACCTTTACAAGCTTCCAACTGATGTGCTCTGGTCTAGGCAGCTCGGCTAAGGATGAAGATGAAGACGAAGGTGACAGACACACGCACGGGCCCTGCTCTGGGCCCGCACACAGCCATGTGCTCAACGTCTATGAACGTCTATGAGGTAGCTACTACTAATATTCCTATTTTTCAGTGAGGACGCTGTGCAGAGAGGTTAAGGAAGTACCCAAAGTGGCACAGTGAGAAAGCGCGTGAGTGGGGACTTGAACCCAAGCCGCGTGCTCTCAGAGGCAGCCCTGACCAGGGGGCCGGTGCCCCGACGGCGTGTGACGTGGCGGTCCAGGAAGCATGACCACCTCTTGTCTGGGGGCCCTGGACAGACAAGCGCCATTTTCTGGGTGGACTGAGGACTGAGGACCAGCTACTCTGCCATCTCCCCACGCCCGAGCCTCCGGCCGCTGCAGACCGTGCAGGGGCTGAGAGGAGCTGGAGACCCAGGGGAGGCTGAGGTGGCGTATTCGGGGGACCGGTGGCCTGCAGAATCAAGGTCTGAGGTTAGAGGGGGCATGGGTTGAATTGTATCCCCTGAAAAGATGTGTCCAGCTGGAACCCCAGCATGCGACCTTCCCTGGAATAAGAGTCTTTGCAGATGGGATTCAGGTAAAGACCCGCAGATGAGGTCATCTGGGACCAGGGGGACCCCCAATGCTGGGGAGAAGGAAAGAGGACCACACCAGATGCAGCGTGAAGGCCGTGTGCACATGGAGGCAAAGACTGGAGGGCCAAGGCCACGAGCCAAGGGGTGCCGAGCAGCTGGGAGCTGGGAGAGGCAGCGGGAGTCCTCCCCAGAAACCCCAGGAGGGAGCTCGGCCGGTGGAGGTCTGCCTTTTGGACTGGCAGCCTCCAGAGCTGGGAGAGGACGGGTTTGCTGTTTTAAGCCACTTAGTTTGTGGTAATTTGTTGCCATGGCCCCGGGATGCTCCTACAGAGAGAGTCTCAAATAAATAAGTAAAAATAAAAATAAGGAGAAACAAAGCCACTATTTCTTCCCTTAATCTTCCGACCGAGAGCAGGGCTGCTGGGTCTGTCTGTGGGAGGAACACGCAGGGCCTCCCCTGCAGGCGAACGAGCCTCTGAGTTCTAAGCCTCTTTAATGAAGGTGTGCTTGCACACGCGCGTGCACACACACACACATGCACACACACACACGCAAACACACACACATGCCTGCACTCTGCAGACTCGTCCCCTGGTCGTGACCGTGGCCTCGCACCCGCCCTTCCCTGCACCCGGAGGCCGAGCAGACCGGAACCCCGGCCTCCACGCTGACAAGGGCGCCGTGAGTGGCCTCCATCTGCCCGAGTGCAGGGTGAGGGCCGTGCTTTTCCATCGAAGAAGGAGATTCGGGCTTTGATAAATGACTGTTTAATGCTGGCAGCCCAGCCGGCTAATCACTGGGCAACACCAATCATCATAATTAGTGCTGGACTAGTGGGGCAAGGTCCTAGCCCCCCCCCCCCCTCCTCCTCCGCCGGCGGGACCGGATGCGGCGGCCAACCCTTCCTGGGCCCTGGAGGGAGCAGAGGGAATCATCAGAAAGAGGAACGTTCTCTGCAAAGTTGGACAAGGCTGCTGGGGCGCTGAAAACCCGAGTTGGCGTGTGGGGCCCGGAGGACCCACCAGATCTTCCAACTTTTTCTTTCTCCTTTTTGGGAAAATATTTATTTATTTTGAGAGAGAGAGAGAGAGCAGGGGGAGACTCAGAGGGAGAGAATCTCGAGCGGACTTTGAGCTGAACGCAAAGCCCGACATGGGGCTCGATCTCACGACCTTGAGATCAAGACCCTGAGACCATGACCCTGAGATCATGATCTGAGCTGAAATCAAGAGTCGGGTGGCTTAACTGACTGAGCCAGCCGGGCGCCCTCCAGCTTTTCAAGAGAATCCCAAACTCCAGTTTATTTTGTTTTTATTGTGATTAAATATACATAATGTAAAATTGACCCTTTTAGCCATTTAAATTCTGGGACATGAAGTCCATTCACACTGTTTTGCCACCCTTCACCACCCTCCCTCTCTAGAATGTCTATTTTCCCAAATTGAAACTCCGAGGTCACTAAACCAACTCTCGCCAGCCCCCGGAAACCACCGTTTTTTTTTACCTTCTGTCTATGAATTTGAGCAGAATATTTTTATTTTTATTTTTTTCCCTAAATACTTTTGTTTTATTTTTTCAGTGTTCCAAGATTCATTGTTCATGCACCACACCCAGTGCTCCATGCAATCCGTGCCCTTCTCAATACCCACTGCCAGGTTCGCCCACCCCCCCATCTCCTCCCCTCCAAAACCCTCAGTTTGTTGCTCAGAGTCCACAGTCTCTCAGGGTTTATCTCCCCCTCCAGCTTCCCCCCATTCGCCTTTCCTTTCCTTCTCAAAATGCCCTCCATGTTTTTCCTTATGCTTCACACGTGAGACCATAAGATAATTGACTCCGCTTGATTTCACTCTGCATAATGTCTTCCAGTCCCATCCATGTTGATACAAAAGTTGGATATTCATCCTTTCAGATGGAGGCAGAATATTCCATTGCATATATGGACCGTATCTTCTTTATCCTTTCGTCTGTTGAAGGGCATCTTGGCTCTTTCCACAGTTTGGCGATTGTGACCATTGCTGCTATGAACATTGATTGGGGTACATGTGGCCCTTCTTTGTACTGCATCTGCTTCTTTGGGGTAAATACCCAGTAGTGCAATTGCAGAGTCATAGGGTAGCTCTATTTTTAATTTCTTGAGGAATCTCCACGCTGTTTTCCAAAGTGGCTGCACCAACTTGCATTCCCACCAACAGTGGAAGAGGGTTCCCCTTTCTCCACATCCTCTCCAACATTTGTTGTTTACTGTCTTGTTGATTTTGGCCATGAACAGAATATTTTTAAAGAGTGAAATCTTATCCTTTGAACAGGCGGGCTCCTTCCCCACAGGCCACCAGAATGTAGCCGGGTATTTCCCATGTTCCAGATGAACATGGCCCATTCCAAACCCTAGATTTTCCCACCGGGTCTCACTCCATATTTGACCTCTCTCCTCTCTTACCCCAAGTGTAACCATCCGCCAGCCCTGCCCAGTTGACTTTCCTCACCCATCTTGAACCTGTTTGCTTCTTACCATCTCTAC
>CM052811.1:113659611-113675329 GCA_028533885.1 Nasua narica | reverse complement strand
CCCTCCATGGCGGGGTGCCCCTAGAGTTTTTAAATCTCAGACTTGTCTGCACTGAACCTCCAAAAAGTTGTCCATTCCAGTTCAGTTTTCCTAACTCCACAGTGGTTCCCACGGTGGTTTCTGACCTGAGTATCCTCTGTTAGGCCTCTATTCCCTGTATTTGTGTCCGTCCCACCAATCTTGGGCATAGAGATTTGCCCTGTGTCCTCTCCTCTGGATCCAAGCAGAGTTGTTGATTTTTCAGTCTGTTCATCTTTTTGTTTGCTGGTGGGACAGAGTGGTGAATTCTAAGCTTACATACTGAACCAGCCTGTGGCTGTTTTTTAAGCTTACAGATTTTTGTGATTCTGTATTTTTCTACCACAGAGATGTACCATAATTCAATTCCATCTCATATTTTGGGAACACTTAGGTTCTTTCCAATTTTTCACAATTATAACCAATGCTATGATTGGGCATTCTTATTAAATAAATCTCAGTGCACATCTTCACTTATTTTCAGAGGAAAATTCTCTAGAAGAATAATTAATCAAAGGGCATGTGCATTTTAGAGAAATTGACAAATACTGCTTAATCATTTTCTGGAAAGTTCCTATCCATTTTGCTCCCATCAGCTATGTGTGTGGATGGATGTCTCTTCTTTTACCTCTCTGTAATAAGGGAGACATTATGTTTTATTTTTGTCAACTGGGGAAGTGCAAATGACTTTTCCTTGTTTTAATATATGTCCCTTTAGTTATTACTTTTACTTGGTGTTGTCTTAAGTGTTCACTGAGAATTTATGGTTTTTTTATTTGCATGCTGTTGGTTCATGAATTTTGCCAAAATTTTTCTATTTGTATATTTATTTATTTTCTTAGAGACATACAAACACTCTTTATTTCATCAATTATGCCAGTGACTATTAACCATATATTAACACAAATAATTTCCTTCTAATTTATGACTTTTCATTATATATATGGTGGGGTTTTTTCTTACTCCTGGAATTTTAATTTCTGTAATTTCTTCCTTAGCATTTGTACTTGGAAATAACTTCCCTGCCAGATATCAGTTAAGTATTGATTTGTATTTTCCTCTAGTTTTGTGATTTCATTTCTTGATTTAATTCTTTGATTCATCTGAAATATAATTTAATACATAGTGTGAGACAGATGTTTAACTTGCTTGTTTTTCTGAAAAGCTTACTAATTATCTGTGTACCATTTTATTCGTTATTAGTGTACTTTTTTCCCTACAAATTAAAAATTCTGCTTTTATAATATGTTGAATTTTTATTTAAACATTTAACATATTCCTGGGAATTATTTTGTTTTTCATTGAGTTGTTGGTTCACCCTTGTGCCAGTCAGCATTTGAAAATTATTCTGGCTTTATATTATATTTTCATACCCAGTAGGTATATTCCTTCAACTTTTTTATTCTAATCTGTCATCTTTATTCTTTAATTTCAAAAAGGCAATAATGTACTTAGTAAAATGAATGGGACTGTAGTGTTTTTATTTTTTAAAATTTTATTAGTTTATTTTTTTCAGATTTTATTTTTAACTAATCTCTACACCCAACATGGGGTTTGAACTCACAACCCCGAGATCAAGAGTCACATGCTCTACTGACAGAGTTAGCCAGGTGCCCTGGGACTGTGGTGTTTTTAAATGCCCATTTTGTTGCATATGCGTTCAGATGTGCAATGTGCAAGATGTATGACAAATTAGATGCATTTGGAACTGTCGAAGGACCTCAGCTCATCCAGCCTGAGCCTTTTACCTTGGGAGCTGTGTCTTGTCCTCCTCAGACCTTGCTTGTGTCATGCTTCTACACTTGGACTTGCGAGGTTCTGCCTTGGGGTCCATTGCCTTTAGAGAAAACACTCAGGCTCTTAGCTCCAGCTGCTGCTGGGTGCAGCCTCTTACTCCTGACTCGCTCCTCTCCTAGTTCCTCACTGAGACTACACTCGGTAACTCGGGTGCAGCTCACCGAGGTCCTGGGCTGCCCAGCAAGGTAGGATTGATGGATAGTATGTGCCAAGATCCAGTAGATTATGGCCTTCGATGCCATGAAATCCTTAAGAAATGCTTCACTACACTGGGGCAGAATGGAAGAGGTAGATCATAGAAGGTTCCAGCAGTGAATGGACAGGGGTAAGTAAGGTAAGGAGCCTTTCAGAGAGAGTGACTGGGAGAGTTCCTAGGTCTTCAAGAAAACAGCATTCATTTACTTAACAGATATTTTTGGGACCCCCCGCTATGTGTCAGGCACTACAACCTCAGACTGGGAATATGTGAACAAGACACATGCTTCATTTCTGTCCTGACATGTGGCCTGTGGGGGAAACTGACATTATGCAAATGGGCGAATGAGCACAACAGCAGTTCCTGATCAGGGCTCTGGGGCAAAAACAGGATGCGCTACACGGGGGCTTATGGAGCACCTTTCAGAGGATGTAGTAGCAAAGCTGAGATACTGGGGATGGGAAGTCCAGCAAAGTGGGGCCCTCCTGCCGGGAGGAAACAGCATGGTGTCTTTTGGGCACTTTGGAGGGCAGTGTCGCTGGACCTGGGTGTGCAAGGAGAAGATGAGGTCAGGGGAGTAGGCAGGAAAGAGACCGGTGGGTCGGGGGAGGACTTTGGGTTTTATTCTAAGTGAGGTGGGCTATGGCAAGAACCTGCCCATGTCCCTGCGTGCCATTCATATCTATGTCCAACTCCATTTGTGTGACTCAATGCCTTGGCCACCGAAACCTACTTCTTCCAACCTTTGGGCAGGTTGGAAGTGCTGGGGAGTTAGGCCTTCCTCTCCTCCCCCCTGGAGCAGCCTTCTGTTAATAATTGAGCAAAGGTGGTATATAAATACCCCAGTAGGCAAAATAACTGAAGAATGTTCTGCCCTATCTCTCAGAATTCCCAGTGGGATTGGGTCCATTGGTCATGGAGGTCATTGTTCTTAAAGCCCCTTTATCTCATTGACATCCTTTTCTCTCCGGTTTGCCTTCCCCACTCCCCTCTTGGTGTTTCTTGGATTCATCTCCCATATAAACTGTTTATCTTCACATTTCATCTTAAGGCCAGTTGCTATAGGAAATCCTGGGTGTTGGAGGATCTTGAGTGGGCGTCAGAAAACTATGGCCCATGGACCAAATCTAGCCTGTTGCCTGTTTTTGTAAATAAAGTTTTATTGGAACACATCCATGCCCATTTGATTACTATTGTCTGTGGCTGCTTTTCACTACAATGACAGAACTGTGTTGTCAGGTCAGAGACCAGATGGTCTGCAAAGCCAAACCTATTTACTATCTGACCCTTCAAAGAAAATGTGCCTACTTTTGGTCTTGAGAAGCAGAATAACATGGTCTGATTTACTTTATTAAGAGGTCACTCCAACTGCAGGGTAGAGAGTATATTTGGGGCTGGAGGGCTTAAGGACTAGTTAGAAGGCCACAGCAGAAACCTAGGACGGCTATAAAGTGAACAGACTTTGGTCGTATTTTAAAGTTAGAAACAACAGGACCTGTCAACGGATTGGATGGAGGAAAGGAGGAGTTCAGAGATGTGTTTTTATGTACTTTTGGTTCTTCTAATGCTCTTTGAGAAATTACCTTTCTCTTCAGTATCACTTCTTCAGAAATTCTCCATGGCTTCTCAGCTTGGTTGGGGGCCACTTTTGGGCCCCTGGAGTCCCCACACTTATCTTGTCATAGTGTTCTGTTCTTTCTTTGACCTTGCCTTAGATCACAGAGATAACACATAACAGAGCCTGGATCCTTAGCAAAATTTGACTCCAGACCCTGTTCTCATGACCGTCATCACACCGACGTATCTGTGGAGCCCTCAGCCGTAGCATATGCTAGGTGCTTGATAAATTAGTCACCAAGTGAACGAGGACCAAGAACTCTTTGGTTTGGTCCAAACTATATCCCAACCCCCTGCCTTCACTGCTTCCCCCTTTCCTCACCTGTCCTGCCTTCTCTCTTCTGGCCCTCATATTTCACGGTGTAGACATGGGACCATGGCAATGAAGTGGAGCTAACAGGTTACGTGATAGCCATCATAATTTAAGGAGTGAGAGTCTCATGTAGCCACGCGACACAGAAGACGAGAGCTGGCGGTGCGCAGACAACCAACCAATCATTTCTGGTGGGGCATCACCATTTGTTTGGGCAGCTTGTGTGTGAAACATGTTCCAATTCTCCGGGGACATTAAAGGAAATGGAGGGAGTACCTAGAGAAACTGGGTGTTAAGCAGGGCTATTGCTCTGAGGTGGAGAAGGCCGGGCCATCTCAATCACATCTGCCCTCTGCCTTCATCCTTGAATTTGTGACAGCCGCCCACTGCCTCTGTTGAGATTTCATCATAAATTACTCAGGCACAAGCTGACCAGATTTGAGAGCATGCAAGGGAAGTCCAGAAACCAAGCAAGGGTGCTGATATTTGTAAAAACAAAAAACAAATCTGTCGGAGACGAGGGTAGATGTTGGAAGCTGGTCAGCAGGTCCAAACAAGAGAGAGGCCCACCAATAATTTCCTCGCTTGGCCTCCCTGGCGGTCAGTGCTGCTTCTCCACTCCCTCCCTCCCCTCTCCCTTGCCTCTCTCATCTCTTGCCATCCTGAAAAAACACACATAGGCAGAAATCAATCCATCAAATGTCATTACAGATTTATTAAGCCTGATGTAGAAAGACATTTAACAGGAACATCTTCACAAAGCATAAAAAGAGCACTTCTATTCAGTCTTGTGCTTTGAAAATCTAAATATATTTTTATCATATAAATAATTCTTTTCATGTTTTAAGTGCATCTGTGTGTGTGTTTTTTCTTCTTCTTCTTCTTCTCTCCTTTAATTTTCATTCAGTTGGCCAAAGCGGAAGTTGGTGGTGATGGAAACGAAGCCATTTGCCAGGTTCATGGTGTTGAGAGGCGTGTCCACTGTATCAGCAGGGGTTCAGAAAGGTAGTTTGAGATCTGCGGCTTTAGAACTAGGGACAGCCTCCAGCAAAATCATACTTGAACACACCCAAGTCCTTAATGTCAGCAGGCGGGTTTCCTGATGCAAATTACGATAAGGTTTCAGATGGGAAACTGTCTATTTTCCACTGCTGAGTGGAAAAAAAAAAAGACTTTTTTTTTGGTCACAAAGGAAAAGAGTTATTGTGTTTAAAAATGTAAATAATACACTTATAGAAACCTTTTTTGATGGAAATGAGGGGCTCCGTATAACCTTGGCGAGTGTGTTATTAGTTTTTCACAATAGCTAAAAGAAGTAGTATCTATTATTTAGGGCTTTAATTACAGTTCGCAAAGTAGAATGATATTTAAAAAAAAAACACTCCACTCTTTAGATGTAAAAAATAATGGCTTCTGTGATATAATTTAAGGGTTTTCTTCATCTCCACCATCAGAGAATTTATTTCTTGCGGTAAAATGTATTAAAAATCTCTCTCCTTATAGAGATGATTTCAATGCCGCAGCATCCCACACAGACATACATCTGAGGTGCACCCAAACGAAGTCATTTTTATTCTGCGAGGGGCTGATCTGCATGTTTCTTTTGACCTGATTTAAGTTATATGGGGTATCAAGACCAGATTGTTTATAATTAGGAGGGATGACGGGATGGTGGCACCAAGGGCCAAAGGCAGGAGCACCTTTTCTGAAAATCCCTGCATTTTTTTTTTTTCCAAGCCAGAAAGCCATCATTTCCAGCTGGGTTGGTGGACTTTGGGCAGTGACAACTCGGCCGCCAAGCCTTTGGAAATTTGCAAATAGTGACTGCATTGAGCACTCGCATTTGGGATGAGGAAGAGTAAAAGAAAGTGTGGCCAGCCGAGGGAAGAATTTTCCAGATCCCAGAGAAATGGGCACAGATGCCTGCCTCTATCTGTGATGAATCTGTTTGGCCACAGGGTGGTATAATTTTCCTAGCAGAAAACTTTTTTTTTCATTGCAAGGACAATTTATAATCATCAAAAACAAGTGAAACATGGTTTTGATTAAAACAGCCTGTTGGCTCAATAATCTCTGTAATTTTAAAAACATCCTTAATGCAGAAGAAGAACACGCCGATGTCAGGAATGGCCTGGGGCCCCATTACAGCAGCAACCGAATAAATAAGGAGGAGAATTGCGAGGTCATAAAAACAAAATTAAGCTAATGTTTCAAATTTCGACAATTATGAATTCTTCCTCTAAGAAGACATTAAAAAAATTTTCAGGCACTATTAGATAAAATACAAAGAGGATAATTCTACATGAATGAGTTTGCAGTTTTCCCAAGGGGTAAAGCATGCCTTTAAAGGAAAACTCTGAATTAGGACGTTGGTTCCTCCCTAGATCCAGCAATTGGATGGGACTCATGCAGACAGACAAACTTGGTTCTTATAATTTCTTTGTAAACTCAGATCTAATTCTTTCAGAAGCTATTGAAAGAGAATGACCAGGAAAAAAATTACAAGCATATTTTTTTCTATACAAAAGAATCCCCATTGTGGGCCAGTTTGGTAGGAAACAGAAACAAGCAAATATAACAAAGTCTGTGTTCATACATGGCGATATAGTTAGTATATACAAATATGTACAGTATAAAAATGTACGGAAGGCTTACGTTCCCAGTCATCCAAGCCGCATTGCACACAGGGAAAACAGCCTGGCTTTTCCTCTTAGTGTACAGGCAAATGTATTATGTACAGCAGGCAGGTGATAGAAAATTAGTGCATTTGCACAGAAACATTCTACAGGTATGGTTGCAGTCATTTTTCTTGGAAAATGACGAGTCTGCTTTCCTAATATAAAAACGTGTTTGCCTTTCTTCGCTGGCAAATAAACATTTCCCTTCAGAGCAAGGATGAATGTAATTCTCCCAACTCATTCAGCCCTACCTTCCCCACTGCCTTTTTTAAGAGAAAAGAAAAGAAAAAAAAAATCTAGACTCAACAGAGGGGGGCAAATGTGTAACAGAAACACGGTTGATACGAAATTTCCTAAAAAGCTACAAGAGCTCTGCAGAGTAAGAAACGGTTGACCATTGTAAAGACCGTGTGATCAACTATCTTCTTGATTTCAAAGGGGTTTGGAAGTTTATGATTCACACTGACCGTGCTTGGCTACTAGGAATCCAAGTCAGGAGAGATTAGGAGGATGTAAGTGTGTTAGAGACCAAAAAGTATATTGTATCCCAAGATATTGTGGCATTTAAGAACCCTGAGCCAAATGAGAATTGTTTCATGTGTTATAAGCCAAAATATTGTATTGCAGAACTGGAATGTTTCTGTCGTATTTATCTCAATACAGGATGGGAACACTTTTTCCCTCCTTTCCGCAGACCAGTTGAACTTTGTGTGTTTAAAAAATGTACGTACACATCTATAATTCCTGAACGTTCTATGGGTCATTTAGAAAGTGAAAATATTCTGTACAGAGTCTCCACATTTGAGAGATATAATCGTATGATTGTGCAAGTTCTGTAAATATAAGCCTTTGCCTGGGGACTGATATCCGAACGCGGGTTTCAGGTTCAAGATAATTCAGTGAGCACACTGAAATTCATTTTCTGGAGGGGTTGAAGGGAGTGGTAGATTTTTTTTTTTTTTCCTTTTTCTAAGTAACGCGTTTGTTGGAGTTTTTCAGCTTCTCCTGAGGGTTTTCACGAAAGAGTTATTATTTGTACTTCCAAAAACGGTTTTAAGCAAATAAACATTGTAGAAAGGGCTGTGAGAATTTAATCTGTCTTTAGCAAACAGATTGTTTGTTAAAAGGCCTTCATGATAATCATATGGCTATCAGGAAAGTCGTTTGTGTGCCGAAAGGTGTCAGATCTGGGTGCCATTACTTGGAAGAACCATTTTACTTGGAATCTATTTTTCCAAAGGAAATGGACAGAGTCCTATTGCAGAAATAGCATTCCACCGGGTACCAGCATTTTAAAACAGTCCTATTCTAATCCATAAAACATTTCTAGTTTTCCCTGAAGCTTTGGGCTGCCTTGTGCATGAATAATTTTTGGAGAAACACCCACGCCCGTTAGCCCATTGTTCGTAACTATTGGAAGAAGATTAACTAGAGCCTGGAAATTGTATGTCTGCGTGTGCCTCAATCTGTCACAGGAAACCAAAGGAGATAAGTGGCTTTCACTTTGGATGAAGAGGTAAAATTCCCCTGTAGAAATTCTAAAGATGATTCACAAGTTTCAAAATGTTTAATGCTTCCCTACAATGGAAACCTGTCTCTCTGTCTGGGGGGATGGAAATTTGTATCTCGTTCTCCTGCTCAATCTTTGTCTAAAAGTATTTCATGGATATTTTGAGAAAGTGCCACATAGAGGAAGGGAGAAAATGAAATTAGCAGTTTAACATCTCACAGGGGAAAAAAATAAACCAAAAGTTCAGTTGTGATTTTTTTTTTTCTTGCCTAATGCTTGTTGAAAACAGAAACTACTTTTATTGTTCTTTAGAATCACACACACACAAACGTGGTTCTCCACATCGACACACTTCTATTCTTGTGGCGAGTAGAGGATAATGTGAAAATGACGTTTTTATGTTTTTTTTTTTAACGAAAAAATTTAACAAGATTAAAAAATAAAAGCCGATGGGGGGGGGGGGAAGATTTGAATGCAGTTAAGTAACTGATGAAATGACAGATGGAAAAGCATGCACCTTTTAAGGCCTTGTAATCTTTGGATTTACTGTGAAAAGTCTCAGAAAAACCATAGATTCTTACTTCGTCACTGTCCGTGGGCCCTGGAAAATCGCCGTGATTTTGTATGTACACATCTCGCTGCTTCACCAGGGTTTCAGAAATGCTTCCCAAATATGTCATTTCATGAGCTTGTTTTCTGCATTTCCACCAAGTTCAGCCGTTTGCACCCCGTGACCTTAATTATGCAAGACTCAAACAAGCGAGCGGGGACATTTTGGGGGTGAGTTTTAAGAAATCTATTTATGACCTTAAAGAAATTCTGTGGGGGCTGTGTAGGCTAGCCAATATATTCTGTGATTAGAGTCTACATTTAGGCCTTGACCTATTTTTAAGCTAGTTTCTTTTCTGTATGCTTTTCAGAAGGAGAAATCCCTATTCTGAAATATTATTATTTTGAAAAGCAGGAATAAAAATACGAGTGACACAGGGGTGGTGGCCCCTCTGGGAAGTCTCCCCACCAGGCCAGGAAGGGTCAGGGGGTTGGGTGAATTGTTCAGTGTTGTTTCCTATACCACCCAGAACAGTATCCTGTGCAGAGAAGGTGCCTTCTAATCTTGGTGGAATGAATTTGCCAAATGAATTGTATTTCCCGTTCTCTCTTGTGTCCCCCAAGGTGCTTTGTAACATGCTCTATATTGGGTGAATTTGCTGAACTACGAAATGGGGCCAAAGACATAAAACTTGAATATTTATATGCAACTTTTTTCAGTGGACATTTCAGTTTGCAGCTGGTTGGTGGCCTTAGCTAGAAGGAAGGATGAAGAAGGAAAGGTGATTTCTCACTCCCACTGATAGCAAGGGTTGGTGGTGGAAAGGAGATCCTCTAGTGTGATTTGCATGATATTTGCATGTCATGTTCCTTTCCATTTCTCAAGTTCCAATATATCAGCACTCTATTTATTCAGAGAGAGGAAGAGAGTGGTCTGAAAGCAGATACAAACATTCTCCTGAGCTCAAGTTAGTTTTTTCTTCCAGAAAGAAGCTTCTAGAAGCCTCACAGGGCTTCCCAAATGAAAAGACAGGCCTGGTCTCTAGAGTTGTACTGAGAGCCGTGTTTACCTCACAACGTGAGCCCAGATCTTGTTTCCTAAGGAGAACATCAGCAGCTGTCCCTCAGCAGTGACATTTACAGTTACCAAGTGACAATTCATGAATCTTCCCAAATTTATCAATATTTTTGTCTCTCGCCTCCCACCCCACCCCTCCACAGAAATTGCGCTAACAAAACCATATAGATTAAATGTTGAAGCAGATGATTTATTTGTTTTTTTTTTTTCTTAGAAGGGAAACAATTTCCACAGAGTTGAGAATTGTACTGTCTCCCCCCAGTTGGAGCAAGAGCTCAAGAATCTGTTTTTGAAGGGTAGCGACAGAGTCTGAATTACATAACTTTATCTAATAACCCTGGGTTGGCGCAGGCAATTTTTAACAGCTTCAGGAAGCCCAATGCTAATGCATTGACTTTCCTTTAATAGAATTTCGTTGTCGAAGGACGGTGCTCAGTAGAGTCCACCCTTCAATCTTAACCCATGCGAAGACCGTTCCTTTCCAGTTGAGCTCCATTCATTTCTGGTTGAATAGGTTAAGCAAAGACAGACCTCGCTGTTCTCAATTCACTTTATGATCCTCCCATCATAAAAAATAATATCAGCACCTTGCTTTTCATGTCAGAACTACATTTGAGCCGCTATTCCCTATGCCCATGAGTAAATCCCATAAAAGCCGCCCCGTTGTAGTGTTGCTATTTTTCCTTGTGGGTGATTGATTGATGGATGAGTGCTGACACTTCAATGAAGCTATTTCGACTGCCATCTCAATCCGATGATGTGAGGGGTATATTTTCTGTCCATGCCTCATTACTTTAGAATGACATTCCTGGAACTTCATTTACTTTTTCCCTCCTTCCCCGAAGCGCCATATTTTTTCCCATCTAGGTTATGCATGCCATAAAAAAAGCAATTTGCTATTATATGTGGCATAAGGGCAACACTTTCCCTAGGAGGTAAATAAGAAGTTTTTTTTTTTTTTTTTAATCCCAATGTTGAATTTAGGGATCATGTCAAAATTTCCAAAGCAATTTCAACAGGCAGGCTTTCACGAGAAATGGTGAAGAGGAGATCTGGCTTCGTTCTTTTGGTGTTGAGACTTTTCTGTGTGTCATAACCTTGCTGATTAAAGCAAAGACAATAAAATTGTTTTTGTTTGTTTGTTTCAGAATCATCTAAGTTCCTAGTGTTGTACCTAGAAGAGTTTAACTATTTTGCCTATAGCTGAGTAGCAGTTTATAACACAATCCAGACTTTATTTGTCCTTTGAGAATAAAGAAATTCATTGTTTAAATGCAATGATAGATTTATCTATTTATAGATTGCTTTCAGTTGTATAGAGAAATGCTCAACTAGAGTAAACAGCTCTCCCCCTGAATTTCCAAACTGTGCACTAGGTATGCAAGACTTTTAATATTAAAACATGCTCTTAGCTTTTCCAAGTTGACTTAGGACCTGATTTTAATCTGTGTAATACAGTATTCCCGTTAATAATAACGTATAATTAAGACATCCGTTAAAAATCCATAACGTTAATTTAATGGAGAAAATCTAATACAGTTCTATTGGAATTTTTACGTTAAATTAACTTTAACGGGCTTTTAATGGATGTCTTAATTAGATCTCATTATTAACGGGAATATTCCACAAATTAAAATTGGGCCCTCGAAGTTTTAATGAAAAAAGTTGTGGGAACACATTTAAAATGGACACCCTATTTCCTGCTTTCTGTCGCTTCTCAAGCTAAGCTGCGTTTCCCAGTCCATAAACAACAGGTTCTGCAGAAAGAGATCACTGGGCAAGACGGCTGCTGAACTTTCCACCCTGTTGCGATCTCATCTTCTCACTTTCCTTCAGATCCCGCATCTCACCAATTTCCCCAGTTCTTCCAATTTGCAGGTCTCGTATGCGTACTTAAGACCTTTTTTTTTTTTTTTTTTGTAACCAACAAAGACAATGATTAGAAAGAGGCCCACCACTGCTTGGGAAAAAGTCTTTGGCAGCAACATGGTTAAGCCTAACTGTGTGAACAACTTTCACTGAAGATGAACATTGTTCAGAGGTTTTCTTGGCTCCAACTCTGGTCTAACTTAATATTTCTTCCACTTTGCGGTGATTAATGGCTCCCCAGTGCAGGGGCAGGACTGGGCAATCCAGGTGCAACTGTAATTGTTGCTCTGAACAGAAACATTTCCTTTAGACAAACGTTCCCAGAGGGGTTATAAATAGGAAATGGACATTACCATGAAAAGTAAGCTTCCAAGGGTCTGCAAGGAGCGCAGCTCACTTGGACATTAAACTATGAAGACTCATACTCCCCCGCCCTTTCCTGTCAAGCGTTACAGACCGACGGAATAAGTACATCAATGTTCTCAGTCATTATTTTTCTTCAGTGGCACTTTGTTTTCTTGTGACAGTGAAAAGGGGACCATGGAGACCAGACTGCCTCATTGCAGTTTATCAATGAAAATCTAATATCGTCTATAAGCAGAGAAGTGGAAATCAATACTTCATTACCAAATTGTTAGTGAGAATGAAGAGAGATGGCTGGGGTAATTTTTTTTTTCTTTTTTCTTTCTTTTTTTTTTCTTTTCTCTTTTCTCTCTCTCTCTCTCTCTTTTTTTTTTTGGCAGTCTTCTCAGAGCAGGGTATCAGGAGGAGTTCAATGTCCAAAGCAGGTGGTACAACGAAGAAGGACTCAGTATGAGGGAGATCCAGGCTGGAAAGTTGAAACTAAGGCATTTATCCTGTAATGGGAATCAGAACAACAGAAAAAGATGCATTATTTTCTGAGGAATAAGCTCAGTTGGTTATTTCCCCCAGTAGCCGAATTGCCTATGTGCACAATTTCATTTGTATTAATGGTGTGCGTGGAGTCATAGCTAAATCTAGTCTAGGGTATGGTATAACCATGTGATGGGACCTAGAAAGGAAAAGCCAGTTTAGGGGAAAAAAAGAACCTTTAAAATATAATGTACGGAAGAGATATGCATACACTATTGTTCATAACAGCATTATTCATGATAGGCAAAAGGAGGAAGCAGTTTTGGTGCCCATTGGCGGATGAATGGATCAACAGAAGGTGGTATACATATAGATACAATGGGGTATTATTTGGTCTTGAAAGGAAATTCTCATTCTACAGCGTGGATGAACCTTGCAGACATTATGTTAAGTGAAAATAAGATAGTCATAAAATTCTGTATGACTTCACTTACACGAGGTACCTAGAGTGGTCAAACAGAAACACAAAGCAGAAATGGCAATTGCAAGGGGCTGGGGGATGGGGAACTGTTTGTGGGTACAGAGTTTCAATTTTGCAAGACAAAGAAGTTCTGAAAATGGATAGTAGTGAGGGTTGCACAACAATGGGAATGTACTTAATGCCATCAAACTGTGCCCTGGCAAGTGATTCAGATGGTAAGTTTTATGTTTCGTGTGTTTTTCCACAATTAAAAAATAAAAACTATAATACATTTTCCCATTATAAAGCATTTCGAAAAAGAAAAAAGAATTAACTTATGGCCCCACCATCCAGAGGACGCTCCTATTCACATTCTGCTCTATTTTTGTCTAGTTTCTCTTCCCGTGAATTTGTGAGAGGCGTACATAGTCATAAGTACCCACTGTGTGACGTACCCACTGTACGATGTTTTCCCCCACTTGGAAGCCCCATTATAAATAGCTACATGAGTTCGATCACCTACACTATCAGAATTTACTAAAACATTCTCATGATGTTTGACATTTAATTTGCTTCCAATTTTATTCAATGGTAGGTAACACTGTGATAAACATCTTTGTGTTTAAAGCCTTGCAGCTTGTTGGGTTATATCCGTTGGCTTAAATTTGCCAAATGTGGAATTCCTGAGCCAAAAGATAAGGAACTTTTTGTGGTTGGGGAAATGCTACCTCAAAGTATGCTTTGTTATGGGAGATAAACTGGGAGAATTTTTTCCAGCTATGTGTTTCTGGATTACTGTAAGAATGCATGTAGTTTCCATTAGCCCAATCTGGGTGGCATTCCTTGTTTACATCTTGTTATTTAGTGGCGTTTCCCATTTTAGTGAGAAAAAACACCTTTGGCTTATATGTAATTGATCTTTTGGAAGAGGAAAACTTCCAAGTTTCTAGTAGAAGAATAAAGACAAGTTGAAAGTTGTTGACATTTGATGTGTGTAAAGAAATTATGCACAAAATACCCAAAACAGATGTTATGAACGATTCCCTGATGAGAAATAGTAGGACTCCAATACTAGAGCGAGTTGTTATGTACCTACCAAATGCCTGATACTTCACACATATTACCACTAACACTTGAAACAATCTCATTTTAAAAATAAAAGAGACTCCAGGAGGTTCGTGACTTATTCAAGGTCACACAGCTAATAAAAAGCAGAAGTTGGCTTTAAATTTAGGTCTTCCCATTTGGAAGACTCACTTCAGTCACCCCTGTCCCATCCACCGCCCCCCCCCCCCATTTAGGTTACAGATGTCACCATCAGTGGAAGGAGTCATTTCCCTTTGACATTAGGTTTGTATTTCAGAGACAAAGTGATCTTCTCTCTGACTTGGTTGGAACCCCCTGGCAGGTCCAGAAACTTGAAGGAGAATGGTCATGTGGTTGGAGGAGAGAGATGCGTCAAAGAAAGAGAAAAAGATTAGAGGGCAGAAATTGTAAGGGTGTTAGGGGAAGGTAGGAGGAGGGAGAGAGGGAGAAAGGAAGAGAGCAGCTAATTTTCTAATTTTCTCAAAGGGTGAAAGTGACCTACACTGGAGGCAGAACGAAGTCCTGGGTGGGAGGGTTGACACACGTTCTATGTGAGGCCCTCCCTCTCTCCTCCCTGACCATGATATTAATGTGATGCCAGGTTTAGAGAACTTTGTTTCATTTGTTGCTTCCTTGAACCCACTCCAGATTTGTTCAAAACCTAGACTCCGCTGGCTGGGTTTCTTTTAGGGCAAAGTTTACCCTGGAGAGAGGAGCAAGAAGAATGAAAAAATAATTGTATTATATTATAATCCCCTTCTTGGAAATTCACAGTGCACATCAGCATATTAAAGGCTCTGAGAAGTCCTGCCACCAAAACCCAACCCAACCCAACACAATGTGTCTTTATTTAATCCAGCGCTCCCGGATATGTTTGATGATCCTTTTCTTTCCCACAAAACACTCACGAATATACTTGAGTGTTGTTTTTCTGGAAAATATCTTCATGACAAACTCTTGTGTAAAAACAAGGAAGTTGCTCAGCTCCTAAGATCTCAGACCTGATCTCATTATTGACTTTCTGTGATTCTTTGCCCAGTCCCGTGGCTTTCTGGAGCCTCAGCCTGAAAGGAGCCTTCTGTAGTGATAACTAGACATTTCCTGAGTTTACTCTCTGCGACCCACGCTAAGTCCGTGCCTCACCTTGAGGGAAACTCACGATACTGCGGTGCAGGAGGGAATAGTGTCTATGCTCTTAGCCTAGGAAATGGTCATTTAAGAAGGTGAAGCCATTTGGCCTGCTGTCACCTGGTTGGTAAGTGGGAGAGAGGGCACCCAGGTTCAAGGTTGTTTGCGCTCTTAAACCACTGCTGCTTCTTCCTTTTTTTTTTTTTTATTAACATATAATGTATTATTTGTCCCACAGTACATGTCTGTAATCATCAGGCTTACACATTTCACAGCATTTGCCATAGCACATACCCTCCCCAATGTCCATAACCCTACCCCCCCACCTCCCAGCCACCCTTAGTTTGTTTCATGAGTTTAGGAGTCTCTTATGGTTTGTCTCCTTCCCCATCCCATCTTGTTTAATTTCCCTCCCCCACCCCCCACAACCCCCCCTGCCCTGCCTCTCAAATTCTTCATATAAGAGAGATCATGTGATAATTGTCTTTCTCTGACTGACTTATTTCGCTTAGCATAATACCCTCTAGTTCCATCCACATCGTTGCAAATGGCAAGATTTCGTTTCTCTTGATGGCAGCATAGTAT
>CM052811.1:113495572-113659111 GCA_028533885.1 Nasua narica | reverse complement strand
TTTTTTTTTTTTTTTCTAGTATGTTAAGCTACTACTATAAAAAATAAAACAGAAATAAATAAAAATTTTAATTACGTATCTAAAAAGTCATTGGCAGAGTTCATTAAGGAAAGTTTGTGAGGGAGAGACAGGCGAAGAAATGCAATTATTTTTGTATTAATTACCTAGCCACCAACAGATGTGTAGAATTATATCTACTTTAATTTGGCCATGTTAGAATTTTTTTTTTTTAAGAGAGGGAGAGAGCGAGCAGGTGGAGGGCAGAGAGAGAGAGAGAGAGAATCTTAAGCAGGCTCCACGCCCAACAGGGAGCCCAACACAGGCTGATCTTAGGACCCTGAGATCATGACCTGAGCAGAAATCAAGAGTCAGATGCTTAACACACTGAGCCACCCCGGTGCCCCTGGCTGTGCTAGAATTTTTAATCTCTCTGGCACATCATTTTGGTTGGCCCTTCCTCTCCAGGCCCTTGCTCAGATCTGCCTTCCTCTTTCTCTACTTTGTCCTATTCTCAGAGCTTCGCTGCTGCCCCTGGGCCCCGGGGGCAGTGCTGTGGTTGCTGCAAGGATGGGGACGCCACCAGTGTTGAATGGTTAGGTGCCGGGGATCTTAGGCACCCTGCAACGTGTGGGACAGCTTCTCACAAGGTAGTTTGGCCCTCCTCCCGTACCATTTTTGAAAATGTCTCTGTAGGTTGGGGTTTCTCAACCTTGGCGCTACTGATATTTTTGGCTGGATAATTCTTTGTTGCAGGAGACTGTCCTGGGCATTGTAAAATTTTTAGCAGCATCGCTGGGTTCTAGATTCCAGGAGCAGCCCCCTTACCCTTGAGTTGTGACAGCCAAAAATATCCCCAGACCTTGCCCAATGTCCCCAGGACAGGAAGCAAAATGATCTATCAGAGCGGTTCGGAAGCGCTGACATAGTGGAAAACATTTTTGTAATTATTTCAGCCTAGACCCTAATTCCATTTCACATATGAACACAAAGTCTTCGGTGCACAGTTTCATATACACTGCATTGTCCAGAAATAAAGCAACCTCGCAAACGAAGAGAAACTAATTTGTTTTCTTTGAAATTTTCAAGGGGAGTTATTGGCCATTTAAAAAAAAGCACGTCACCTCTGGTGTTGCCACTCATGGTATTTGAGACGCCCATTCAACAGCCCCGAAACTGACTTGCACGTGTCATTGACATGTTCCTAGTTTGTCTACATGTAGAAACACACAACAGACACCCTCACCATCCTTTGAGGGCCTCGCGCCTGAGTGTGGCCCACGAAACAGCAACATTGGCATTGTCCCCGGGCTTGTTAGAAACGCAGTGCCCCCGTCCCCAGTCCTGCTGACTCAGAATCCACATTTCACAGGATGCCAGGGGATGCCATGGACGTTTCAGAAGTCCTGTTTGTGTGAACTTTCGTGCCCAAATGTTTTCCTTTCGTTTCTCATTGTACGCTCGCCGCATCCGATGATTTCTTTTGGAGATTGTGTGTGTGGGCTGGTCATGTGATCTGTGAATTCATTTCTGGATCGTACAGGGGAAACCATAAACCATTTGTGGGGAAGTGTGCACACTGGCTCTGTGAAGGGTGAGGACCCCTGCCCCGCAGGTAGCTGCATCCAGTTTGTGATGTTAATGATCATCTGTGTGCTGGTGATGATGTGTGCCTGACCCACACGTCTGACCGCACTCTGGACCTTTCTGGGTGAATATCTCACAAGTCCATCAGAGGCAACTTTTTCAAAAGTGAGGAGTTTGAATTCCCCCACCCCCCAGCCCGTTTCTCTTCCAATGTTTTTGTTCATAGGAAATGGAACCTCAAGCTGCTCAGTTGTTCCAGCCAGAATGTTGGGTCATCCTCAACACTTCATCATAAGATTTCTCACCAGAATCTACTTCCATGCCCTTCCCCCAATGCCCCAGTTCAAGCCTATGTCTATCGTCCCCAGATGACGGTACCCTCTCCGTGGGCTGCTTTACTCTGCTCTGCGTCCTGCCCATCATTTTCCACATGGCAAACAAAGTACGCTTATTAAAACTTTAATTATTAGACCTCAGCTGCAGCAACTTCTTCCTAGAAACATCGCTGAAGGCAAAGGAAGCAAGGGCAAAAATGAACTATCAAGATTTCATCAAGATCAAAAGCTTTTGCAGAGCAAAGGAAACAGTCAACAAAACCAAAAGATAACCGGCAGAATGGGAGAAGATATTTGCAAGTGACACATCAGATAAAGGGCTAATATCCAAAATCTATAAAGAACTTATCAAACTCAACACCCAGAGAACAAATAATCCAATCAAGAAATGGGCAGAAGACACGAACAGACATTTTGGCAAAGAAGACATCCAAATGGCCAACAGACACATGAAAAAGTGCTCAATATCCCTCAGCATCAGGGAAATACAAATCAAAACCACAGTGAGATACCACCTCACACCAGTCAGAATGGCTAAAATTAACCAGTCAAGAAACAACAGATGTTGGCGAGGATGCGGAGAAAGGGGAACCCTCCTACGCTGTTGGTGGGAATGCAAGCTCGTGCAGCCACTCTGAAAAACAGTATGAAGGTTCCTCAAAAAGTTGAAAATAGAACTACCCTATGACCCAGCAATTGCACTACTGGATATTTACCCTAAAGATACAAATGTAATGATCCGAAGGGGCACATGCACCCGAATGTTTATAGCAGCAATGTCCACAATAGCCAAACTATGAAAAGAATCTGGATGTCCATCAATAGATGAATGGATAAAGAGGATGTGGTATATGTATACAATGGAATATTATGCAGCCATCAAAACCCCCAAATCTTGCTATTTGCAATGACGCGGATGGAACTAGAGGGTAGTATGCTAAGCAAAATAAGTCAATCAGAGAAAGACAATTATCATATGATCTCTCTGATATGAGGAGTTTGAGAGGCAGGGCGGGGGGTCATGGGGGGAGTGAGGGAAAAATGAAACAAGATGGGACTGGAGAGGGAGACAAACCATAAGAGACTCTTAATCCCAGGAAATAAACTGAGAGTTGCTGTGGGGTAGGGGGCTGGGAGGGATGGGGTGACTGGGGGATGGACTTTGGGGAGGGTATGTGCTATGGTGAGTGCTGTGAAATGTGTAAGACTGATGAATCACAGACCTGTACCCCTGAAGCAAATAATACATTATATGTTAATAAAAAAAAAAGAAGGCTTTAATTAGAATGAAGCAGTCATTCCCTATTAACTCCCGGCTTAGAGTCTTTCAGTGACCTCCACCACACTTAGGAAAAAACCTGTTTTCCTAAGACATTCTGCCTGATCTGGTGTTGCCAGCTCTCTGACTTTACTTGGGTCTCTCAGCCCCTTGCTGATCTGTCCCAAGAACACTGGCCTTCTGACAGCATCTGAAACATGCCCAGGGGATTTGCCGGTGCTGTTCCCTCCGTTTACACTGCTCTTCGTCCTATTTATTTAGGAAGCACCTTCTCATTCTTAAAGCTGAAACTGAAATGTCACTTCCTCAGAAGGCTTCTCTTGTCCTCGGGGCTTGACTAAGTTCTTTTGATATAATCTTGAGCCTTATATGTTGTTCCTATGGGACTTATTGCAGTTTACAAGCATACTCATAGCTGTGATTTTTAATTTAGTGTCTGCCTCCTATACTGGCTTGTAAATGCCAGGAAGGTAGGGACTCTGTTTTTATTTGTTTGTTTATTTGAGAGGATAGGGAGACAAAGAGCACACAAACAGGGGGAGGGGCAGAAGGAGAGGAAGAGAATCTCAAGCAGGCTTCCTGCTGAGTGTGGAGCCGGATGAGGAGCTTGATCCCAGGACCCTGAGATCATGACCTGAGCCAAAACCAAGAGCCAGAGGCCCAACCGACAGCCACTCAGGCGCCCTGACTGTGCTCTTTTGATCATAACAGTAACCCAAGCAGAGAAGCCAATGCCTGACACATAGTATGAACTTGATAAATATTTGCTGGGTGAATAAAGCCCTAAAAACAACATGAAAAGAGAATTTTAAGGTATTTAATACTAAAATAATACAAAAGCAAACAATAGATTTGCCTGGAATCCTACTTCTTTAATTCTATGAAAGAGATAATGTAGAATATATAAAGAAAAAAAGAAGAGATTAGAACAATTAGTCCAAGGAAACATAAGTGGACATGAATCAGCTTTGCCATCTACTTGGTACTTTCAACTTTAAAGAATAATTTGTTTTGCCATTTTGAAACAATTTACATCTTTTCAAGTGTTTTTTTTTTTTGAAATATACACACAGTGTGTATACTTTTCTGAAATATATTGGATAAATTTTCCTAGCCGCAAAGATAAAAAGATTGAGGCTGTGAGAGTTTAAATAATTTGTTCCCATAGTGATTAGTGATGAAATCAGGACATCTGATTCTTAATTCTGGGCTTCTAAAATGCTTCTAAAAATGAAAAAAAAAAAAAGGAAATATAAATGCTGAAAACACATAAAGTGTATTATTAAAAAAAAAAAAAAGACTGTGTTAAGAAAGCAAAGTGCTTGTGGAGACATGTGATTCCTAATCGTGTAATCCTGGGAGAAACCTGCAGTTAATATTTTTTCAAATTGATTTTACAACTTGAAAATCCAAATTAGCTCACCTACATTGCTGAATTTCATCATTAGTGCTTCACGTAATTTTTCCTAAGAGAAATCTCTGTGTGCAGAAACCCTTAAACTTGAGTGGACCGATTTCAATTTTTGGAGGGAATAAAGTAATTGCTTAAATGTATTGAATGCTTTTCATACGCCAGACACAACGCCATGTAAGTAGGTGGATGATATTTTCAACTATTATCTGATGTGCTTTTGCCTTTTCTTGATTTTTTTCTTCCACATAGTTTTCCCACCATGGAAAGCAAACACTGAGACAAATTGCTCTTGGAAAGGGAGTCCATGAAAGAAGCCAGACAGAACACAGTGGCTGGGCTTCTGAGTGGAGAGGGGTACTTAGTTTTCTTATAAGAAATCACAAAGTGGTTGAGTAATTTTAATTACTTTAAAATAATTAAAGTAGAACAGTCCCATCCGGGTAATAACTATTCATTTTAGTCCCGCCCACTTTCACTTTCGCATTATTTCCATGAATCATTTCAACACTCCAGGGGGCGTGTCCAGTATTACAGAGGAAGAAGCTGACCTTTAGGTGACTGAAGTGACTTATCCCAGGTCACATGACATTAAATGGAAATGGATATGCCAATATTCAATTGGAATATATCTTTTCTGGACTTTAGATCCTTTACTCTAAACCACCAAATGAATTGTGCCGGACATCGGATCTGTATCAATGAGACCACAGATTCTTTGTCAGAGGGATGCCTGACTAGACCCTTGAAGATCAGAGTGCAAAACTATTATTGATCTTGATAGTGTACTCCTTGGAACATCTAAATACAGATGACATGCAGGTCATAATCGACACACTGGAAAATCTCAACTTTTGAACTTCCTCTTTCAAAGCACAACTTGTGATAAATCAACCATGTGTTTCAAATGTATGATGTATGCTCCATAACACAAACCAGACAGCCGACTGCCCACGGCTCTAAAGCTAAAGGCTAGTTTTTCTGTGTGTTTTTCTTTTCTTTTTTTTTTTTTATCAGTGCAAGAGCAAACACTTTCTACACTGACCTCCACCCTTTACCACCAACTTCCAGTATCTAACAGAGTGGATGAATTGGAAGTAATTTTTGAAATAATTTCCATTTTGGTCTACGTAATGGGCAACCCTCGAAATGGTTTCAAACCTCTTCACCACCATGTGTGAAATGGCTGTGGAATGAAATTGGCAGACACAGGGTGACATCTTGGAGAACAACGACAACAAAAATGTCAGGCAAGAAGATGTGGGGCCTCCTGAGAGTGGCGCAGACACTGTCACTAGGTGTCATTTGTGTCCTTCCTTGTATGTCAGCTTAGAAGATTTTAATGGCAGAAGAAAATCTTTTCCTTAAAGCACACTCTTTAACTTCAGACTACCCGAGGAGTTAAGAAAGAGAAATGAACGAAAAGGCATGCGGGTTTGCCCTGTGAAAATCTCTTGACAGCTAATAATGGGATTATGGAGTCTTAACTGCTATACAGTTATCCCTAATTATAACCAAAGGTACGTCAATCTAAATAAAGATGATAAGGCAGACAGAGGCCTTCTCCATCCCACTAACTTGCATTTGAACACGAATCTCTCCTCAGTATGATGCTTTGACAAAGCTTAGAGTGAAAAATTATCAGAAAGAGAAGGAACCCAAAGTGAAGTAAAACATATTTTTGTAGAAAGGAATGGTCTCAGTTTTAAATGTTTGGTTTTACCCTGGGAACCTCCTATTATCTTGATTGCACTCTATCACAAAAGTTAAACATGGAATTTCTGCCAGACATCAGTATCAGGAATGGTTTTGCTTATTCTTAAATACCGGTCTACATTTTCTTTATGGTAAATGTGAATCTTGGAGTGGATTATGTTTCTATTCTTACTTTCACTACTAGGAAGCTCAACGTGCATCTGGTGGCCCAACTTTAGCAACTGTGTAGCCTCTTGGGGATCCAGTCTATACCTATTAACTTCTTTTCATATTCGCTTTTCATTTTCTTTTGACACCTTTGTTAATATTGTCACTCTGTCATTTTCTAGCTGTGTGATCTTGGGCGAAATGACTTACCCTTTTTGAACCTAAATTGCACTTCTGCAAAATTAGGCTGATACTAGTACCTTCCACACCTGGTGCTGGGTACAGAATATAAATGTAGATTAAAAAAAAAAGTGATTTTCTTTTCTTTTATGATTTTATTTCCTTGCATGCAATATAGCACCTTAAAAGTGCTGTGGAATAAGATGTAGAATAAATTAAGAAAATACATACATAAAATTCTGCTTATGTGTTAGAAACAAGTAATCATTGGGTCTTGGAAAGTGGATTATTCTTTCCTTCTGGAAACTTGAAAAACTAAGTAGAAGAGAGGCTCTTTAGTTTGTGCATTAAATGTTGAAAAGAAATCAGTTGTCAATTCAGATATGAAGCTCAGAAAAGTTTTCCCCTTTTATAAAAAAAAGGATAAAATAGCATTTCAAAACATTTGATGTGGTTATTAAGAAGAAGAAAGTAGAAAGCCGTCATAATACCTACCATTTTATTAAGTGCCCATTACAAGCTCTGCACTTCGCAATAATACCTGATAGTAGATCTCATTGTCCCTATTTACTGATGACAAAATAGAGGCTGAACTCTGTTAAGAAATTTAGCCAAGTTCAGATAGGTAGCGAGTAGTAGAGCTGGCATTGGGACTTTGGTCTCTCTGGCTTCAAAGCCTGTTCTCTAGCCAATATTTATTGCTGTCAAAGGAACTAACTAGAATCTTTTAAAGGCACATTGCTTAGTAAAGCCATATAATGAAAAATAAGGATGAAAAACTGTTCAGCTGTCATCATCCTTTCAAGAAATGAATTAGAAAGATGGGGAAGATCGGGACAACATCCTGACAACGGAAAGGGAAAATGTCCTTGGTGGTTTCAATGTTAATTATAATTTCATGTTTGGCAATTATGTATTTCACATTTGACAATTCTCCTCGATGGTTGATTTTGGTGCATGGCCATAGAAGAGAAAAGAAAGCAATTTTCCTGTACCCATTTTTATTGAGCCACATTCGTATACTCCAAAAGGGCACTTAAATTGTTTGAAAGTGGTCTAGACGCTGGCAAACGCCACCATAAACAACCCGGACAGCTTAAAATCCAAACCGTCAACGACATGATTCACGGTGGAACCTATCTTCTCTAAGTGGAGTGCAGAGCCAAATGTTATTTATTATAACTAACTTACAACCAAACAAGATTCACTGCATGGACACAGCTAGGGGACTTTACTGCTGCCTAAATGTGAGTTGTTGGCATTCAGGAAGAACGACATGTCCCCCAAACATGACAAATAATCAGGGCAGATTTTTTTTTAAACCACTGCGATTATGTGTGTAAGCCCAGGGCAGCCCCATTTGTGGTGTTGCCTGCAAGAGAAAAAGGGGTTAGTGGGTTGGAATCTGTGTTTAGATAATTCAGATAAACCCTCCTCCTTTCCAAGAAGAGTTTCCCTTCTCTTCAGTGATAGTTTCATTCATTGGGTACCTAGTCTTTGCTTGAAGCTTGACTGCTGTTTTATGTAATTCTTATGATGATCTCCATTATCTCCATAGGTCTTATGAACCCCTTCTCAGAGGTCAGGAAACTGAGAGACAGAGCTCTGATTGATGGGTCCGTGGGATGGTAGAATAGGCTGTGAACACAGATCTCTCTCTGTCACCAAAGTACCATGATAATTGGTACCCTTTACCAATTCGATTGCTACCCGTAATTACCAATCCTCACAAGAATTTTGGAAACTATGAGTTATTTCCTCATTACAAATGAAGAACCAGAGCTTAGGAGGTTAAATCGTCTCTTCCACCCACACAGCCATTTCCTAGTGAAACTGGAGTCAAATCAAGATTTGTCTGGATCTCTCACCCAGCCTCATCTGACTTTGCTAATATTTTCCGAAGAACGTTATGGAACGTCCGAGTCCCTTGAGATGCTCTTAAAAAAAAGATTTTTAAAATTCATTCATTTATGTTTCCTCAGCAATGTCAAGCTCCCCCCCGCCTCACAGTCTTTGCACCTGCTGTATACGTTACCCACACTGCCCCTCCCATGACCTGCCTGGAAGATTCCTGCTCCATACACCATCACTCATCCACTGGCTGAGGTATCATGTCCTCAGAAAGTTCTTTGCTTATCCCAGAAAAAAAAAAATCCAGATTTTTTTTCTCTCCTAGCTCCAATTGGGCCCTAATAATGTTTGTGTGAGTACTGACTGAATGCGTGACTCTTCACAGCCTATAGGAGGGCAGGGATGGCGACCATTTTGTTCAACAGGTCTCCAAAGTGCCAGCTTGGTGCCCAGCCCCTGGGTGTCCTACAGCGAAGAAATATGAGTTTTTCTTCCTACTTTGCCCATTGCTCTACTTTTGCAGAATCATGAAACTTGAAGTGAATGATCTCAGGGATCCTCCCTGCACTCACCATTCTGCAGATGGTCCAGGTCACCATGGAGGCTCAGGCTTCCATCCATTGGAAGACACCAACAGTAAGAAATACCCATTATTGATCAACCAACCATGTTCTTGGCCTGGAGCCCACGTGTTTGACCAAATATGTCTAATCCTCAAGATGAATGAGGAAACAGGCTCAAAGGTGTTAAGCAGCTTGCCCACGTGCAGAGCTAAGAAATGGCACGGAATCATCTGTGCCTTGTGCCTCTGAGCACCTTCTGCATGCTGGCCCCCCTCCACACGAGTGTCCCCCGCCAGTTTAAAACACTCATACTTAGGCTTGCTCTCAGAAATTCTGCCTTAATTGGTCCAGGGCATGGCTTGGGCATTGGGGGTTTTTAGAAGTTCCCCAGGGGATTCCGATGTGCTGCCAAGATTGAGAACCACTGCTCTAATGTATGATCGATTGATTGATTGATTACCGCCGTTTAATCAATTGCCCTTCTTGCAGAGACTCTAGTAGAATACATGACGTGTACAATTCGACTACAACATTCCTTGTTTCTCTCTCTTTCTCTTGCTCTTCCCCCCTCTCTCTCTCTCCCCCTCCCCACTCCAAAATCTTCATTTTTACGTAGGTTAAATTCCTTCACAACACCTACAAAAACCAAAAACCAAAAACCAACCAAACAAAAAAAAAACAGCCCACAATGTACGACTGTTCATAAAGATAGAGGCCCTCACTTAAAAATCCCAGACAAAATGGTCTAGTTGCTTCTCAAATAAAAGAGTGAGCAACTAAATTTCCATACAAACAGAGAATTCACAGGAGACCTTCTAGACCCTGGGGTTTGCTTGCACTTCAATAATAACAATTACTGCTGTTTTCAGATAAAGAGGATTCACCTGGTGCTGGGGTGCTGTGTGAGACTGGTGGGGGGTAGAGAGCCTTCCCCCTCCCCCCCAGCCAAACCAAACCAAGGTGGGTATTACCAGCAGTACCATTCTGCAAAAGGTCAACTAGTTCGTGAAGTGATGGTCAGCACAGTTAGTAGTGGATTCTGGATTTGAACCTTCCTCTACTTACCCCTCCCAGTCCTCACCTATGCCATCACTGCTAACTACACTGCCTCTACTCCTAGAGGCCTCCACAGTCTCTGCCCTGTGATCCAGTTTGTGCACTGAAAAAACACTGAATTAGGCGCTCTTCCTCGAAGGAATCCGATGATTTCCTCCACCCTTAAATCAGCTGTTGAAGAGCAATAATATGGATCTTAAATGTCTCACTAATAAAATTTACTGGGAAGCCTTCAGTCCTTTGAAGCGTAGCTATTGTTGAAGCGGTAGGGCGGCTCTCTCATCTTTTGTGTCAAGAAAGTTAATGGAAAGCTTGTATGGAGGTTCCCATAGCTACACGCTGCTCCCTCTGAGGCTGGGGGCAGGGACAGGGACAAGGACAGAGTGGTGGTTGTGAGAAGTGACCATTGATGTTAAAGTCATAATGACATACACTTTATTGACAAGCAAAGCGGAAGCCTGTGTTATGTCCCCTTAAAAGTCATATGTTGATGAGCTAACCCCCAGTGCCTCAGGATGTGGCTGGATTTGTGGGAAAAGCCCTTAAAGATATGATTAAAGTAAGATGAATCCATTAGAGTGGGCCCTAATCCAGTCTGACTGGTGTCCCTCTAAGAAGAGGAGATTAGGACACAGAAGAGACACTAGGGATTCATGGGCACAGAGGAAAGACCACGTGAAGAGACAGCCAAGAGGCGGCCATTTGCAAGCCAAGGAAAGAGGCCAAAGAGAAAACCAGCCCTGTTGACACCTTGATATTGGATGTCCAGGTTCCAGAACTGTGAGGAAATAAATTTCTGTTGTTTGCGCCCCCTCAGTCTGTTGTAACTTGTTGTGGGAATCCGAGCTGACTAATAGAGTCAGAGAAGGAAGACTAAGTGTTCCAAGCCTGCAGCTGGTCACACTGGCCTGGAGGCAACCCATCCTTCCACTTTCTGGAAAGTGTATTCAAATTTGTTCTCTTCTTTCCGCTTCTTGCCTGTGGTGTGAGGTGGGAAGGGCAGGTATTGTTAAGGCCATTTAATAAAGAAAGTAAATTGAGGCACATTTCCACAAGATCATAAAGTAATTTGATGGTCAATGTGGCACCATGGCTCTCAAAATTTAATTTTGAGGGACGCCTGGGTGGCTAAGTCAGGCAAACGTCTGCCTTTGGCTCAGGTCATGATCCCAGGGTCCTGGGTTCAAGCCCCGCATGGGGCTCCCTCCTCAGTGGAGAGTCTGTTTGTGCTCTCTCTGTGTCAAATAAATAAAATCTTTAAAAAAAATTAAAAAAAAATTTAATTTTGAGTAGGGTTACACATGCTTTTGGGAAAGGAAATCCTCTGGTTGGTTCAAAAGAAGTTTCTTAGAAACTGTTGACTCCATAATTCTTTAAGCTTACACCTGAAGAGTTTCCCAGTAACCTTGGAGTAACGAGGGAACGTTTATCTCACATATTAGTTCTAGGCCAGCACAGGGGCTCTCAAACAGTTTGCAGAAGAGGATGTAGAAATTTCCAGAAGAGGCATCCAGGGTGTGTGTGTGCCTGAGAGAGTCTTTTTGGGACTTCTTACCCTCATTTCAATCAAAGCAACGTCAGTTCATCCGTTTTGTATACAGGGCTCCATATAAGATTATATTTGAAAAACATTCAACTGCTCCGCTAAATTATGACTATAAATTTATACGATGATGATGATAAAGCCTGATGCCCCCTGGACCACGTGAAGTAACAAAACTTTGGCTGTGCACAAATATCGGGGTAGCATTTTTTGGGTGCCAGACACAGGGTCCTAGCTCAATACAAGGAATGCAGCAGGGAACACAGCAGAGAGGACCTCTCTCTCTGGGGGGGGGGTTTGAACCATGGAGGGAGAGAAGATGAAGTGTGAGACCATAGGAAGTAAGGCTAGAGGGGCGGAGAAGAGGAGGGGGCAAGGTGTTGGTGTGAAGGGCCGCATGTCCCGTCTGAGAAGCGACCAGAGAAGCCCCTCTAGAAGGTAGTATTTGAGTTAAGACCTGAAAGATGACAAAGGGCCACCCATGGTGGGGGATGTGCCAGAAGAGTTCATGCCCAGGGAGAGCATCGGCAGGTGCGTATCTCTGAAGGTGAGACGGGGCTGTGGCCAATGGAGGGGATGTAAGGAGGCCAGCCCAGGAGGAGGCTGAGCCCAGACCAGCAAAACCAACCCACTAACAACCAAGAGTAAAACTAGGGCTGCATCCCTCATTCTGCGGCCCTTGGTCAAGTTCCATCTGTGGCCTGTCTTCATACGGTCTATGAGCTAAGAACGATTTTTACGTTTTTAAAGGGCTGAAATACATCAAAACAAGGATAATATTTCACGACACACCAAAATTACGTGAAATTCCAATTTCAGAGTCCATTGATAAAGTTTTATTGGCACACAGACACCCACATTTGTTTACATGTTATTTATGGCTGCCTTCATGCTACAAGGGCAGAGCTGAGCAGTTATGACAGATTGTATTAGTCTGCGGAGTCTAGAATATTTACTATCTAGCCTGTACAGAAAAAGTTGCCCATCATTTGTTCTTTTTGGACATAGCTCTTTTTGAATACCTGCGGATGTGACTTCCCTCTACTTAATGGTGGGTCTCTTTTCCTCAGAGGTCTCTAGACAGAGACATCCATGAAATGCTGGCTCCTTGGATTAAACGCTCCAAGAAGGTCTACCTTCCTCTTTGCTGATTGCTGATATGTACTCCTTAACTGCATTAATATGTGCTGAGAGATTTTCCTGTGTCTGGTACTAGGCTAGGTGCTACATGTGCAATTTGGAATGTGATGTTTGGTCCTTGCCTTCCTGCAGTTTATGTTCTAGTTAAACAGACCTTACAACAGACCTTCCTTCTGCTCTTAGCTGCCTCTGCACCATGGGCACGGTAGAGGTTTGATTTGTAGCGTCAAAGTCAAGCCAATCAAATGTATGCCATTGTCACACCAAGGCCCTACTAGTTAGGCCATGTTTCAGTAAGCAACAATGGGAAAATAAGATGGTGAAACATGCATGAAGTCATTTCCACGCTACAAGGAAAACCTTCACCTGACACCCGTGCGTAGAATTTGGGGATCCATGAACTTGCGGGGGAAAGAAGATTACATCTTTGATTTCGCACACCTCTAACTGAAATCCTTCATGGATGAGTGCAGATACCAAATCACAATAGTAGTAGCCACATCACGATTTTCACCACCAATATTTTCACCAAAACATCGCAGATATTTTATGGCACATTACAGTTGTTGAAATACCTTGCAGCATTTACTTACCATTACTTTGAAATCACAGTGGTCTTTAGCCTTCGTGCTGGTCATGCTATTTAATGTACATAAATTCATTTATTACTCCGTGACACATTGACTTCTTTTGTATTTGGTAACTGTGCTTCCATGATTTTTTTAAAAAAATTTAAAAATCTTATCTTATTTTATTTTATGTCTTTAAAAGCATTAGTTTGGAGAAGGGCTGCATGGGGTTCCCCAGATGGCTAAAGACGTTCACAGCCCGAAACAATGAAAAATTTTCATAGCCTAAAGAAAGCAAGGGCTCTTTAAATGAAGTGATTCTTAACCTTAGATAAGCGTTATGGGAAGGTCGGTGATGCCTGGAACTTTGAGTAGCAATTGTTACTCAAGTTACTTGAGTTTATGGCCAAGACAAGGGATGACATTGTAAGCAAAATTTTGTCTTTCTGTGTATTTGTGCGTATGCATTTGTAAACACACACTTGTTTATTTATTTTGTCTGGAGAGAGGATCTGTAGCTCTCATTGGATTCTCAAGAAAGTTCTTGGTCCAAATATAAGTTCAGAGCCACCATGCTAGAAGGAGGAGTCCTAGGATGTGAGCTTTTTCTGAACCAGGAGTAATTCAGGAATAAAGGTTCAAGAATGGTCCCAAATAGCCAATATGGCTTAACTATCTGGAGAATTTGATTTCTCTGAGGACTTCTCCCCTCTCCAACCCTGGTTTATTTTTATCCAAATCCAAAGCCTCAGGCTCATCCAAAACCAAGAAAATTTCCTACAATGAGCCAAATAAGTGGCCACAACAGTGTTTGTATGAAAGATTCCCTCAATGTCTGCTTTAATGTGTGCAGGGGGCACCAGCGGCTCCTTAAGTTAATCTTCATTACCACACAAGTGGCTTCTAACCCCGTGGTTTTAAATTAAGGTACTCTGGACACTCTCCTTTCTTTCTTCTACTCCACATACACAATCAGACAGCCAGGAATTTTAATAAGACCTCCTCTATTATTAGAACACAGGAGAAAAAAATTCATGGCTGGTCGGAAGGACCCCAAGCTAGGAAAGAGAAAGGTAATCATTTAATTTGTTGTTGTTTCCATAAATCAGGGCCCAGTCATCAATTTCACTCACATATTTGAGAGCACATGTTATTGACAATGTGTTCGTGGAGAAAAATGGAGTTTGTTGGCAAAGTTGTTCCATTTTCTAAAGATTAAATTGTTCATTGTACAGGCTGCCATCTGCCCTCCCTGGAAGAGATTGCTGGCGGAGACATTCGAAGTCTAGCAGACAAAGTTAAATTTCTTCTTTTTCTTCTTCTTTTTTTATTGCTATGAATAACCAAAGGCAAGTTCATTCATTCATTCATCCATTCATTCAATATTTATCAAGTGTTTCCTGTGTGACGTCAGATAGTTTCCAAGGACTGATACTTATGGAAGGATCACATGCAGCCTTGGAGTTGATTGATAACCCTGTGGTCTTCATTCATGCATGGGACCCCAGGATGGCTAACATTTCTAGCAATTTCTAGCAACACCCATCCTGAGTGCTGCCAGGAATCTACTTAGCAGAATTGTGGCAAGTAAGACAAGTCTCTTTCCTCTCTTCCCTTCAATAAGCTTCTAGTCTATAGAGGATTCATAAAACAGACAGCTAACAGCAATAAAACTACAAAATATCTTAAGAAAAACCCAAAGAGAAGCAGAGCTCATTTTTGAGTAGAAGCTTCTTAGAAGAACTGAGTAGAAGAATCTGAAAGAATTCTGATATGAAACTTTCCATATATAATATTCTTTTATATATACATTATCCTATTGTAGATGTAGGTATTGGTATCCCCATTTCATGGTGAAGCTATTGAGGCTCAAAGAGATGAAATAATTAACTCAAGTTCATATAGCTAATACGGGGTGGTGGAGGGCTCATTGTCTCTTTCAACTATAGGTCTGGCCTCATATAAAGCAGGGTCTCAAAGTCCCTCAAGCTTTTCACAGTTTAATTTTTAAACCATTTACCACGACCCATTGCATGAACTGTATCTGAAGCCACTCCTGTCCTCTTCATTACTCATCTGAGGCTTTTAGCCATTGACTTCCTTTTGTTCTTTACAATGGATGAGACACTCTTGGTCATGACCTTGACTATAATTTGGGTCTTTATTTTCAGACTATGCTCTCTCGAGCAACCAAAAGTCCACCCATCTTCAGGTTTGACCTGCTTCTTAGGCTCTCCTCAGCTAGGTTTTTCCAGACCCTACTAGCAAACCATTCATTAACTCAATCTGATAATGAATTCACTCAATTAATTATTGTATCTCTCTGATGTGCTTACTGTACTAAGTGATGACCACGAATGAAATGATCCCTACTTTTATGGTCTAGGGAGTAAAATATTTTGGGCCAAACACACAAATAACAAAAACATCACAATAGATGTGAACATGATGCAGAAAAGCATGTGGATTCATGAGGGAGATTATCAGGGGGTTCTAATGTAGTCTGAATGTGTGCTTAGGTATATCATGGAGAAGAGAGAAGACGTCACAATAGGCTTATATGAGGAGGGTCTTTTATGCCAGGATCTGAAGAATTAGTTGGGATTAAGCCAGCCAGATAAAGGAATGAAGAAAAAGAATTCTTAGAAAAGACCCAAAGTAGTTGGCCCTTAGGCAAGAAGGAATTTGACTCGTTCAAGGAACTGCAAGAAAGCCAGTGTGGTTGGGGTGCAGAGGTAAGATATCCCTAAGCATTCTGAGTCATTGAGGTTAGCACAAGCATTTTCAACAAAATAATTATTCTTTGGCTCAGCATATTGAATATCTAATAAATTAATTTCCAAAATAAATTTGGGATGTATAGTTTATAAAAATATGAAGGTTTTATTCCTCATGGCACATCTGAGTGTTTTAGTTGGTTGTCATTTATTTTTTTATTTTTATTTTTTTTTAAAGATTTTATTTATTTATTTGACAGAGAGAGATCACAAGTAGGGAGAGAGGCAGGCAGAGAGAGAGGGGGAAACAGGCTCCCTGCTGAGCAGAGAGCCCGATGTGGGGCTCGATCCCACAACTCTGAGATCATGACCTGAGTGGAAGGCAGAGGCTTTAACCCACTGACCCACCCACATGCCCCTAGTTGGTTGTCATTTAGACCTCGATGGTTATGAATCAGGAAATAAGATTATATTCTGTCACTGAACCCTCAAGTCTGTGTGTGCAGTAACAACTTGAGACCTCCCTTTATCTAGAATAGCTTTATAATGTTTTTCATGAATGACATAAACAATATGATGTATTGGTTTCAAATTTCAGTCAACTTTTTCCAGAAAGATTTTTCCAATCTGTTTCCCAAGATGTGCACTTCAGCCAGGGAAGTGAGATTTATTGTCTTTTTTTCTTTTTGGCTTTCTGAGACTGGAGAGTGATGTTAAGAGGGGGAAGAAGAGAAGGACATTGTAGGGAGAGGATAAACTCTCAAACTCACAACTTGGCACTTTCTGCTTTCTTTTCCTGGCAGCCTACATGAGTACTAGAGAGAAAAACAGTGTGGTCTTCAGAGTTTCCTTTCCAGTAAAATTAGTAATAAACCCTCTTTAAATCATCAATGATAATAGGATAAGGATGGATGGGTTTTGTATAAGTTCAAGAAAAAATCAAAGGCTATACATCAGCAACAAAAAGCAGTCCCTGTGATTTTTGAAGCACTTCAGTGTCGAAGCAACCAAAATGCCTTACACGTATTCTTTCTTCTTACCTTCACATAACTCTTGCAATGTAGTGAAAAACTCTCTAAGGAGAGAGACAGAGATGAATTTTAAAGATGGTGAAATGGGGAGGTCAAAAGCACAAACAAAATAATTGGTGGAGCAAATATGTCCAGTATTGCTATGTCTCAGTCCATTTCAACAAATGTTAAATGAGTAAGGCGTAGCCACAATTTAGCAAGAGGGCTAAGATATGGCCATTTGTTGATGTATTTGTCCCATCAACGAACATTTGAATACTTATTCATGTCAGACCCTGATTTCAATAAGAGGGGCTCAGCAAGTATATTAAGCAGATGTGGTCTCTGCCCACAGGGAACAAATTTATAATCTGGTGAAGAAGGTAGAACACAAACCACATAACAAAAAACAGATCAGTGTTGCCAAAGGGAATTTTGGGCTGCTCTGGAGGCTAATAAGGGGTGAAATTAACGTGCACATAAATAACAACATTACGGAGCAGACCCTGGGACACTCTTAAGGTGGGGGGTGGGGAGAAGGTGGGTCCCATGTGACAGTAATCACTCATAAGTAAAGAATCAGGAAACAAAAAAGGAAATAGAGGGAAACTGAGCTAGGCCTTGAAGAAGAGGAGAGGACTTTGATGGGGGAAGAGGGGCAGACAATACTCCACGATGAGGGAACAGCCAAGTATAAGGACGCAGGCTTATTTGAGGAAGTGATGGTAAGTTCATTTACCCAATACATTGCTTAAGAGTCCTTATTTTTTTGGTCTATGTAAATTTTTTTTGGTCTATTTTTTTTGATATTTGCGACATAAACTCAGTGAGGCCGAGGTCATTGCTTACCTTCTTCAGTGGCTATCGCCAGAGCCTTCAACAGTGCCTGACCCATGGTGTTTGCCTCATGAATTTTTGTTGAATGAGTAAAAGGTAGTTGCAGATAATTATATAATTATTGCATGCATACTACGTGCTATGCACCGTGCTGAGAGCTATCACTTCTTATTTAACCCTCACCACAACGTTGTAAGTGGAGAGGACACTGAGGCAGAGGGAATTTTGGCAACTTGCCCAAATGATCCCAGCCAGGATGGGAGCCAAGAGCTCTCTGATTTTGGGGACCATATGTCTAAGTGCCTTGCAATCTTGCCTTCCAGTGTGGCCCAGCAGTAAGGACTCGTTACTGACATAAAAAAGGAAGTCTGGGTGATCTGGGGAGGACCACAGCAAAGTGTTTGGGAGCTTATGAATCATCAGAAATCAACAAAGGAGAATAATGTGATAAAGCGAGTTCCAGTCATCTCCTATGTAAATAGACGATGATTATACTCACTGTGTGTTTTTTTTTTAAGATTTTATTTATTTATTTGACAGAGGGAGATAGATCCCAAGTAGGCAGAGAGGCAGGCAGAGAGAGAGGGGGAAGCAGGCTCCCTACTGAGCAGAGAGCCCTATGTGGGGCTCTATCCCAGGACCCTGAGATCATGACCCTAGCCAAAGGCAGAGGCTTTAACCCACTGAGCCACCCAGGTGCTCCTCTCATTGTGTTTTGTAAGGGTGTGCAAATTGCTCCAAAAATTTTTAGAGGGACCCTCTTTTGAGGGTCTTCTGGGTCATCTGCCAAATACTTTGCTTATATGATCACTAATCCTTCCAGGAATCTTGGAGGTGATTGTTATTGTTTTCCTTTTCCAGGTGCAGAAAATGTGGTCCAGAGAAATGTTAAATTGTATGTCTCAAATCACATAGCTAGGGTAATACGAAGTTGAATAGAATTTCCTTGTTTTATGATACTTCAGTTGATGTCACAAAGTTAAGGATTATAGGGACTGCCCACTTCATATTTTTTAAGGAAGCCGCCTCAACCGAGTGATGAAATTAACATCACCGTAATGACCCATCGACATCGTGAAATCTCTGCTATGAAGCACCAAGAAGAGCACATTGTTTCTGTGGTATTCTTGTCCCAAGCGTATAACTTCAATCTAATCATGACACGATATCAGACAAACTCAACCTGGGACAGTCTACAAAATATCTGACCAGCTGTGGTCAGTGTTAAAGTCAGAAGAAATGGCCACCTAGGTGGCTCAATTGGTTAAGCCTTTGCCTTCACCTCAGGTCATGATTCAAGGGACCTGGGATCGAGTCCTGCGTCGGGATCCCTGCTCAGCAGGAAGTCTGCTTCTCCTTCTACCTCTGCCTGCCCCTCCCCCTGCCTGTGCTCTCTTTCTATCAAATAAATAAATAAAATCTTTTAAAAAAAGTCAGAAAAAATAAGAGAAGATTGAGCCATTTTCATAGATGGGAGAAGGAGACACAACAACTAAATCCAATGCGAGAGCCTAAATCACCAAAATTTCGGAGCTGCAAGAGGAAAGTAAGGTGATATTCAAGTAAGGTCTTATAGTTGAGTGACTATTATTGAGCCAATGTTCATTTCCTGGTTTTGATAATTGCGCCATGGTTGGGTAGGGTGTTGACATTATAGGAAGCTGGGTGCAGCTTCTCTCTACTATTCTTGCAACTTTCAGTCTAAAATTATTTCAAAATAAAAAGTAAAACAAAGTAAAGGGGGGCGTGGAGAAACTGTTATTCTCCTGGGATTTATTAAATGGTAGAATAGGCCATCGATGGCCATGTAGGAAAAGATGAGAGGAATTCATTGAAAAGCTGTGGGAGGGCCACACAAGCCGGGTAAGGAAGTCTACAAGAAGCAGTTGAGGGAGTGGGTTCCAGTAAGGAGGAGGGATTACCACCTAATTTCTTCTTGGGCAATACTTATGCAGCAGACTCTCTGGCCTATACTCATGACTATTGAGAAGGAGCAAAAGACATTGGGGATGGACGGCAGAGTAAATGAGACAAGCAGCCTCCCTACACTCTCATTGTTTTGGTAAGAAAAGAAGATGTGCAGATCGTAAGTCAAGAGCTCTCTTGCTGCTGGCCGGTGCCCAGCCCCAGACATGAGAGAGGCTGTTGGCAGCAAGAGCATGAGAGTGAACTATGGGAGGGCAGATGAAATGCTTAGTGGAACTAGAAGTCATCCCGAATGGAGCCCTTCTTCCATGTCAGGATCTGGGACTTCCGTGGACCCCACTAGAGAGTCAGGCCCTAGCTGCCTGCCCCACAACGGGCACTGGCTGACCAGAGAGGATGCTGCATTAATATAAGAGGTTGTCCCCCTTCCTCCCATCTCTCCTTTCCAGGTTCAACACATCTAAGAAAAAAGGGCCCTAGAGGAAGAAGGGGGAGGGAGTAGAGAAAGAGTGGAAGAGCTGACCTTGGGCTCCCCCCTTGTACCAAGGCTGGGACAACCAGAGCGACCCGGTTCTTATTCATGGCTCTCATCCCCCGGGAGGCTAGTGTGGGTTGTTCTGAAGGCACTGGCCTAGGTACGGAGTAAGCAAGTGCGATTGTTGCAGATGTTTGTGAAGCCATTGCTGGCTTTGCATCCATTGTATGGATTCATTGTATCCAGTGTAACATGTGATTGACGAAAGCAAGTTGTGCAGCAGAGCCTGGATTCAGGATGGGGGGCCCTACAAAGTGACATGGTGAAGGGTCACAGGGTGAAGGATAGGGAAGGGTAAAGACAGGGGGCCGTGTGTGCCAACCACCACACCAGTTATGAGCGTGTGGAAGAGCTCAGACTGAACTCACTTTCAATCAAGCTCTCAAAGCTATGCTCTTTCTCTAGGCTCGGCTTGGCTCCCTTGCGCCATTGGGTAAGTTTTCATTGATCAAGGCAGGAGTTCCAAGTAGGATGGCATGACATGGGGCTAATACAAGGTCCAAAACCATCAAAGTTGCTCTTCGGGTTTCTTCTTTTGTGGGTTTCATTTCCTGAGCGCATTGTTATCCTCACGGCTCTGGCAGAGAGTGGAGATGATTCTCGGGATCCTATTTCTGGAGGCTGGCCAATTCACACAGTTCCCCGGTTGCCAGCCAGCCCTGGCCCCAGCCCTACACTGGATCTGTGGCATGAGATGTCGGACTTTGCTGGACACGGTCAACTTGGCCAATTTCCATCGCCAATGCGTAGAGTGCTCAAAAAAGTCAGTTAAATTAGGCTTGGTAAAGGGACAGTGCATCTTTGAGTAATGAGGTTGGGAAACAGGGAAAACATTTTCCACTAGCTCATGTCTCACTGTATGGCATTCCGATTTCATGACACTTGATAATAAATCACGGCTTATCACTCACATGGGAACGTAACATGGCGCCAGTTAAGATTCGTTAGTGATTGTCAAGAAGAAACATGAATTGCTGTATATCAGGGCTTCTTGATCATCTTCCTGGCCACCGTAGGCACTTTTTTATCGTTATATTTACTGTAACTGTTGTTTAAAGCATAAATAAGTGGAAGGAAAGAGCACCAAATATGAATAATGAAAATAAATTTATCTTATTTATGTGTTTATGCAAGCATTTGACAATTATTCTCCACAGCGCTTTGTGTCCAGGGTCGGTAGCTGCTACATTTGCAGAAGTTCCTTACCCTTCAAGTTGCTCCCTTCTTTTTCTCCCCCTTTCTTTGCTATAATGTGAAACGCCAGCACATTCGTATTCAAGGCTGGAGTTCCCGGCATGTGTGTTATTCCAGCTTGAGCCTGGACTATTGAACCATGGCGGCCTCGGTGCTCGCAACAGAGGTCTTCTGGCAAACAGATTTGGGGCGGCTCTTCGTTCAGATCCAAGGGAGCAAGGGACAGTGATTAAAAAAAGGAGACGAGCCAGCCGTTGGGCTGGGGGGCCAAGTTGCAAAATAAAACCTTTAACTGAAAGACGATCCAGCTGGTTGGCCATTGCGATGAATAAAGACTCTTGTGAGAGAGTTCTGGCTGAGGAACCAGACCACCCAGGGAGGTTCACAAGAGGAGCACCAAAGGTGACAGGGCTGGTGGACCCTTCGACACAGCCTAGAAGCTTCCCCGGTTGGGATGTCCGTAGACATCCCGTAGTTTCAGTGGGTCTGGGCCGTGAAGGCGGCTGCCAGTGGTAGTTGTGGACGGATGGGAAACCACAAGCCGGTCCCTGAAATGCTGACAGGGCTCCCTGATTAACTCCTGCCAAAATGACTTCCCTACAGGGCCCTCCCAGTCATGTCAACCTCTCTCAACTGCTTCCTGGTGAGTCCCAGTGGAACGTTGCAATGCTGACGCCGAGGGACTCACCCTGGCCTTTTGCTGCTCGTTCCCGACATGCCACACACTAAACAGAGGCAAGAGTGATGGCCATCAGTAGCTCTGTCACCGGTATCCAGAGAACTTCATGGAGGAGGTGAGGTAGAGCCCGATGTGGAGGGAGAACATTGCCTAGCAGCCATTTCTGTTCCTTGAGAGTGTCTGGAACATTCTAGATTGTTCTACAGAGAAACACAACTGCTTCAGAGTTAGAAATAGAAAAGAAGCTTTTCTGGGCACCTGGGGCTTTAGTAAACCATGGCCTGCCAGAGCCTGGGGCTTGAAGCTGAAGAGGAGTTTTGTTTAAACTTAGGGTGACCTCCCGGTTTGCCGGGGGCTGTACCATACTTCCTAGTATGGAAGGCAGACTGGGATGGGTTGGTTCCCTTATTTAAACTCTAGAGTAAAGGTTCTTGGGGATGCTATTCCTCACTCCAGTCCTTCCCTTGGTCCTCGTACTGCTGGTGTGGCTGCTTTTCCGAATGGCTATGAAAACCAATGGGAAGGTCAAGTTTGCAGACTGCACAGGCAGCAAAACAGTGGCAACCATCTCTTAAATGTGACGGTGGCTTACCGTTCCTCCGTTCCCTCCGTCACCTCCCCTGAGCACCCCTGACCGCTCTCCACGCGTTTCGCTGGGCATGAGCCACCGCTGCTGGAGAGCCTCAAACTCAGCATGGGTATTTTCAGTGCATTTTCCCCCGCTCCTCAGACCTCCCCTAGCAACTTTGCACTTTCTAGCCATTTTACAGATGTGACAACTGTGGCTTCGAAGGGGTCAGGTGATCTGTCCAAGTTCTCCTGGCCAGTACACGGCAGAGCTACTAGATCGGATGGCAAAGTCGTATCCATGTATTATGTGTGTTCCTACCCGTTTACTTGTTTTCAGCCTTAGAACGATGCCCAATGTCTGAGCACCGGGGAGACTGATGAGAAACCGGAAGCTCAGAGAGGCTAGGTAATTTCATCGAGGCCACACAGCACTAGTGAGAGGAATAATCCAGTTCTAAATCCACTTCCACTTTGAAGACTTCTAAATCTGTGTTCCTCCATGGAGAAGAAAATGAAGACCAGAGTTTTATTTATTTATTTATTTTTAATTACTCGGCTCTTTGGGATTGGCAAAGATGCCGTCTGAACTGGCTTATTTCATCTTTCAATATTTTGAAGGTGTGTTGATTATATATTAAGTAAATTAAATTATATATTAAATGGGTACTTCCCATGTTTTCTAAATATTTAAAAGATCCTTCTTAAACATCAAGACAGAAACATTAAGCTCAGTTGCCAGATTTATAATGGCTTAAAAAAAATTCATGGCACTTCAAACAATTCATCACTCCCCTTTGGTTGGGGGAGACGGAAGGGTGGCCACTTGCATGCAGGAAAAAATATTGGCATGAAAATGTGGCAAATGCTTCCAGTAAAGGTGCCCATTTGGAATTAAACAGTGATGAATGTTTAGGAAGCCATCTCGATGCAAACCGTAGTGTTTGCAAATGGTTGTGACTCAGGATGGCATCGCCCGCTCAGCGCTCTCTCCAGAACCCAGGACGTGCTGTTAACAAGGCCTCCCGTTCCTGCTCACGGACTGAAGTTTTATCTGAGGGGGGATGAGAAATTACTGTAAATTGGGTTTTACTTCCAAAACGGTTTAATAAACATTGCCCACGGAGCTCCAGTCCACACAATGCACAGCTTAATTTCACTGCCAACCTCGGCCGGCTTAAAAACAGATATCGAAACAGGGGAATACATATTTGACAACGCTGTTAAGGCAACTTTGCTAACGATTTTTGAACAACCTCCAACCGAGGCCTAAATGCCGACAATATCCATAAACAACTCTATACCGCCCAATTAGGGAGACAGAGACACAGCGTCCTGTCAGGAGATTTGCATGGCTAAGAGTCTGCGATCAGAGAGCCGTGAGGGATGGCTCAGAGTGACGGGGGCACGCAGACGGATGACTATCATTACGATATTACGGGGACTCACACCTTCCCAATTACTGGCAGGATTCATTAATTACCACTGCATTTCCCTAATAGAATCCGTGCGCCGGCTTATCAGCGCCTTCCCTCTGTCTACCTAAACCCCCACTCAGCAGTCGGTCACCTATGAAAAATTAGACAGTGCAGCTTCGAGGGGCCTATTTAAAGGAGAAAGAAAAATGAACGTGGGAAGAGGAGGGAGAAAGTGCAGTCACGAAGAAGTCGAAAGTAACAGACACAGCGTTCTCTTCACACGGGGTTGTTTTTTCCTTCCTGAAACTGCCACGGAGGGAGATTGGTGGCAGGTGCAGGGAGATATGCTGTGGTGAGTATGGGAACATAACTGTCGCCTTCACACACACACACACACACACACACACACACTCTCTCTCTCTCTCTCTCTCTCTCTCTCTCATTCATTCGCTGCCTAAAATCTTCTAATGACTTTCCATGATATATGAAAATAATATCTAAACTCCTGCCCATGTCTCTAACCTCATCTTCTCTTCCTCCGTTCCCACTAAGCCCCACTTATGCAGGCTTTCTTTTTGCTCCTCTAATACATCAAATTCATATCTGCCTCAGGGCCTTTGCACTTGCGTGACCTTTTCTTCTAGAATGGGGTTTGAACGGGACAAATTCAGCTTGTAGCTTGTTTTTGTATAGCCCTTGTGTTAAAAGAAGTGTTTACATTTTAAAGAGTTAAAAGTGCCAAGACAGAGAGAAAGAAAGGAAGGAAGGGAAAAAGGAAGGAAGGAAAGAAGGAAGGAGGAAAGAAGAAAAGAAAGAAGGAAAGAAAGAAAGGAAAAAAGAAAGAAAGGGAAAGAAAAAGATAAAGAAAGAAAGAAGAAAGAAGAGAAAAGAAGGGGGAAGAGAGGGAAAGGGAAAGGGAGGAAGGGGAGGAAGAGGACTGGGAAGAGGGGGAGGTGAAGGAGAGGGGAAGTTCTGCTGACACCTGGGTTAAAACAACATCCACCCAGATCTTTTCAGAGCTGGCTCATTTTTGACCATTCTCTGCCCAGAGAAGTTTTCGCCGAACACTCACTCTAGAGCGGTCACCTGTCACCTTCTACACTCCTTTGCTTCATTTCCATCATCGCACTCATCCCCAGTGAATGCTAGTTTATTAGTTGCTTTATCCTCAACTCAGGCTGCACATCAGAATCCCCGAGGGAGCTGTTAAAAATACTGATGCCCAGGCCTGACTCTCCGAGAATTCATTTCCATTAGTTGGGAGTGGGACCCAGCCATTGCTGTACATATGTTTTCCAAGCTTCTGCCATGATTCTATTCATAGCCAAGCTGGAGGACCCTTGGCCATTGCCTGTCTCTTCCCACTGGAATGTTGGCTCCGTGGGATCAAGAATGTGGTCCTTCTTGCCTACTGCTGTGGTCTTGGCACCGAGAACAGTGCCTGAGACAGAGGGGTTGCTCGCTCAATGTTCGGTGGACGAATTAGAGAGTATTTATCATCTATACGTACAAAGAATTGAGGACGACAGCAATGTGACAATGACGTAGGATCTCCCAAGCTGAAGTTATGCATCAAAAATGGGTGACAATTCCAGGAACCCTGCGCAGTTGCAGGAGACTTAGCCCCCATTAAGGATAATGGAATGAGAGCCTCCTGGCCTGTCATTTTGTGACTATCAACAGCATTATCGGTTATCAACTGCTTTTACAATTATGCACAATGATTCTCCCCGCTCAAAGATTCAGCAACCACCGAACTCGCTTCCTCTTTTAAATTAAATATACTGAAAAGAGCAGAGATTTCAATCCTTCATCTGTTCACAGATGAAAAAACATTTCCAAATCGTCAGCGATCACATTTTTTTTTTTATTCTAGGGACGGCCAACTGTTCCCAGTGATTTCGATTACATTTCCTACCTATTATTTCATGTAATGGCATCCCTTAAATTTTAAATTAGCTTTGAAGAATAAAAATAATTGAATTCCTGCTGTTTTGTGTACATAGAGGGTGACAGGAGCTAATGTGATAATTTAAACTGTAAATGAGTCTTCACTTTGTGTTCATTAATTACAGCTAATTACTGAATTACAAACCTTCTTGGTTAGGCACTGTTATGTATTCATGTAGCATGTTGAATCTCCAGCTGGTATAAAACTGTTTTATAGACTTACAAGCTGACACACCAAGCTACCACTGAAACAATTCAGTTTGAAAACAAGGGGGGTGGGAACACGTAACTGCAAATGCTTCTTGGAATTAAAAGAACAGACACAGTGCTTCCAACTCATATCTTTGGGGATAGAGGATCTTGCACGTATAATTAGAACAATTCATGCCACAGGAAAGAAAAAGAGCGCTAGGCTGTTCTCCACTCTGGTGCAAATCTATACTATAGCATGTAATTTGTGAGACTCAAGTGTTCTGCCCTTATCTCCTTGTTCCCTAGAAACTAAGCATCATAATTATTTATTAACTGATCCTGCTTTTAATAATAGAAGCATCAAGGATGCCAGAAATCCTGCCCATTTTTCATGACCAGAAAAGGCTGGAAAGAAGATTCAAACAGGCAGGTCAAGGACTAGGTCAAAGTGAATTCTTTCTTATTAGGTTAAAAACAACATTTTTTTTTTTTTTACAATGAGCAAGGCGGTTTGGATTATTAAACATTAGTATCGTCTGCATAATTTCTGCCTCCAGATGGAAGATTGTGATGTCTGGTTTACTGAGATTTTCCTTAAAAGACTTAGTTGGAGAAACTCAAATGGATGCATGATCGCTGTGGCCGGTACAACTGTGTCTCAAGAGGAAATATGCAAAGCCAGTCAGTATGTTCTTGAGCCTCATAGCTGTGTCTTTCATTCATTCATTTGCTAATTTTGCTCGGTATTTATTTGATGAGGAACAAAATGGAAGGTTTGGCGAGGTACCGAAAGATAAATCATCAGGGATTTTACACCTGCCACAGGTAACTGTTGTCCCCTCTGGGTAACGACTCTGATTTGCCTTTGGGGAACCACGTCTCGGTGGTTCTCAGGCCAGATGCTTGTGCGGGGCTCACCCCATTTCCGAGATACCGGGCTGCTCGGATTCCAATCCCGCCAATCCCTGGGCTCTGTTCGCATGGCCACAGTGATTGGACCAGGGATGGGCACGTGACCCAAGTCGGTCCAGTGAAAGGTTTTTGCTGGCACTCATTTCTTTGTAGAGGCTCAGCTAGGGCTTCCTCAACCTGAGGTGGTTTCTGAGCCACCACATAGTGGAGAACATGCCTGGGCATTATGCGTTACGCCGCTACAGAGGAAGCAAGATCCGAGGCCAATGGCATCGTGTAAGCACAAGATCTGGCTTTGCTTGAATCTGGTGACCTCCTTGACCTTCACAGGAGCCAGCAAATTGCTCTGTGCTTAAGCTGGTTTTAGTGGATTTTTTCTGCTGCAGAATCTCGGGTCCTGACTTACACATGCATGATTATTAACGAAGATAAGGACAGATACATGTCACACCAGATCATTCTGTAGATGCCCAGAGGAGGGGAGGATCTTTTCTAGTTTGGAAAAACACGGGACACCAGGACTCTTTCTAGAGGAGATGGTGGGTCAGCAGGGCTTGGAAGTAATGGAAGTCTTTACATGGGAAGAGGCAAGGAGACACTGGACAAAAAGAGACGGGTAAGAAGAGGGCCACTGCATCGCTCCTCAAGAATTACTGTTATTATTGCAAACAAAAATTAATGGAGAACTTACTACATGCTAAGTATTATGCTGAGTGCTTCTCTTGCATTTTCTCCATACAATTTTCCCAGTGGACTTGAGTCCACTGAGAAATTGAGTGGTAATTTTTGTGATAATTGAGTATTATCACACCCATTTTACAGACGAGGAAACTGAGTCTCAGAGAAGTAAAGGGACTCACCCAGAGTCACACAATCAGTAAGCAGGAGAACTGGGCCTAGAACTTAGGAAAATCTGATTCTCAAATCAACTCTCTTTGCCACCATACCGTGAATACCTTTCCTTATTTTGGTTTTTCATATGGATCAGTTTTAAACTTTTGTTTAACGTTCTTTCTGACCTATGTGCTCATCATACTGGACAAAAAGAGACGGGTAAGAAGAGGGCCACTGCATCGCTGCTCTACATCACCCCCGTGGCCTGGTCTTAGCAAGCTCTTTATTTCTTCCTTAGCTTTAGCTCCCCCCTTGGTCTGACTCATCTGCATTTCCTGGCATTTTGCTCTAGAATCATGCACGGTGCCCGACACCCTGTGAGTACTCAGAAACTGGAGAACAAGCTGACTTGCACTCAATTCAAATAGTTTCTTATCTAAGTTTTTTAAAGAACCAGTACGGTTTCCAAACCAAACGGGAACTCCCTGAAGAAAAAGAGCTGGATTCCTGATTCAGAAAGTTTCCTGTCTTTTTGGTGGTTTGGGGATATCATATATCCCAGGTTTTGTTTTTTTTTTTTCTTTTTTCTTTTTTGGTTTTGTTTCTTTTACATTCAGGGGCATTTTAGAAATACTATGTGAAGAGAAAACACGCATTCTCCTTGGGGCAACTTGGCATTGGCTCTAGGCAGACCAGTTTGAATAAACATACCCAAGAAGCAGAGGTGGCCTCGGTGTACCCTCCAGCAGCTGGGTCTCCAGATCTGCCTACTCTCAGCTCAGCCAGGGTGCTCTGAGAAACGGGAGCCCTGGGTGTCAGGCAGATGGTCACGCCATTGTGCGTGGACCCCGAGAAACCTCAGAAATGCCCAGAAACTCCAATATGTCTATGCGGAGCATAATGGCTTCTGTTCGCTTTGTGGCTCTCCAGTCTTCCTGTCCATGTCTTTGTGTTCGTTGTGGCTGGGAGCCGGCCCTGACCTTAATAACTGTGTGGAAATCAAGTCCAATCTCTCTTCAGGGGAAGCTGAAGTGTCTTGCTTGAGTACATCTCGCCTTCGTGAAAGCCATCTTCCTTGTTAGTCTTCTGAACCTTATTCCCAGGACCATATAGCTTAACTTTTGCTATAATTTTGTCTCGCAGTGCTGGTAAGCTCCTTCTCACGATGGTTACAATCTTGATGCGGCGATCCTTGTCATATTGTTCGCACCTTGAGGGTGGAGACAGTGACTTTGGGGTTCCTCCAGCTTGGGTTCAACCCCAGATCTGCTACTTCTGTGAGTGAACTGCAATGAGTCCTGTTGCCTTTTGCCAACTTAATTCCCTCTTTCGTAAAATGTGAGTGATGATAACACCTCGGGGTCCTTGTGACAATTGTATGTGATAGTGTACTTGAAATACCCGGTGCTCGTGGTCGGTGCTCGGATGGTCAGGGTTGTTGTGGTGGTGATAACGGTGATGATGACAGGATCTAATTCTGTTTATATAGGCCCTTGCACCCGTGAACATTTTTGGCCAACAGTATTTGCTTAGTCCGCATTTGGTGATTAATGAATGCTCATTTGGAATGGAAACCCGGTCTCCCAACTCCGTGCTGACTGCTGGGAATGGAGGGCCTGGGGGAGGCAGGGAGAAGAGCGGTGACAGTGCATCCTTGCCACAGGGATAGTCCTTGGGACAGATACGACTGTCCCTTACTCAATATCCATCCCCCCTTCTTTCTTGCTGATGAAATCCTGGCTTCGTTTTCTGTGGCAACGTGCCTGACCAAATACTCATGTCACAGGATCTTGCAGGTAGGGGTGACAAATCACACAGTCTGACTGTGGAAGTTGAAGTGGAAGTTGAAGTGGAATTCTGCTGGGTTTCTGGGAAAGATTTTCCCCCTGAGAAGAGAGGACAAAGGTGGCCAGTACACAGTTATCTCACTCCTTCTCCTACCTTGAATGGGGCCATTGTGTCTAGAGGCAATGATCGAGAGACTCACAAGAGACACCTTCTGACATCACTGACCCATAGGCCCAATGCCACAGAGGTCTCCTCCTGGATGTTGTGATGGTGAGTGAAGAAAATCGTGACTTATTTAAGGCACTGTACGTAGTCTCTTATTTGAAGCCTAAAGCATTCCTAACTTGTAACCTTCTTGCCTTTTTTTTGAACAAGAAAGGGAGCCCTGGAAGCCCAACTGAGAAAACAGATTCTCCAGTTTGGCATGAATAATATGCAGAAATAGCAGCCATCGACTTCCCCTAATAATGCAGCAACAGCACAGAAACCCATTGGCAGAATAGCTAATAATAATAACTGACGTGCATTAAGTATTTATTCTGGGTGAGATGGGGCATACTACTGGGCACACAGTAGGCATTAGGGGAAAATGTGAAACTATGGCATGAAAGCATAAATGACAATCCTACGCTCTATCCACAGCTCCACCAAATGTTTTATCATCTTCCTCCTTCCACCATAGACTTGACTCACATATTTCCTTATCTTTCTCGGAGGAGTTCACAAGGTTCTTGTAAATATCAAATGAGCTACTGGATGTGAAGAGCTTAAAACACTACCCGTCACAAACAGGTGCTCAATATCGTTATTACTGCTCTGGGCCAGGCACCATGTGAAGTGCTTTCTTGCCTTATCTTGGTGAGATTAACACAAGGACAAACAGCTGAGTGGTTGTTGTCAAATCCATTTCATGTTCTGGATGTCAGTTACCACCATCTGTCAAATGTGGATTAAGGCTAAACCAGTCTTCCCTAAACTTCGCGCTGTCAGGCACGACCTTCCTGATTTCTGCCTGTATTCTATTTGTTTTAAACTGTATTCTCTCCATCACAAGCACCTGTATTCACTGTCCTGTTTGTGTTAACCTAATATGTTTCTTTAATTCGAGTCACTTTTTTTTTTCTTTAGTGTTATCCTAAGTAAAAACATCCATGCAATGATAGATATCTATCAGTGCTACTCAACTACGGGTGTTCTTGACTCCCATAGAACATTTGGAAATGTCTGGAGACGTTTTAGTTGTCCCACGGGGGTAGTGATGGCACTGATGGTTAGTCATTAGAAGGCAGAGATACTGCTAAATATCCCACAAGGCACAGGATAGTCCTCACAACCAAGAATGAGTCTGCTCATGAAGTCCATGGTGGTGAAGTTGAGAAACCTCGAAACACGCACGTACACGCATGTGCGCACACACATAAACACAAGTGAATATGCTTTAGAACAAATATATAACCATCCCCCACCCCCAAAATAGCTTATCCAAGTATCATCTAAATCACTCTGTCTCTGTTTAAGAGCAAATTTACCAAACGTTGGGGATCCCCTCATAAGCTGATTTCTTAGAGTCCCTTCCTCCTCTAAAACTCATTGAAGTCAACTTAGAGACAGCTGGTTATTTCTCTTCAAGGTGAAAAAAGACATTTCTTCAGAAACAGAACATCATCTTTGGGAAGAAAAAAAATTCTCATTTCCAAGCAGTTATAAATGTGGCTGGTTGACATGTAGAAATAGCGGATTTTTCAGAGACCATAAACCAAAGGACCTTGAGATACAACCATCTACCTGGAGCAATGTGATGCCCACGGTCAGATCATCCAGAGCACATGCTAATTAAGGGCCCCTCATGTTTCCTGGTAGAGCAGTGGTTCTTTCCATTTTTCCTACCTTGACCCACAAAGCACGCTATTCGTGTGTGCCACATTCCCATGAGCCGAGCCAGGGTACTAGTTACAATTTCCCTTCTGTCTCTAACATTCAAAAAATTCCAGGGTCATGCCAGTGAGTTCCTTGACCACCCTTAGCCTTCAACAATGATTGGAAAGAAATTATTTTCAATTGATGGCAACTGATTCAGAGTCCCAAGACCACATCTGTGCCCTGCTTGTCCAGGGCAATCCTCAACCAGGAGTTTCCTGGCATGGAGTCACTCGTTTGTCAAGGTGAGAGGTTGTAATGAAAAAAGACTGGAGCCAGAGACGCGCTGTGGAAAACATGACACCATGTTTTCTGCACTGAGCTATAATAAAACAACACGTGATGCCTTTCTGGCACTTTAGGGACACAGTTCAGACTTCATCCTTAGCACAATCATGAGAGGTTGTTAGAGAAGGAGTTGTCCTCCCTGTTAGCCAACAAGAAGGCTGTGTTTGGGGAAGGCCCACAAAGCAAGTTCTAGAACTCCATTTCGTCAGTTCCTGATTTGCTGACTTTCCACGTGACTCCAGGCAGCCTAACAGATGCCCCTCCTCTGTATGATGCCCCCTGAGCCTTCCCATTCCTGGAACCAGTGCTTCAGGAATGATCTAGACCAAATCACTTAAAGGCTGAGATATTAGTTGGTGCAGCTTATACAAGTGGAATTCATACCCTTTTGATAATTTGGATAATGAAGGGATTTCTGGAAGGCCACATGATCTGACCCACATATCTTCTTCTGTGCACTGTCCTTCACAACTATCCCTTCCTTGTTGAAGTCCTTACCATAGGTGAGTTTTGCTTAATTGGACACCAGTGTTGGGTCAGGCATCTCGACCTCGCATCGCTCTTTCAATTTGCCCAGAATTCCTGGGAGTCACAATGAAGCTGGGATTTGCTGGGGAAGACCCTGGAGAGGTAGAGACATGCTGGGAAGACTGTGTCAAAGATGTTCTTAGGAGGTGCCCTCCCCTGCAGGTGACAGAGCTCTTCAGTCCAGATTCTTAAAATAAACAGCTCTCCTTCAGACTTCGCAATTTGTAGTCTCTATCTTGGCGTGGGAAATCTGAATCCCTGTTAGCCACTTAGCTTCACCTGCAACCACTGTCGGCTTGTGGCTTTCTCTAAACCCGCAGGGGGTAAAGCTGGATGGAATACCGTCTCTGGGTACACCTGCTGGCATGAGCTAAAGGTGAACTTGCTCGCTTTCTCCCACAGATTTTGGTGTTTCAGTACAGAGGGGTGGGCGGTGGGGGTGGGGATCTGGCATGCAACCCAGAAGAGTAGAGAAAACTGAAATCACACCTCACGTCTCTCCACAAAGGTTTGATTCTCTTTATGAGTATGATCCGCCAATCCGTAATCAAGGGTTAATTTCACAGCTCACTGCTTCATCTAGCATAATATCCATTCAGACTAATTAAATCTGTCTAATAATGTGAGTGTCTTTGTCTTTGTTCTTCCCCTTCTTTGTTTTACACCCTTCACATCTCATCTCCAGAACCACACGCCATCACACTCTACTTGACAAGCAGAATCCATCCCTAAAATTAAAACATTCCTGACCTATCTGCAATGACAAGGCAGGCGAGCTTCACGGCGCTCCGGCCCATGAAGGGAGCTGACACATTTGTTTTTAATTTCAAAAGAGTAGAAAGTGAAGATCTGACCCCGTCAATCAAGCCCCGTGACAAGTTTAATCATTGGTGCCCCACAAAAATCACGGCTAAATAGGAATGCAAATACTGTATCACAGGGCTCTTATAAATGCTAATCAAGGAGAAGTAATCAACTGACAATTTCACTGATCTCTTTTCTGAAGAAGTCACTCAATGCTCTGTCTCTGGGCCACAAAGAGAAGAGAACAGGACAAAAGGGATGGATGAGGTCCCCTCAACCTTCCTTTTATTTTTCCTTCCAGGATATTTCTTTTTAAAGAAAGAATTCGTTCTTTTGATCCATTGTTGAACTTTAAAGCAAAGAACTTACACAGTTATATGTCAAGTGTACTTTATTATCAGCACCCAGGCTGGGCAGAAAATGCACCGAAACTTCCGCTAAAATAAAAATCATCATTTGTCTTTGTCATTAATCTGTTCTCAAATTCTCTTATATCTTAAAAGTGACTGACCTTCACTGTGAGAGGGGAAGAAAAAAAAAGTTTTATAAGTAGTCGAAAATCTGAAAATTATGATCACGGTAACTCAAAAAAAAAAAAAAGAGAGAAGAAAAATTCCTTTTAAAAACTTATTCCAGGGTTGATGAAGTATTTATAATCATCAAGAAGTTCTGAGCCAAGCGTCTCTCCCCTCAGCATGGAGGTTGACTATGCTTAGGGAAAGAAGTCAGAAATTGGAAAGATATTTTTCATCTACCCTTCTACACAGGACCTGAGAGAGCTTTGTGTGCTACAAAGCTTAGAACCTGAGGGTTTTTTTTCTTTTTCTCCTCGTCTTTATTTTATTTTTTTTAACCAGAAGTTCCTAAAGAAATCCAATTATTGGTGACTTTGTACTGTAAACACTGATTTCATGGAATCAAAACAGGCAAAAAAAAAAAGCTGGCACTAAGTTACTCCAAAATTGCCCTACAGTGTTGATCTAGTCCTATAAAAACAGCTGTTGGCAAGATTAATTCTTGTAGTGCTAAGCACCCTAAGTTCCAAAGGTCCTGGGTGGTCTCCTTCATCTTAAGGACAGAAAAGTGAGAATGTCTGGTCCTTTTGTATGTTTCATGTGAGAGGTGGATGGGCCAAATGCAGCCCATTGTCTCTTCTTGTATGGCCCAGGAGCGAGGAATAGTTTTTGCATTTTTAAAAGGTTGCAAAAAAAAAAAAAAGATTTCTTGATATAAAAATTACATGAAATTCACATTTCTGCATCCACGAATAAAGTGTTATTGGAACCTGACCACGCCTATATTCAGATGGATCTTCCAAGGCTGTGTTCATGCTGCATGGGCAGAGCTGAGCAGGGGGCAAAACCCACAAAATCAAATCTGACCCACAAAATCCAATCTATTTACTGTCTGATCCTTTACAGAAAAAGTTTGCTCATCCCTGTTTTATATCAGCATGGAAAATTTGCTAGTTCTTGGCTGTACCTCCATTTCCCCAGCCCCAGAAATTCTTTTTTCCTTAACAACTTGGTCGAGGTATAATTGACAAAGAAAACTGGTTATATTTCAAGCATACAACGTGATGATTTGATGTACGTATAACTTGTGGAGTGGTCACCTGCATAATTTGGTTAATTAATACATCCATCATCTCGCATAGCTACCTTTTTTTGTGTGTATGAGAATGCTTAAGATCAATTCTTTCAGCAACTTTTAACTATACAACAGAGTATTGTTAACTATGGTCACTGTGCTGGACCTCAGATTCCCAGAACAGACTCATCTTATAACTGAAGGCTTATACCTTTTTTTTAAAAGAAAAAAAAAGATTTATTCATTTGAGAGAGAGAAAGACAGAGTGAATGAACAAGGGAGGAGCAGAAGGAGAGAAAGAATCTCAAGCAGACTCCCACTGAGCGCAGAGCCTGATGCAGGGGTTGATCTCACAACCCTGAGATTATGACCGGAGCAGAAATCAAGGGTCAGACACTCAACTGATTGAGCCACCCCAGTGCCCCTGAAGGTGTATACCCTTTGACTAGCATCTTCCCATTTTCCCCATCCTCCAGTCCCTGGAAACCACTATTCTACTCTGTTTCTGTGAGCTCAACTTTTAAAAAAAGTTTCCATATATATAAATTAGTTGACACAGTATTTCTCTTTCTCTATATCACTTAGCAGGTTCATCCATGTAGTCACAAATGGCAGGAATTCCTCCTTTCTCATGGCTGAATAGCGTTCTGCTGTAATGAACATTTGAAATAAATGAACACCAGTGAAGATGCCTCCTGTTTTTCAGATGTCAGTATTCAGTTTACTTGCAGTGAAATGAGCGCCTCGCCAATATATTCTAGACCTTGGACCTTCTTTGGCTTTCAGCCACCCCTTCCATGGCCTCAGGGTCTGGGGACAGGCAGTGTTTCCCCTTGTGGGATCAATCACGGAGCGTCGGGTGCTGCTGGCTGCTCCTCTTCCCGGTAACATTGCTTCAAATTAATATCTAATTCATTTTGGAATAATAATGGTACTCTAAAAATAGAACATTGACAATAACAACAAAAACAACCAAAAAAGAACGCAATTCTCTATTTCTATTCTGGTGCATAGTCCCAGAGACTCAGAGTGGCGGAAGTGATAACGCATATGCTGGGAAATAAAGAGGTCGGTCAGTTTGTTGCCTCAACAATACCACCGCAGGAAATCATGAGAGATGATACTTCTTTCTGCCAGCTGTGTTCAGGTACTCAATATATCTACACACACATATGCACCTACTCCTCCCCCATATTTAAATAATAGTTATTCACAATGTTCTCTTAATATTTTCAGGGCAGTTTTGTTATCCTCATTTTATAGCTAAATTGCTTTTCCCGGGGTTGGGGTAATGGCTCTCAAGTGGGGGTGACTTGCCCCTTCACACAAGAAGGAAGAGAAGGAGTCCTGGGGTATGAGGAGGGCACAGGGGCCATTTGGCAACGTCTGCAGACAGTTTTGGTTGTCCTGACTCTTGGAGGGCACAGATCTCCTGGCAGGTAACGGACAGAAGCCAGGGACACTGGCAAACACTACACGACCCTACGGGACACCCTTCCCAACAGAATGATTTGGCCCCAAATATCAATTCTTTTGGGGTTTAGAAACCCTTAGTTAAGGAAACAAAATAGTGCAAGGTTATTGACTTTGGAGCTAGGGAAACCTACATTTAAAACAAAGTTTCTCAACCTTGGCACTATTGACATTTGGATGGGATAATTACTTGCTGTGGGGTGGGGGGCTGTGCTGGGCACCATAGTGTGTAGTAGCATCCCAGCCCTCTAACCACTAGAGGGACAACTAAAAACATCTCCAGACAATTGTAAATGTCCTTTGCTGTGCCAAGGTGCCATGGCTGAGAACCACTGGTTTAGAGTACGAGCTGGTTACTTGCTGCCTTGCTCATTTTGGATGAGTTACAGACTGTCTCCATGCATCATTTGTCTAACTGGTCAAGGGAAGGGTGAACCACTGCCCCTTTCCATCTAGCTGTGCGGGTTAAATGTGAGGAATGAGAAGGCGTGTCGTCAGGGCATTTCCAGAACCCGTCGATATAGGGGGATTTTCCCAAACAAAGCAAATATTCTTCAACTAAAGAAAACACTGAAGGAAGGAATGAATGCAGATGTTTTGGGTTTGTTTTAAATTTCCCCGCCTCCCATCTAGACCCCTCCCAGGCAGCCTGCCCCTCCCCTCCTAGCTCCCACTTCAAGAACAGAATTTAAGGAGGCCTCCTTGGAGCCAAGTGGCAAGTCTTGCCCAGGGTAGACTGAAGGCAGCCTTCATTTTCACCGCTAAGGAAGCCGGAACTCCGAAAAAGTATAGAATTTGCGCGAAGTATCGTAGCTTGAAGGCACCAAGGCTGATGTCCAAGCACGCCAAGGTCCAAATACATATTTTCATAAGGTGATAAGGGTTTCTCATCTGGCCATGTGCTTTTCTGTGTGCCCTTGGGTAAATCACTGCACCTTTCTGACACTTTGTTTTCTCATCTGTAAAATAGAGCTAAGACTGCCTTGAGGGGTCCAGTAGGCAATGCCCTTACTAGGGGGCTGGCCCAAAGCAGGAACCCTGATCACTGCTACTAACTGTGTGTGTCATTATTTGTATCTATGGTCCTAACATCGCGTCATGTTGCTCCCGGGGTCCTGACAGTAAACGGAAGGAGACGGTTTTTGAAATAAATACGAGCGCATTCAGGAGTGATTACGATAAATATATTTTACAAGTGAAACAATGCGGTTTTGTTCTCCCCTCCTCCCAGCATTGCTTCCTATCCAATGGACTCTAGAGCATCACGAGGAAAGCCCAGCCTTTGAAAATTGATCCTGTGCAGGTGGTTAAGGCGGGATCTAACTGGCGGGTGTGTATATCACAGTGGAAGTCAATTCATTCTAACTCCGAGGCGGCTTGAGTGTGGGCGGTTGTGTGTGTGGCTCTGTAGGGGACAGTTCTTTTTTTTTTTTTTAAGATTTTATTTATTTATTTGAGAGACGGGGGGGAGAGAGAGAGAGAGAGAGAGAGAGAGAGAGATAATTGAACTGGAAGGAGAGGAAGAAAGAGAGAGAGAGAGAGAGCGAGCACTGAGCTGGGAGGAAAGGGAGAAACAGGCTCTCCATGAGCAGGAAGCCCGATGTGGGGCTCGATTCCAGGACCCTGGGATCATGACCCGAGCCAAAGGCAGACACTTAAGGGCCTGAGCCCCCCAGGCGCCCTGCAGGGGACAGTTCTGAAGAGTATAAGGTTCCCTTCTTTTTGAGAAGGTATTGAGATGGTACACATTGCTGAGCAATTTTCCTTTCGTCTTATCCCTTTCTAACTACCACTTCTTTCCTGTAAAACCACATGGATCAATCTGGTCGGAATCACCTTTGTGTTCTCCACATACAGGGCTGAAATATCACAAAAAGACCAGAGCCAGGATCTGCAATAGGTCTGTTTTACTCGTTTCCCCCAAACTGTGCACTGGTAAGTTTGGGTCACTGAGTTCTGAGGGAGGTGACAGCAGCCACACGCTCTGACCTTCCTTGGCCCATGTTCACCTGCTCTGTGGATGTGACTTCTGTGGTGTAGACAGCGGGTCTTGTCCCTCCCTGCCCCATCTCCACCTAGACCTAACTTAACACTTAGCAAAGGGGGAACTCAGCGGGTCTTTGTGCAACAATCCCGTGTGGGCCAGAGAATCAAAACATTGTGCACCATTGTGGAGGAAGGGCCCTTCATTTAAATCACAGTTTCCCAAACTGGTTTCCATGGAAACGCAGCTCTGCGGGATGCCGGCAGGTGTTATGTGAAGGGACGGCTGTATAGTCAAGTATGTTGGGGTGAACGTGCATTCAACAAGACTTCATTGCAGCTCTTGGCCTGGTTTTTTCTTTTTCTTTTTCTTTTCTTTTTTATGCTAATGGTAATACAAACTCCAAAAGTGGCATCTGCTGCATGCAGTATTTGCAAAACTTATTGGACCCCCTAAGTTTTTTTTTTTTTTTCCAGAAAGCATCTGGTGGGATTGGTGTTCCAAGGAATGCAATCTGCAGAACTTTTCTCGAACAGCCGACTTGCCTTGGGGCTCTTGAGGTCATTGCTATTTTCCTCAGCCTGGAGTGGTCCTTCCCAGCTATCTGCACAGGTCACTCTCTCACCTTGGCTGCCCTCCCAGCAAGGACTTCTCTGACCCCTATTGCAAACCCAGCATCTTCCTGCGCTCCCTTCCCTCCTCTCCCTCCCTGCCAGCACAGACTCATGATTGTTTCTGTGCGGCCCTAAACTAATATTACATGTTTTACTTTCCGGATCCCTTCCCCCTCCAGAGTGTGAGCCTCACGGGGGCAAGGTCTATGTCCTTCTAAAGCATTCAGCTACACAGAAGAGCCCAGCACAAGTAGGCACTTAATAAGTCAATGCTAGGGGCGCCTGGGTGGCTCAGTGGGTTAAAGCCTCTGCCTTTGGCTCAGGTCATGATCTCAGGGTCCTGGGATTGAGCCCCGCATCGGAGTCTCTGCTCAGCGGGGAGCCTGCTTCCCCCTCTCTCTCTGCCCGCCTCTCTGCCTACCTGTGATCTCTCTCCTCTCTGTCAAATCAAAAAACAAAATCTTTAAAAAAAATTAAAAAAAATAAGTCAATGCCAGTTGAATAAATGAACGAGTAAATTTACAAATCCCTGCTTTACACATGGGCAGAGACCCAGAGGGGAGAGGTGAATGGGTGATCCCTGCGTGATGACATTGGCCATCAAGCTAAGCAGGGTGTATGATTTTGGACCCTCCAGTTAGGGCTGCTGTGGGGATTAAGTAAAGAACGATCACGGTGTCTTGTGCACCGTGGAAGCTCCATGCATCACCGGGAGGATGACAATGACCCTGAGCACGTACCTTATCGCTCATCCCCATGGCAACACTGCAAAGTAGACCTTTCCATTTTGCAGAAGAAGAAACAAAGGTCCAAAGAGTTTAAGTGGCTTCCTTGGGGGTGTGGCAGTGAGTAAGGGCAGCCCAGTGAGAGCCCCACCGTCTCACCTACTGTGTGTCTGCAGATGCGGGGCACAAGTGGGACAAAACAGCCTGGTCCACAAAAGCTCACTAAATCCCTGAGACAATTGATTTTTTCCCTTTCGGCTCCAAAATTAGCTACAACTTTTCGACAAGTCTTGGCTGTTTTCTCAAGTTCTCACCTGTGGCATTAGGTTTGCTGCACGAGATGGCTCATCCTTTGGGAGAAAGAAGGGAGCTGACTGCAGAGGGCCGGCGGGGGGGTGCGGGGAGATAGGAGGACAACCCTGGACATTTTTATTCCAGCCTAGAGGAGTCAGGGACCTCACCCACTTGAATTTCCTCTTAACCATCCTAACCTCACTCATTCCCTTCCCTGGGCCGTCTTCCTGTTGGTGCCTTTGGGGACGGGGCTGGGTTGGGAGGGATGGAGAGGAGACGACTTCGGGTTCGGGTTAATCTCCTTGAGAACCCAGAGCTCCTTACTTTTGGCATCGACTACAGTCATTTGGGAAATCCGCATGGGATCCTCAGGCAGGGGCAGGCTAATCAAGAGGGCTGTTTGGTGCAGCTGCTCAGAGAATCCAGGACCACGGCTTCTGTGATGTATTCTATTGCATTCTGTAATTCAATCCAGATCCGGGGCTCTTCATTCCCATCGGAAGAAAGGGGACAGTGGGGAGTATGGAGAGAGAGGCTCCCCCACACCTACTTTAGAAGACAGACTCAGAACAAGTGACATCCGGAAACCAGGCATTTTCACCCACTTCTGTCTCCGTGGTGTTGCTCCTCCGTGTTACTCGGGCTCTGCTTAAGTCTCCTCTCCCTGGAGAGGTCCTTCCTTACCGTCCTAGCTAGGGGGCCACCCCCTCCTGCTTCTCCCCCGCCCCCAGCCTTACTGAGTATAATTGACATATAACTCACTCCTAGGGCATCAAACACTCATCAGTAACGGATACTATCTTGTTTATTCACTTGCTTATTTGTGCCTGTCACTAAAATGCGGCTGCATGAGATCAGAAATCTAGTTCGCCTTGCTCCCTGTGTTTTTCCCCACGTCTGAAGCAGTGCTGGGCAGAGGCGGCCAGGACTCGGGAGCATTTGCAGGCTGAGTGATTGATTGCATTAGGTATGTCCTGGATCTCTCTGCAGCAAGAGACTGTCACAGAAGGAGGGTTATTGGGGAGAACGCATGCACCAGATCTGTTTTTTATTTTTCAGTAATGACCGAGTGAGAAAAAGGGGGCAGCTGAAGCACAAGGGACTTGGGTTAGACGTCAGGAACTTCCTGCTGGGCTGAGTTGGGGCATTAGAATGCATTATGGAGGGAAGCTATGCAAAACTCCTGTTGAGTAATTTTTTTTAAAGATTTTATTTATTTATTTGACAGAGGGAGAGAGATCACAAGCAGGCAGCGAGGCAGGCAAAGAGGCAGGCAGAGAGAGAGGGGGAAGCAGGCTCCCCGCTGAGCAGAGAGCCCGATGTGGGGCTCAATCTCAGGACCCTGAGATCATGACCTGAGCTGAAGGCAGAGGCTTTAACCCACTGACCCACCCAGGTGCCCCTAATTTTTTTTTAATGTAGGGGAATATCCTCAGTCATATTTATAAGTGTGATGACCCCAGGACTCCCTTCTTCTGTGCTATCTCTCTCTCTAGAACCTTCTTGCCTCCTGGGGGCACTTGTAATGGCCCCGCAGAGGAGGCGGGGAAGTGCTACTGCCATCTAGTGGGTGGAGGCCAGGGCTGCGGCTCAACCCCCTCCAGCATAGGATAGACCCTACTCAGCAGGACAGCGTGGCCACGGTTGGGAAAACACCTGTTCCAGATGGTTCCTTTTGCTGTTTTCAAGGGTCCCCGGAACCCAGCTCCACTCAGGGAGTCTCCAATTCAGGGGCGTGTGAGAGCCAAAAACGAACCAATAGATTATTTCTCTACATGACCAAAGGAAGTCCTATGATTACTGTTATTCGCTTTTATACGTTGATTGTGTGACCCACAAATACGCATGGGTCATTGGCTTTGTTCTCTGCATGACGACAGATCGGGGCTGGCAAACTTTTTCTTAAAGCTCCGGGTGCCGGGTGGTAAATATTTTGGAATTCCTCAGGCCCCAGGATCTCTGTACCAAGTACTAAACCACTGTAGGGCGAAGGCAGCACCATAATGAGCGGGTGTGGCCGTGTTCCCGGGAACTTGATCTACACAAAATGGCAGCGGGCAAGATCTGGCCCCAGACAAGGATGCCAATCCCTGTTCTAGATGCTGAAGCCACAGAGGTAAAAAGAGCAAAGACCTGGTTCCCAAGGAGCTTACGGTCCAGAGGAAATCTCCAAGTGAATGAAAGCTGACGATAGTACAAAGAAATGAGGCCAGAGAGCAGGTTTTCTGGATATTCCTATGTCCAGAGCCTCTGGGGCTATGGATGAAGTCTGTTCCATATTTGGATCTCTAGTGCTCTATTTACCACCACCCTCATTCTGATGGCCACTGAGACCACCCACGCCCCGCTGGGTGGAGCCCCTGAGAGTCTTCACCCCCTCCTCTTCCTCTGATCCCGGCTGTAACTCGCAGTGAGTTACACTGTGGGCTCAGACAGCCTCCTGCTCCCCCCCCTTTCCCGTGAGCACCAGGGGTGCCCTCCCGCACTGCCAGTCTGACTGTGTGGGCCCCCTGTTTAAGCCCTTCCCTGGCTCCCTTGCCCTCCCGGTAGCTGGTGGATTCACGATGATGTGCACACCCACACGGGCACGCACACACACATTCACTCAGCTTTTTTCAAAACGTCAGTTTAACCAAAAAGGTGCAAACAATTAACAGTTAAATTTCGTCTTTCTTCTCTTAATCCAGACTTTCCCTAAGTCTTCGAATGCGGCAGTGCCCGAGGATGTGTGTTTGTGTGGTGTGGACGTGTCTACACACACACACACACACACACACGCCTACGTATAGAATATGCTCACATATGCACACATAATGCGTACGTATCATATTGTTTTGCTGCTATGCATTTTCTTTTTGTTTATTATTGGTAGTATGGGGCTAAGATATGACAGGGATTTGGGGGATTGTACAGGTGAGTATAGATAGGTACGTTATTAGGATAAGAAGAGTGTGTTCTTCAGGACGTCTGTGTGGGTAGGTAGGGGTGCATGGGGCAGGGGCAAGGGTGGAGAGTTAAGGGAGGAGCAGAACACGTGGGATCGAGCAGCAGGGCCGCGGGCCGCGGGTGAGGGCACACCGTTGTGAGCGGCCGTGCCTGCTTCTCCCGAATCAACTATATTGATCATTTCATCTTTGCATATTTTAATTTTCTCTCCCTCAGGCATTTCCCAAGCTGTGCACTGGACTAAAAAAAAATGAATCTTAGACAATCGCCAACCTGGCATTTCACTGATTTTTAATGTGTTTATTGTCTAAGTTATCAACAGAAGCCTTAAGGGCTTTTGGTAATGGGGTATGTTAAAGACAAAGGAAGAAGAGAGACAGGAAAGAGATTTTCTTCTCTAGGTGTTGTCTTCTTAATTTGCATAAATGACAATAGTGAACATCTCGATTTGCTGCCACCTTTGTAAAGCTTGTCGTTGGAAATCAGCCACCATATATAATAATAACCTCTATTTATATACGACAGGGCCTGTCCTCAGCACTTTACAGATATGATCTCAATCAGTCCTCTAAAAACCCTTAAGAAGCTGCTTATTCTTATCTGAAAAAACCCAAGGCACGGAGAGGTGGCATTTCTCATCTCAGGTCGCCCAGCTGGGAGGTGGCAGGACGAGGGTGAGGCACTGATCTCCCCCGGCCAGGGTGCCTGGGTGACTTTCCCGGGGGTAGCAGCTTGGCCAGCAAGAGAGATCAAAACCATGTACTTGCAAATCCGAGTTCATGGACCCTGGTTTTGTCTACTGCTATTAGCCACCGAGCTTAGTCTGGCTTTCTCTTTTAAACGAGATTTTTCCTGGGGAAAAAAAAAATAGCACAAGAATTCGGTAAAGAAGTTCAAACACCACGAAAGATAGACCTCCAACCCCAGGGCTCATTTCTGATCTTTCCTAAACTATTTCTATATAAATAAACGCCAGTACCTACACACACACGCACACACACACACATACACACACACACACAGGATTGTTTTTTAGAAACAACTCGGCTGAGTATAATTTATGTATTTTTAATGCAAAGGTGAATACTATAGACCTGGATATTTCCATTAAAGACTCAACCTTATGGTTGTTCTACACCGAAACATGGGGATTTACTTCATTCTTTTTATTTTTAAATTATTTTTAAAGAATTTTATTATTTATTTATTTCAGAGAGAGAGAGAAAGAGACAGGATGAGCTATCTCAGGAGCTTGAGATAATGACCCGAGCGAAAACCAAGAGTCAGATGCTTAACCAACTGAGCTACCCAGGCGCCCCCTTCATTCTTTTTAAAGGCTATATCATATCTCCTGATATGAAAGACTAAAAATGCTTCTGCAGTTCCAATGGGCAGAAAATACCCCATTTATGTGTGGTACTTGGCCTCTATTAATTAATTTAATTTCCTATGTGCCATATGAAATAGATACTTTGATAGACCCATTTCTCAGATGAGAGAACTGAGGCATAGGGAAGTGAAGTGACTTGCCCGAGGTTGCACAACTTGCAAATGGGAGAGCTAAGATTCAAGCCTAGTAGTCTGACATCAGAGCCTATGGCTTTAACTGCTGCTGTATAGGTGCAGCCAATATTCCTATGAACATATCTTTAGATACATGCTCAGATCCGTGTAAAAGGTGTATTTGCAGTCATGAACTTACAAGTTGAAGGGAATGAATGCTTAAACTTCTGTAGCGGACAAAAATTGTCATCAGGCTCTGTAAAGGGGTAAAACCATTTACGATGCCATCACCAGTGCACGGTCCCTTCTCTGAAGATGTTACATCCTTTATCCATACATGGGAGAAGTGGAGTGGACTTCTATCTTAACCATGAGTGTGTCTCCCCTTTGGATAGAAAGACAGAAACCACCTGAATCCATCTTGGGCGACTTCTAAGTGTCTTGACTTCATCATCCTCTGTCAGAACAAGCTCGTCCGCTATGCCCCTCTCCTGTGTCGTCCCCATGAAGGCACATTTGCTCGCTGCCTAGCAACTCTACCAGCACTCACATCGTTACTCATAAGGTGCTTAGTTCTGGCAAGACACCGGAACCTCTTATGCCCATTGAGTCATGCTAATTAGCGGATGGCATAAGCAGATGGGGAAGGGAGGGCATGATGGGGGGCGAGGAAGGCTGTTGCAGCGGGGCTCTGCCCGGTCTGTGCTCAGAGGACCCGTGGCTCATTTGGGATGAACAGGACCTGTGGCGTGTAGAAGATCAACTGAGTTCATCTCATTCCTCCACCTGCCTCTAGATGGCCCAGCTGACGGTGCAACGAGCATCTCTGCTTCTGGCTTCGCACCAAGACGCACACGGGTAGAAGATAGGCAAGAAAAAGACATCCTCCATCTCAAGTGTTGCTTGATATCAGAGACTCAAACCATTGACTGGAGAACTTGGCCTGAAGATATGTTTTTTTGTTGTTGTTATTGTTTTGTTTTATTTTGTTGAGCTGCACAGTTGAGCTACACTGGATTTGAAAAATCCGGAGTAGTTGCCAACAAGTTCAAAATCAGAAAATTTCACGTAACAGCTTCTTCTGAAAAAAAAAAAAAATGGGGAGGTCTGGCAACTGGTAACTCTGGGTCCAAATTTCTGCATGGAAGGGACTAGCTATTACCCCTTTTGGACTAGGCAAGGGTTCTGTAGTTCACCACACTCCCCACCACTCCCTGTTGCCTCCCATGCTGGCTCTGAATTCATTTCTGTCTGGCTCCTAGAGGCGTATGACTTCAGAGTCCCTGCTCTAGGTTCTTAGCATATAGCACTTAATGTACGCATGCATGAATGCATGGATGTATGGCTATGCGTGTTTTATTAATATTTACTGAGCACATACTATATGCCAGGCCTTGTGCTGAGGAGTTTAGTGGAGAATGAAACCAATGTGGTGCCCAGTTCTGGTCTTCAGGGTATCCCCACTAAGGAGAGGAGCCTCATTAAAAAGACAGTCACCCAGAAGACTACTTAATTACTTTTCCTCAAGTGGTAAGGGGGAAAAGCAGAATGTGTGAAAACAGTCCAGCAAGGGATCTAAACACATGGGGGAGAAGGCGTGGGGAAGCGTTTCACGTACTCTGGGTATTATCCTTAATTTTGCATTGGAGAACACCGTGTCAGGGAGGGCCGGGATAAATCTTCACGCTCCGTGGAAGTGGGGCTGGGGTTGAACCAAGGCCATCAGGATGCGGATCCTTGTTTTTCTGCAGGAGGGTCTCCAAACGCTCAAGAGGAATAGGTGCCTGAGGAGATGGCGGGGGTTTACTTGGAGAAAGTGCTCTTATCCTGCTCTGAGTAGGGGGAGGAAGACTGGTACTGATGTGCCCTCTGGTACCTTCGCCCATGCGACTTTGCCCAGTCGCGTGCATGGCACGATTTCCAAGAGCTGGCCCCGCGCTTTTGCCCGAAGGAGCCCTCTGGCTGCCAGTGCACACTGGGACCCTTGCAGCGGGTGAACGAACAGCGAATTGTCGCTTAACTACACATCTCGTGGCCCCCAGCTAGCAAGTGTTGCTTTGCGAATATCCCAGCTCCCTCCTCCATGGTGCACTATCTCTGGCCTCTGGTCTCCACCGGCTCCCAGAATTCTCTGCGGGACCAAGTGCCAATGAGCCACGCGATAATTTGTAGGATAAGATGCTCTGTGTCGGCTGCCTTCCCTTCCCTGTCTCACCTCCTCGCTGTCCTACGGGTGTTCCCTGGCATCAGGAATTCTGGTCCCAGGGGTGGCTTCTGGGCAAACCCCAACTAAACAAAACCCAAGCCTAGCTGGGGCAGGGGTGGGAGGGGAGGTCGGGGACATGGTTTGGCCGACCTGGGGAGACAGAAAGCCCTGGTACCTGGGCCCCACCCAGGGAGCTGGGACAGGGGGCGCTGAGGTCTGGGACCGGCCCAGAGCAGAGGGTGTCTAACTGCTCATGTGGCATTGCGGGACGAAGCTGCTTGCTTGGACCAGCCTGACCTCTGAGAATCTGTCCAGGGAAGGGCTGGGGAGAGTTTGTTAGGGGGCTACACAGGAATGAGCTGTGGGGGGTGCCGAGGCATGGCCAATGGGGTTGTCCCTCAGCCAGGGAACCCTGACACTTGGGAACAGAGTGGAGAGTCGCAGTTTGTCACCTGGGGGAGGGAGACAGCCGTCTGGATCAGGGAACAGCAGGAGAGAGGACCCAGAGAAGAGGGAACCATTCGAAGGACCCAGGAAAACCCAGTAGCTGGGGACTGAATGTTTGCGACTCCCCCCAAATCTTTCTGTTGAAATCCTAACCCCTGATTTGATGGTGTGAGGAGATGGGGCTTTGGGAGCCCTCTTGAATGGGATTGGTGTCCTTATAAAAGGGACCCCAGAGAGCTCCCTGCCCTGCCCACCAGGTGAGCACTACCCCCGATGCGGGCTCTTGGAAGCTCTGAAGTCGCTGTCAGCAGGCGGGGGAGCCCCGAGGACATACAGAGAGGAGCCCAGCCCCTCTCCCGCAGGGGCTCCGACCCACAGCAGGAGAAAAGATCTTGCGAAAGGAGAGAAAAGATGTGCTCACTCTAGAAGAGCATCCCTGAGTTGAGTCTTCAAGTGACCACGGGCCTATCTTCCCTGGGAACTAATAGAAAAGTCTATGACTTTATCCAAGGAGGGGTTGTCTACCACCTCTGAATAGCTTTTAAATGGAGAAAGAAGTAAAATGATGCTTTGATCCCTCTTCAGTCGACGTGCATATCCACCAAAGGGTTACATGTTTCATGCTTATTCCTTGCGCTTGTTCTGTGTGGGCTATTTGTTAAATGCTCTCGCTCAGATTGGCTCCGTGAATCCCTCTATGAGGGAAGAACTCTGATTAGTCACATTTAAGGGAAGGAGAAGTTATGTAAGCCTCCCGGTGGCCTGCGCAGGGCTGGGATTGGAGGCCCGGCCTGTCAGGCCCTAAAGCCCTGACCCCGACGGCTACCTGACGGCCATAAGGCCGCGTTCTCTTGGGACCAAGCCTCCTGAAGCTGCCTGTGGTTTTTAGGGAGAAGCTCGTGACTTCTCTGCTTATGTCAGTTGGTGCTAAGTCTGGACGGACCTGAGTTTGGAGCCCTGCTGGGACTTGGCCTCATGCTCGGAGAGTCAAGGGGGTGCCGAGGCCAAGGTCCCGGCCAGGGAGAGACTTCAGGTCAGAGGACACCTCCACTAACTCATCTGTAAAATGGGGGCAGTATTTCTCACCGTGTAGGAGAAGATGCCCTCAAAGCGCTAACCACAGTGCCTGGCATAATGAAAGGGCTCCATAAATGACAGTGACAATAAGATTAGACTCAGAGCACAGGGAGATCGGCAACAGGGAATTACGGCTCATATTAACATGCTTTCAAAACCGTAGCGGGGATCAACGGTGCACGTTTCAAATTTTCATAAATGTAACAAAGGTGCTACTGGTGCCGTAAAGGGTGAAGAGGGCAGCACGTTCACAACCTCTTCTTCGGGTGCCCCGGACCCCAGGTTCAGAAAGCAATGCGTCACAGAAGCCCATTCCCTTGATTGCAGTGATGTACCTTCTCCTCCAGCAATTTCATTTTCCCATGGAGATCTTGCTCAGGAGCCCGGATCTGAGCTGACCTCACGTAGCGATGGCTCCGAGTGTTTGGCTTTCTCTTGCACCAGAGGCTTCTGAGTGCTGTGTGCTCCTGGATGTGTCTCGAGCAGGGGAGTGTGGGGAAGAGGCGTGCTAGTGGTTTCCGGGCAGACGGACGGTAGGAAGTCAGTGGCCTGCCTGGAGTCAGCAAAGGAGGCTCGGCACTTCCTGGAGTCATCTTTATCCTGCGATGTACCATCTGCTGGAAGGAATCGTAGAATCCACAAACGAAGATGTGCATTCTCCAGGCCCCATTCAAATGGGCCACTCGAGGCCCTGCCTCCACCTTGGCAAGGCCCCAGGGCTACGTGTCATTCACGGAGCCATCAAAGGTTCCGTTGGCCTAGTAGATAAAGGGCTTGCAGTCCCAACTCTGAAAGGAAAGGGTCCATCTCCTCTTCACGAAAGAATTCCTAGGCATTCCTAAGTCACAGGCTGTCATATATCAATATTCCTTGTATCAAATAACATACTGAAAACAAGGCCTCCATTAATTTTTTTAAAAATATTTAAGCTGATTAGAAAGTTGGTTCTGTATTTGATTAAGTTCTGCAGAAATTGGGCTTGTGATGAATCATTGAACAAAGACATTTTTTTTTTTTGGTACAGCAATAAAGCCTCAAATGATTAATTAAGGGCACAATGCCAAAACAAGTGTCTTTGTTTAAAACGCAGTGGACAAGACAGCCTTGGGAAAGTTGATGTCTTAAGTAGACGCCACAACATGTTTTTAATTATGTTCAGGAAGACGAACAAGAATAGGAATCGCCAACTGTTCAGAAAGATAATTTTTTTTCGAAGAAAGATTAGAATTAAAAAAAACAAACAGTGCATTATTGATTTAACACAAATGCCATTTGTCGGGCCTTTTGTAATTTCCTTATTCGTGTCATCATTCTAGAGTTCACACCACCCGCCCCCTCTCGTGTGATAGTGCTTGGCATCCATTCAGCTCTCAGCAATATGATACAGTAAATACGCGGTGACTGCTCATATTAAAATGTTTTATTTGTTGTAACTGTACAGATGATCAAACCGTGCAAGTCCTAAATTATCCCAATCATTGCCCAGGCTAATCGGAAGAGAGGGAATCAGGGACCGTCTCTGCGAGACGAGCAGACAGGCCTAGGGTGTAGGGCGAAGCTGTCAGTTGGAAAAGAAACAACAGGAGAAAAGTTTACGCAACAGCAGCTCTCTGTGGCAGCATCCGGAGAACAGCCCACCGCTCCGTGGAAACCCACATCGGCGGCCCGGGTGATGCGCGGAGTGAATGATGCATTTGGAAGTGGCTTAACTTTGGTTGCATCAGGCGGTCAGATTCCATTTAGATCAACGTGTCCTATCTCAATATTCATGGTAATGATGGGCTGAGCTTTAAACAAGGCCAGCTCTTAATTGTAAAATGCTGGAGACAGACTAGGAGCCTCACGGTTTGGCCTTTTTCCCCTAACCTGTCAGGAAATGGCCTCCACTCATTTGGAAATCAATGGAAATATTGTAGAGTGGGGGCTGCGGGCTCTGGATTTCAAGAAGTCATTTAGATGTGTCACTCAGGGGGACGCGCGGCTCCCAGTCTCCCTTGTTGCCCATCCCACTAGGTTTGAAGAAATGGTTAATTATTCATTTTGCTGGTAAGTAATGGCTTTATCTTATCATACGCATCAACATGAGTAGAGAATGGGTTGAGAACCACGCAAGTGTGGCTCTGTCTTCTGGAAGTTCCTTCTCTCCAATCATGTGGTTTGCATCCCTGCTCAGTGCTGGGCTTTGTGCGGAGTGCTGGAGACATCGGGGTGAACAGGCAGGCTCTCCCCTCAGAGAGCCCAGACTCCAGACTTGACCAACTGAAGGAACTGCGTTTCTGGGGGGAGGACTAGCATTCTGGGCCCTGGACCACTGGAGGCACGGGGAGGGTCCAAGCATAAAGTGACACCGACTCTGCTTTCCCTCCAGGAGGACGCTGAGAACTTGCCGCCCTGACGTTGACTCGGGACGCCAGAGAACCTGGTTTGCCAGCGACCCCTTCAATCAGGGCAACAAATAGGGCCTGTCTGCCATATTCATCCCGCCGCCTGCTTTTGTTTAAGTTGTGCGGGGGAGAATGGCTTTCATGTTTTCTAAATGGTGGAAAAAAAACCAACAACCTCCAAAAGAATAATAATATTTGTGATATGTCAGCATCCAGAAGTAAAGATGTTTTGGAACACGGTTGTGCCCGGCTGTCTCGAATGCGGCCTCTTTCGGGCTCTGCCACGACTCAGCTCCACGCCGTGGCACGAAAGCAGCCACGGACAATGGGTGGGGTTGTTTTCCCACACAACATTTCCACTGGCTTGTCCACAGTTTGCCAACCCCTGACTTAACTGAAGTCCTTAGAGGCACGGCAGGAATTCGGCTACTTCCTCCTCTGGGCCTGGCCTGACATGAGGTGAGAGAGGAAACATGGGACGCCATGGACAGGAAGAAGCTGTGCAAACATGGCTTCTGTTCCTGCTCATTTTCCAGAAGATTCTACGGCCTGGGCTTCCTAAGAACGGAGCTTGTAGGGATGTGCCAATCCACATCCCTTTTGTAGGGTGACGATTGGGTTCAGCAGATGTCCCCCATCCCGGAGAATATGCTGAATGTTTTGGGAGGAGAAATGCTTTCTTGAGCTCCGTGGGATGGGAGTGGGGAGATGAAGCCTCTTGAGGGCCACATGGTCACTCGGCACCTTTTCAGCAAAGGTCTTTGTTTCACTGAACATGTCAGGGTGCTGGTGGGAGGGACTGGGGGTGACTGGAATCTCCTGCTGAGTGGGGAGAAGCAGGACCGGACGTAGACGGGCCCAGAAGGGCTCAAGAAGAAAGCTGAGCTTGGGTGGCAGGCAGAGGAGGAGAAAGGACTCCTGGGATTGTTTAGAGAAATAGCGAGAGGCTTTATTGTCCGGCTGCGGGATGTCACCCCACTTCTGTGTTTTCCTGTGAAAACTTGCCCGTGACTCTGTTACTCGCTGGTGCTTTGGTGGGAGAGGATTCTCTTGAGGAAAACTGAATTGGGGCCAAGTTCTGCTTGGGGCTGGCATCAAGTGAGAAAAGGGACAACACGGTGGGCGAGGAAGATGCGGGATAAGCTGACATTCTTGATGTCACCTCACCGGGGTCCCCGCCGCTGTCACGCCCTCCCTCCACTGGCATGGGGCCGTCCCTGGGCTTGTCATCTGAAGTAGCCACCCTCCCTCATTCTCTAGCCTCCCCACCCTCAGGCCCTGCTTTAGTTTCCTTCAACGTGCCTATGATCACTTGACATGCTGTATAATTATTTGGTTTTGCCTTGGTTGTTCTCCCTTGTGTAAGGTCCATGAGAGCGAAGGCCATTGTCTGTGTTGTTCACTTCTGCAGCCCTGTGCCTTCGAACAATGCCTGGCTTGTAGTAAATGGGATTCATTTGTTCAATGAAGGCTCCAGGGGATGCAGGGGGTTCCTACGAGCTGCCATGAGCCCACCGGCCAAACTGTGGGTTCTACCCCTACACCGGCACCTTCTTAACTCAAGCCACTGAAAGGCACCCGTAGTCTCCTAAACGTCTGTGTGCTTCTCCGCCTGTCGCCTCCAAATCCGGGCTCCACACCACCAGCTCTCCTTTTCGATATGTAATTCGAATTATGTCACTTCCTGGCTTAAAACCCTCTCAGTGCTTCCTGTCACTCTTAGGGGGAAAAAAAACAACCTATGCTACTCTTCATGGCCCACAGAGCTCCCTAAGTGGGTCTGTCTTTCTACTGCCATCTTTGTATTCTTGCTCACTCTGTTCTAGCAACACCCACCTCCTCTTCGTTTTTCCAAAATATCACACTCACTTTCCATTAGGACCTTGACACTTGGTGCTTCTGTTCTCTCTGTTCTCTCTGTTCTCTCGGCTGCCTCTCTCATGTCACTCCGGCCCCAGCTCAAAGATCAGGCACCGCAGAGATGCCTTCGCTGACCATCTGGTCTGGAATAACCCACCTCAGCCCATCACTTTTTATCACATCACCTAGCTCCGTTATCTTTTCCTTCTAGCTCTTCACCACCAGCTGTAATGCTCTTATTTGTTCTCTTGTTTATACTTTATAGTGTCTCCTCCTTTCCCAGGACGGGATGGATGTTGGCACCTTGGCCACGGTGACCTTGACCATCTTATTTATCACCATGGCCTAGGATAGTACCTAGCATACTGCAGGTGCTCAATAAATATTTGCTGAATGAATGAGTGGATTGATCTATGTATGCAGAATGTCCTGACAACAGAGGAGTCGCTTTCTTCCAATCTTCCATCTTCCAATGCCTTGTTCCACAAATAATATATGTTGGTTCCTGGGAGTTCCACCCCTGTAATTCTTACAGGTCATCATAGAAGATCATGTGCCTGGAAATTACTTGCCTTTTCTTAGCTATTTCCTTGAAATTACAACGGGGTTCAAAAATTAAGTGTGACGTACCCTTAAGTCTTAAAGCCAATGTTTGCAAAGGTTTGGAAGACTAGACAGTGGTCAGAAAATGACCTCGGGGTCCACAGTCTTTATAGAATCATCATAGTTAAGTCTTTTATTTTATTAGTATTATGTATTTATTTTTTAAAGGTTTTTATGGATTTATTGTAGAGAGAGAGAGAGAATGGGAGAGAGCAGAGGGAGAGAGAGGGAGAGAATTTCGAGCAAACTCTGTGCTGAGCACAGGGCTCTCCAACCCACCACCCTAAGGTCATGACCTGAGCCGAAACCAAGTGCCCGACACTTAACTGACAACACCGCCTAGGCAACCCCATAATTAAGTCTTTTAAACAGAGGTGGATCCCTTTTTTGGTCCTGCCATAAGCCCTGCCTTCTCCAGATGAATCAAAGTCAATACTTGTTTTGCTACTGGAGGGATTGCTGATTCCAAACCATGGTTGAGTCAACACGTAAAGGGAAGTGCTGGACTTGGGGGTAATTATAGGTATTTCCTTAATAAACCTTATCTGATCCCTTTCCGTTAATAATTGTATATAATTATATTTATGTGTGAGAGCATTGCATATTAATGGAAAGTAGGTCCCTGAGGATTTAAAGAACTTAAGAAGCATTTGATTGAATACCGCCAATCATTACGTGATATCCAAAGTATAACAGGAGAAAGGAATTTGTCAAAAAGGAAACTGGATAGTAGGAGAAACCCAACACTTTCATTAATTGATAATATTTTTATTAGGTTGTTACTTTCAAGTGTCTTTTAGTACTTGCACTTGAATTTAAATGTCTGAAAAGGAATGGGTATTCAGGAAAAGAAAAGTAATTACACCCTGTAATTCTGATTTAATTACAAGGAAATAGATGTAACATGATGTGATAAAAGTTATGATGAGCTCTTTAAATGATATATGTCATTAACATGTTAATTGGCATGAAATCTGAACTCGGAGCCAGAGAAATCTTAGGTGAATATGAGGTCAACTCTATTACAGGCTGTCTTACAATGAAAATTCCATAAAAGCATTTTGAGTTTTATTCTGCAATGTACTTTTCCCCCGTTTATATTCAATATGATGAAATTCCAATCTTACTCTTTAAAACAAGAAAGATAAAAAAGGCCATCCCTAAGATGTCAGGGTGGTTCACCTAAACTTGTAATTGAGTAGACACGAGGTCTGGACTATGTGAAATGTGTTTTTTTCCCCGAGCTCAAAGACCAGGTCATGTTCTAAAAATCCGGTTCTCTCAGCGTCTTAGCATAATGAGGAGACGAAAGGCATAAAGATTTTGATTATGAAAAAGATCACCATTTCCTCAAATACGCATCCAGTGCCCTGTTTATTTTATTTAAATACAATTTAGGGGCTCACGGCTGTGGTTAGTAATCGAACGTGTAAAGAATGCATCTATCCAGCAGAAGTGGACCAGGGTTATTGCTGTCGGAGGGTGGGATGCTGCATGGAAACTCAGAGCCTCAGACCTTCAGCTGGAATTATGCAAGCTCATGCCTGGCTCTGAGGTTAGCGTTGTTGTTATTGATACACTCGGGTATTGAAAACCCGACGTGTCCTCTCATCCCACAGCTCTCAGCGATGGAAGCCTTTCTATTGGAGTAGCCACACTGATACTCCTCCAACGTGATATTCTCACCACATACATGCCCAGGCTGGTGCCTGTGCCAGCAGCCCATTATGAATATCAAAATGTACTGTGCATAGGTGCTTCTCAGAGGGTCCCGCTCTGTTCCTCATCTCTTGGTGGACATTCATCCTACTTTAATTCAAATTATTGCAGAAGGGAATGGATTCCAGAGCATCTCTATTTGGTAATCATCTAAACCTCATGAAAGAGAGACTTAGAGAACTGGCGGAGGGGAGGACCCTTCCAGAAAGCCGATGTTAGGATTGGAGCTGATATTTTGTAGACTTGGACACAAAGGACAGGGTAGAGGGTAAGAGAACAAGAATCGGATTCTAACTCGAGTCTGACATGCCCATGCATGATCAGTCTTTCCACTCACTCTGGGGCAGAAGGATCTTCCAGATGTTTCCCTAATATCCCCAACTCATTCCTGCCCCAGGGCCTTTGTATATGATCTCCCCTGCAGCTCTCCAATGAGTTTCTCCCACTTCTCTTACTTTGTTCAGGTCTCAGTTCCATTATCACCCTCCCTAGCATCCTTCTAAACCAGCACCCCCTCCCATATCTTTACTCTCTAGTTCCTTCTGTTTTGAATTTTTTCATGGAAATCATCTCTAGACTGTCTCAGATGGGTATTTATTCAAAGCCTGTCTGTTGCCTCTAGAATGTGGGCAGGCACCTGATCTGTCTTATTCATTGCGATATTCCTAAGCTGAGAAGAGCGTCGGGCACCGAGAGGTAAACATATGCATATCACCCGAATGATGCAGGAACGCATCCTGGTCCCTCATTCCCCAGCTGCGTGTCCTTGGGCTGGTTACTTAATTTGCAGGGCCCTCAGAAGCTGCCTTGTTGGCAAAATGGGAATAAAGGTTTGAAGAATTAAATGATTGCATGCATGAAACCTCCTTAGCATAGAGTCTGGTACAAGTCAAATGCTCAGTATACGTTGGTTTGAAAATGAGAGATTTTTCTTTAGAAAATCAACACAAAATCAGCTGACAACTGAATTTTTGAGTCTGTATGGGGAGAGTGGTGGAGACCAGGAGATCCTGCTGGCTTTTGCTCTGTGCTAGAGTTCCCTGGCACTGAAGTTATTTAATACATTTGTACATTGGGGAGGGATTGGGATGAACTCCTCAGTGTGTGTGGACTTCCTCCCTTCGCTGAGCTCAGCCGAGAGTTTAGTTAAGGTTAGGGACGCCGTCGAGGGTGAGGCTGTATAGACCGTGATTAGGAGGGGGGACCCAGGAATCAAACAGGTGTCTGTCTCAGAATCCCAGATCCCACTGCCGACTGGCTTTGTGACTTGGAGTGAGTAACTTCACTTTATGCACCTCTGTTTGTTTCATCTGTGAATTGGGGCTAAGAAGCCTATTTTTCCTTATAAGGCTGCAGTGAGGAAACACAGTTAAAATTTAATGCCTTAAATGCAGGCACGTAAGGAGTGCCCTGAGCGAGGGGCGTGAGACAGAGACAGTTTGAACACGCGCCGTTCACGGCGACTGCCGGTTCCACTGTGTCTCGGGGTTGAGACAGCAGGAGTTCAAGGAACACTTGGTCTCGGAGGCTTGGTTACAATTAATTGGGCCTGAAAGGCCGCAGACGAGACGCAGCCCTAAATCGGTGATAAAGGGGAAGAGAAAATAAATGGCCTCTGTGTAAGTGAGTGCTCTGTGTTGCGCGACCAGCCTGGGCTCAGGACCCTATGGGGTCTTCTCGGCCAGGGCTACCCGGGGAGGTAGACCGCTCCTATGGCTTTGAATTGAGCTTTTTCAAAATCAATGACTTAAGAAACTCCATAGCCCCACGCTTTTTGGCTGCTGGCCAAAGCACAGAGTCACTTTCTAGGACCTTCTGACCATCAGATCAAGTTAACCAGACCCCAGGTGTCTCGGGACTTTGGAAGCTGCTCGGGACTTTGGAAGTGTTGAGCATTTGCCGGGTCTGGGATGGAGCCGAGGCCCTTTTGTGCACCAGCAGAATGTGCCGTGGCACAGGGCACGGCTAATATGCCAGCATCTCCCGCCAGGACCCGCCAGCTTCTTTTGGTCTGGGAGGGTCTCTAACTCTAGCTCTGCACGATGCATGCTTTCTGGGAGGCTCCAGTCCACCAAACCCTCCTGTAAGTTTCTGATTCAGAAACCACCTTGGAAGAGAGCCGTGCCCGTCTCTCTCCATCTCCGCCGTGCCCTGGGATGAGCACCCCCACTCCCCACCTGCTATCACAAAGACAAGAAGGGCCATTCATAATTTAAGCTGCCCCTTTCTTTTCTACACGCCACCAACAAGAGCCGGATGCTGGAGGAAAAATTGAACTCTTTCTCCCAGGATACACTGAAGATCAAGCAGAATCTCATTAAGGCTCACTTCAAAGATTCGTCCTTTATTTCCATACAAACAAGTTTAAATTATCGTGCGTGAATCTGCTGTTAGCAGGGACTCTGTTCCATTATGCATGATTCCTTACTGCTCGTATCATGAATAATGGGCAGTGCTCCATTAGCAATTTCCAGTAATATGCTAAACTTAGGGAGTGGTCACGTTATTGGGTTAAAGTTCTATAGTTTGCATATTTATTTTATTTCTTACTCAAGCTGGAAGGCTCTGGTCCACCATAATAAGTGTTGCAATCTTGTTGTAATTAAGCACAGCATAGCCCATGTTGTAGCTATGATTTCTTTATTATTATTTAAAATTTATTGAGCATTTACTATGTGCAAAGGACATTATCCTTGCATGCGTAATATTATTTAATCTTCACTAGAGCCTCGCGAGATACGTATGATTATTATTCTCATTTTATCAGCAAAAAACCTGATAATTAGGGGAGGATCTAAATTGCCTATGGATAAGGCTCATAATAATTGGTAGTGCTGATTCAAACCAATTTGCCTGACTTCAGACACTCCTAATTATAAAGTATTTTTTAGCATGCTATTACTTTCTGACGAGCTTTCCTAGACACACTATCATCTGAGAGACTTTTGATGCCCATTGTACAGATGATTAAACTGATGGCCAAGAGGATGAGTGTTACCTGGGGGCGAAAGACCCTTGTTTTGCTCTGGTTTCGCCTCCATTTGATTGCGGACGACTAGTCTTCCTGGAAATAATGATGTGGTCGCACTATGGATTCTAGAATTTTTAAGGTTGGGGGCAGGATTTTCTCAGTGTTCTCCCTTTTTCACTGTCTCTGAAGGCTCCTTGGGAAGACTCATGCTGACTCTTTGGTGTCCTGATGATGTGACCTGGGGCAAATTGCTTAACCTCCACTTTAGTTTGTTTATCTATACGATGGAGGGGATACATACCTTCCTCTTTTAGGGTCACTGGCAGGAAGAGACCAGGTAGAGCAGACTGGGCACAGGGGAAGCATTGTAACCAGGTGAGCTAATATTTTTGTATTATTCCCTTTACAATTCTTTGTACCATTCAACTTCTATTTCTCTGATTAACCCAAAGACATCTGGTATATTATCGGAACATTTCCTTTCTTAAAGCCCTGTTGACTCTTTACCATCTCATGGCCCAACCAATGAAGTCACAATTCATTTCAGTGTTCCTTCCTGTCCCCTCAGCCCAGCACAGAGAGTAGCCAATGGCACATGGCCTTGGCCATGATCTTGAATTCATGAATCACCTTGAGATGGCTTGAAGAAATTGGTTCGAAGGACCGTCTCACAGTCCAACCTCAGATTATTGAAGAACAGTTGGAAGGGAAGTTTGAATTGGCCACAGCTTTTATTTTTAACTTTTTGACTTCGCTGATGTCAAATCCAGCCTCACTGTCAGGACAGGAAATGCTGGGGTCTTCTGGAAAATGTCTCCATAATTTCTACATTCTTTTTTCAAGGTATTTGGCTAGCTTGACTGGGAATGATTTTTCCATTTGGAGTTGTGTCACAGAGTGCCCCAGATAGGAAATAAGCTTAAGGAGCTTGACTTTAGAGACCGATCGGGGCTCTTTGAACACACCCAGCCTTTTCCTGTACAGACTTTTTTAGGCTGGCGCTGCCACCTGGACCCTGCTCTTCCTCTGCTCGCTCATTACCGCTCGTTCCATAGTTCCGGATCCTATCAATTCTTCAAGGTTCATCTAAAAGCCACATTTTCTTTATTCCAGAAACTACTTCTTCATTACAATATGTTTATAGTTTGCTTTCCACTTTTTTGAAGTGCCTTTGCAGATATTATTGAATTAATCGGGTTGAATGTTATCTCTCCATATTCTTAGTAGCATTGCACCATCTATCTCGTGTGGCTGAGCTCTCCCTCCCCGTGGTGGTATTGGAAGCTTCTCTCCCTTCCCTGTGTGCTAGAGAGAACTTTCTCCACCAGCATGGCTCTTGGGCCTTGCTGTTTCTATTAGGAAATGAGGGAGAAAAGTATTTAAAGGAACTACTGCTGTTTTTTTTAAAAAATGCATAATTAAATTTTATTTAAATTCAATTAATTAACATATAGCATATTGTTAGTTTCAGAGGTAGAGTTTAGTGATTCATCTGTTGCATATACCCTCCAGTGCTCATCACATCATGTGCTTCCTGAATACCCATCCCCCAGTTACCCCATCCCTTCATCTACCTCCCCTCCAGATGCCCTCAGGTTGTTCCCTAGAGTTAAGAGTCTCTTATGGTTTGTCTTCCCCTCTGATTTTGTCTTATTTTATTTTTCCCTCCCTTCCCCTATGATCCTCTGTTTTGTTTCTTAAATTCCACACATGAGTAAAGGAAACAGTTGACAAAACTAAAAGACAACCTACAGTATGAGAGAAGATATTTGCAAATGTCTTATCAGATAAAGGGCTAGTATCCAAAATCTATAAAGAACTCTTCAAACTCAATATCCCCCCCGCCACAAAATCCAAATAATCCAGTTAAGAAACGGGCAGAAGACATGCACAGAAATCTATCCAAAGACATCGAATGGCCAACAGGCACAGGAAAAAAATGCTTATTATCACGCGGCATCGGGGAAATACATATCAAAACCACAATGAGATCCCACCTCGCACCAGTCAGAATGGCTGCAATGAACAAGTCAGAAAATGGCAGATGTTGGCGAGGATAAGGAGAAAGGGGAACTCTCTTACACCGTTGGTGGAGGCAGTGCTGTCCTCTGCAAATGTAAATTCATTTAGGATCACAGAGCAGGTAAGTCACACGTGGGAAGGCAGCGGGAGGTGGGTGGGAAGGGGCAAGCAGCAACGGGGCTGAGGGTGCCGGTTTGGAGGGGACGTCCGAGCATTTCAGGAGAGAGCTATTAGGGACCGCTGGTATTTCAGGAGGCATGGAGTTTTGGAGAAAGTAGATGGGTGAAAAGAAAAGCAATTTTTAATGAACAGGTGCCCTACCCCTTTGGCATTTTGGGAGAGGCTGCGGTAAAGATTTATATTTTTCTACGAATATCTCTTATGACAGATGGGCACTTCTCCTGAATATAACGCGCATTTCAGAACCGGCCTGACCTTAACGAGCGGAGGTTTGCCCTGGAATTTACGTACGCGTCTCTTTATTCCTTCAACATGCACACACTCTAGGAAGCTTCCCGAACGCAGGCCTTTGGGTGTCACTTCTTTTCCTGTTACCCATGAGCTCTTGCTCCACATTGGTTTCTTCAGCAAAAAAAAAAAAAAAAAAAAAAAAACCGAAACCGAAACCAAACCCAAACCATACCAAAACAACACTTATTTGTCCATGTTTTGGAGACAATTGCTTCCCACTGAGTCCAGGCTGCCAACTGCCTTGTGGATGGTCTGTCCGCCGGCCTGCTCAGGCTGGTCATGCAGGGAGACCCAGAGCATGCAGGGGACAGGGCACAACAGGCTCAGAGGCTGTGGGTTTGCCTTCGGCTGCACCTCCAACAGCTGTGCACCCTGGGCAAGTTATTTAATCTCCTCTGTTTCTCATCAGAAAATTTTGTTGCCCCTAGATCATTAAAAGCAAGCAAGCAAGCAGTATGGTTCACACTTTCTAGACTGATGGAGTCATGGACTCCATCCATGATAGAGAAACGATGGCAGCAATGAGCTGGTCCTGAGATGGCCAATAATTTCTGTTCGCCATGGACTCTCATGGCTGGCAGCGTCCACTTGGAGTGGTCCTTTTCAGTTGGGAGTCATGGGCCCCTCCCACTGGGAGACAGTTTTGGCTGTCCAACGGGGAGGGGGCAGGGCCCACTACTGGCATCGAGGAGGCAGAGGCCACAGCTGCTTCTAGACATCCTGTCACGCACAGAGCAGCCTTCCACCATGAAGAGTTACCCGCCCACAATGCCAACAGAGACAATTTGTTCTCAAGGGTGCAAAGCCTGTGTCTTCCTTGGAGCCCAGTGGGAAAGAACGCCAGGATTGATTAGTGATGTCTGCCTCAGAACCAAGAGGGAGGAGTTAGGGAGCGTGTGTGTTTGTCCTTACTGTACAAGGCCAAAAACTTATTTTATAGACGAGGAGATCAAAGTCCAGGTAGCTTTTTAAGGCATGTGGCAAGCAAGTGGGAAAGCTCAGGCTATAAATAATCGTGCTTTTTTTTTTTTAAGATTTTATTTTTAAGTCACCTCTATACCCAACTTGGGGCTCAAACTTACAACCCTGAGATCAAGACTCACGGGCTCCACAGACTGAGCCAATCAGGGCCCCCCCCAACAATCAACTGCTTTTTGAATGAGACTACAGTCTTCCAGAGCAGAAACTGGGTCAGGCTAGCTCACAACGCGTCTCCGGCATCGAGAACAATGCCTGCTCAGGGTAGACAGTCAACAAGTATTTATTGAATTAACGCATCGAGTTTTTGGCAAGCACAGCTGTAACTTTACTAACTCCAAGCCTGTTTTCTTAATTATATACAACCTATTTTCAGTTTTAATAGTGCATGTAAAAATGATGAAACTAAGGCCGATGTGAAAACACGTGAACAATGATCATTTTCTTTGAGTGAGTTGCTTGTTCCCTGCCTCTTCTATACCCAGCATCTCCTGGGAATATCTGTTCCTGGGATTCTGGGCTCTGTTCTGAGGCCTTTACCCAGAGAATACCTTCCACACACATCTACCCAAAGGATGGGACACATTCCTTGTTGAAGGAACATTAACCCTGTAAAACACAGGACAGCGTCTGGAGCAGGATCAGCTCCTGGGAAGAGTCTAGGATATTCAGTGACTTGATTTTGTTGTTTTTTTTTTTTTTTTTCCTGCTGCCTTTCTGATTCACCTGGAGGAGAATAGTCACTCAGCTTCTCGGTTCCCTTTTGCAAATGAGACCACACATCCCCTCACTATAGTTCCCTGTTCTCGGATGGGTTGAAAGAGACAAATTATGGAAGCAGCTGGAATCTTTTAAGAGACTTAAGGAATTTTTTTTAAAGATTTTGAATTTAAAATATTTATAGACTCACAGTAAGTTGCAAAAACAGTTGAGTTTGAGGTGCCCTTACCCCAGCGTCCCCCAAGGGTGACATCAATCTAATACAGCTGTCTACAATATCAAAACCAGGATATTGACATTGATATTATATCATTAACCAGGATATAGACTTTGTTTTGATAATGTGTGTGTGTGTGTGTGTGTGTGTGTGTGTGTCTGTGAAATTGGTCCATTGTAGATGTATGTAACCATCACTACGATCTAGGTGGAAAACTACTTAGAACAAAGAATGATGATATTACCAGCTACTATTTGTTAGGTACTTACTAGGTGACAAGCACTCTGTTGGGCACTTCATATATATCACATTAGTTAATCTTCACAACAATCTGGCAAGTCAGATGCTATTTGCATTTTACAAAGAAGTAAACTGAGGCTCAAAGTGCTTAAGTAAGCTTTCGAGGCTGACCTGCCCATGCGAAATAGCAAAGCTAAATCAGTTGGATGCCAGCACTTGCTCTTTTTAAATAACTCCATGCTGTGATTTTTTTTTAAGAGAAATCACCCTGTAATCTCACCATTCAGAGATAAACCATACTTAACCATTGAGTATATTTCCTTTGAGTCATTTTCTAGGAATACGCAGATGTAAACTTAATTGGATTCAAACTGTATGCACAACTTCTATCTCACTTTTTCTTGACTTAACATCACATCTATATGTCGTGAAAATACTTTGGAATGATCGCTTTAAAGTCTGCCCAATAGTCCATTGTTCCATGATGGAATAAGGTTTCTCTGAGGCCGTTTTTGGTCCATAAAATTGCCAGATTTTTATTATTATAAGTATTGCCACAGTGAAAATCTTTGTACAGAAACTTGTACATGAAGAGCCAGAGATATTCTTAGGACTAGATTCTGAGATGTGAAATTACTGAGTCAAAACACAAGAACAGTTTTATGATTCTTAATAGTATTGCTTAAATATTCAGAAGGCAACGTCTTTAAAATATGGTACTAGCTACGCTCAGTGAGGGGCTGGTGAAGTGTAGCCTTCAGGGTAAGTCTGGTTCTGCTGCCATATTTGTAAATAAAGTTTTATTAGAACGCAGCAAAGTCACTGGAAACAAATAGGCTCATTTGTTTGCTTATTGTGCTATGTTGGAGCTGAGTAATTGCGAAAGAAAGCCTATGGCTGGCGAACTGAAAATATTTACAGTGTAACCCTTTATAGAAAAGGTTTGCTGACCTCTGCTTTAGATGAAAGCTATGGAAGATGAGACTGCGAGATAGTAATGGCAGATGTCTGTTCAGAGCAATTACACCAAGCACAGCCTAGTGATGTGGGCACCTACCAGAGGCTGTTACAATGTATGTTACAATGTCACAACGTATGCTGGAGCCTGTGGGTACAAGCTCCCAGATTTGTTGCTCTCTTGTGGTAGGGGAGAGGCACACAGTTGATGTTTAATAAGTGCCTTTTGTTTGTTGTCATAGTAGTTGTGGCTGCTAAGCGTTGACAACAAATATGGTGACATCCTGTCCTCCCTTGTCCTGGCCGTGTGGCTCTTGGAATTGTCCTGGGTGGATGAATTTCTTTACACACCACTGGTGCATATAGCAAAGCAGCTCTATTATTTAAATGCTCCAAGATCAAGGATGTAAAATGAAGGCTGCCCCTGGCCCCACAAGACATCCAAATAAATCTCACGGCTTCCAAATGTGACTGTGTCACCCTGGGATTAATACCAAGTAATCCAGTGCCAACATCAAGACAGTGAAAATAAGCATTTACTCTCCCGGAAAATCATTTTATACTGATTACAAGTTGTAGCCTGTCACTAGGATGTGAATTGAAAATGTGCACATTTGCAAGGTTAATATTTCTCTCTAAAGTCATTCTCTCCCCTGCCTCCCACCCCCCACCCCAGCCCAGCTCACAAGGAAACGGGAATTCCAAATAAATATTTGTCCTGAGACATCCTTATTGCAAGATACAAAGTTTAAACCAGCTTTTCATTTACTTCCGAGTCAGCAGAATAACATGAACACAAGTAGAAATGGTCTAGGGGCAGATGCGTCTAGGACAGGGTTTTCCAACCTCAGCTCTGAGGACATTTCAGGCCAGATAATTCTTTGTCGTGGGGGCCCATCCTGTGCAGTGTTGGACATTAGTAGCATTCCTGATCTCTTCCCAACTCACCCCCATTTGAAAAGCACAGGTCTAGAGATCTTGAAACACGAGGGTAGGCAACCTAATAAGGTCCAAACAGCAGAGCATGGCCACCTGCCTCCCTTTTTGGCTTCATCTCTGTCACTACTTTACCTCCAGCCTTTGAACCCAGGGCAGGCATGTTTTGTCATCTCCTAGCGTTTGCTTGTCCTGGCCACTCTGCCTGGAATTTTCTCTCCTCATTTCTCTATCATGGAAAGTCACCTCCTCAGTGAAGCCTTCCATGACTACCTCTCCTCCAGGCCTAATGTGCAGTGAGACACAATTTCCTCTGGGTTTTCAAGACCCTCTCAAAAGGCAAAGACACTATCGGTCGTGTAGGATTTGGGCTCTAAGTCAGTGCTTAAAGCAACAACTTCACAGAACAAAATCAACCTTGGGAAATCCCTTAAATCCCCCTTCACTACAGTATGAATTATTTTGTAGAGTCAACTCTCCATTTTAGTCATCTTTATGCCTGCTCATGTTTAAGAAGTTGTGAGTTGGGGCGCCTGGGTGGCTCAGTGGGTTTAAGTCTCTGCCTTTGGCCCAGATCGTGATCTTGGGGTCCTGGGATTGAGCCCCACATCGGGCTCTCTGCTCAGCGGGGAGCCTGCTTCCCCCTCTCTCTCTGCCTGCCTCTCTGCCTGCTTGTGATCTCTTGCTGTCAAATAAATAAATAAAATCTTAAAAAAAAAAGAAGTTGTGAGTTACATTTAAGGAATGAATCTGAGGGGACTCTATGCTGATGTCTGGGCCTTGAAACATTGACACCTTAAGAAAATATTTGAGGGGCGCCTGGGTAGCTCAGTGGGCTAAAGCCTCTGCCTTTGGCTCAGGTCATGATCTCAGGGTCCTGGGATCGGGCCCCGCATTGGGCTCTCCGCTCAGCGGGGAGCCTGCTTCCCCGTCTCTCTGCGGGCCTCTCTGCCTACTTGTGATCTCTCTCTCTGTCAAAAAAATAAATAAAAAAAAAAGAAAAAGAAAATATTTGATGACAAATGGGGAAAAGGTCAAGCATTCTGGTCTGTTCTTGCCAGCCTGCAGGGTTCACGTCATTTTGTTTTAATATTGAACCCCTTTCATCTTAATATCGGTGAATGATTTGCCATTGGAAGAATTAAATCAGATAACCTATGTCCAAGTACCAAGTATAGTAGCCAGGGTTGAGCCGGTGCAGGAGAGGCTTTCTGAGTTTAAATGGAAATCTACAGTGTTCTTTGAAAGTGACAGACGAGAGCTTGGCCGCAGGCTTCCTGTAGTTCTCAACTGGCTTTTTCTCTTGTGACCACGACCATCCGGCTCTTTGGACCCGCTGAGTGCCCGTGCCATCACAGTGGGCTGGTTTATTATTTGTTTGTGTGTTTGGGTGTGTGTTTCCCATTGGACTATGAGTTACTTGAGGACAGAGGCCCCAACTCATTTATTTTTGTATCTCCAAAGCCTGCCACGGAGCCAATGTTCAGTAATTTCCATGTCAAATGAAGGCATAAAAAATGTGAGTTTGAATTAACGACATCTTCAGCATCTCTTACTCCCAATTAAAAAACCCTTCCCTTATGGAATAGAAACATTGTAAATGCTGTGTCTTACCGGATCTGCGGATTCTACTACAAGCATATGACATACTTTTCCACCCGTAGGAGGTGCTCAACAGGTATTTGGTGTGTTGTTATTGATTCTTTAAATGTTCTTTAAAAATACAAGAGAACTGCTCAAGGGATGAGTATGGAGAGAGCGTTCTCAGTCGGTTAGGCAGAGATGGGTAAATCCGATCATATTCTTCATGAACTTTTAACATAACCTTAGCTTTTTACCACTGTATTTGCCGAATCTACCAGTGTGGAGGCAAAGAGCAGTAATGAAGTTTTCGATCCAAAGTGGAGCCCGAAGAGTCAGGTTGGTTTCTTCCCAAATGGAGAACTGCGAATACAAGAGGTCTGGACATCCCCCAAACCGGACTTGATTTACCCCCGATGGGGGCAAAATGACCCTGGCGTTTCCGCTGACTGCTGTTCTGTCCCATCTAAGCAGGTACCCGAATCTGTCCTTGAATGGTGTCCAAGGAAGGAAGTCCAAGGGTAGAAACTGTCTCTGGGGAAGACCTCCACACAGAATCAAGGGAAAAGAAAACCCATCTCTTAACACAGTCCTCAAGCCAGGACCCGGAGGGACGAGTGAGACCTCAGGCAGAAGCCAACTCCCTCCCGGGGCCGTTTCTTCTAAGACGACACTGCTCCTCAGACAACGGTTGTCTCCATTTTGTGCGGTGGCTGCGTAGGGGGCTTGTCACAGAAAGTGGGGTCCCGGGGAGCCAGATCTGGTGGCATTTTGCATTGGGACCTGAATGAAGATTCAGGTCAAAGCGATCGCTCCCCACTTCTAAAGCTCCCATCCGTGTGGGGGCAAGCGTGTGAAGTGAGAAGCCGAGGAGAAGGAAGCGACAGCCATCTTTTCCAGACCTCGAGAAATCCGGGGGACATCGGAAAGGGCTATTTAATTCCGAGGTACACCAACGGGCTATTCACACAGAGGGAGGAAGAAAAGAATTTATATCCCTTTCATATATAAAAGGAAACAGATGTGATTTTCTTTACAAAAGAGCATTTCATTAAAAAAAAAAAAAAAAAAAAAAGGCGAGGCGAGGCAGAGTTAACGTAGCCATTATTCTCCATCTCAGGAAAAGCAAATCCTGTTTGCCTGTCATTACAGAAGGTAGCAAAACCCTTTCATCCAGTGATTAGTTGTAAACATTCCGCAGCCTTCTGGGAGCGGGCCTCTGTTTCCCATCTTACACTGAAGCCATTTTCTTAGACTAATGTTTTATACACACAGCTCAGATACAATGCAAACTCCCGGTACCCCAAAGGCAATGGGGCATTCGTTTATACTGAATCAGAAGTGTCACCCTTGGCAACCTGCAGCAGTGAAACATTTATTCAGTCTTGCATTCCTGGCACTTAGAATTATTTCTTTCATGCCTGATAGCCAAATTACAATATGGCAGGTTTCCCTGGAGCCACGGGATCATTAGTGCCGGCTCACAACATACTTTCAACTGATATGCCATTTCATGTACAGCTGCCAATCAAAACATGGGATATGCAAATGAGGCTGGGAGCCTTGGTGTACAATTCCCGTACCCTGAGCGCCTCACAGATTTCCTTAATGACTAGCAGTCATTCTGCTGAGTGGAAGAAGTGGAAAGAACACAGAGGAAAATTCCCCCAGGAAGCTGGTTGCAAGAGCCAGAAGTTTTTACATTTGATTTCCATATTTATTCTCTTTTCTCCACCCCCCCCCCCCCCCCCCCCGCCCCGTGTGTTTCTAAACAACGGGCCTAAAAATACCCGAGCAAGGCTTGCTATATAAACACAGAGCCTTGTCACCGCCCTTGGGACGCTGAGGCCACCCTGAGGCTCGGGCGGTGGGCTCCATCGAGATGGGTGACCAAGGGCGCAGGCTCGAGTCGAGGCTGCGGGTGGGGCAGCGGATGAGCTAATGTCCGAAGGGGAAGGCGAGGCAGACTGTATGTGCCCCAGTCCTCGCTGGGGGGGCGGGGGGGGGCGGGGTGAGCAGGCCCCCTGCTCTGCCCCGGCTGGTTGAGCCCCCTCTCCTGCTTGGCTTACTAGATCCTCGCCTCCAGAGCCTTCTTTTTGGAACCTCAGAAGTTCCAAGCTCCTTCCTGCCTCCAGCAGGCCCTGGGCTTTGCTCCTCTCCATTACCATCCCTCGCACCATGCCCGGTGCCCGAGGTAAATCAAACTGATCGAAATGAATGAGTGGAACCCCCCCCCCCCAGCAGACCAGTTACTGCCTAACGGAGTAGAACTCCGTCTGGGGACTCTGGATTAAAACTCAAGGTCCATCAGTGACCTTAAAAACATCTCGGTGGTAGCAGGCAGGTAAGAAAAATATTTGGGACGAATTGCGAGAAAGCCTTGTCATCACGCTCCACGAATGGAGAACGGGGTCCCCATCCCCCCACCAGCACCAAGCCCCGAGCTCGTCCTTCACCGTTTATGGCTGCAATCTGCTTTTCCACACTGAATAGGACAGGAATGGTCCATAGCAGTACATCACCATCGTATGCTGGCCTTTTCCTCCTTGTGGGGGTGAAGATATCTCCTTGGTTGGTGTGTGTGTGTGTGTGTGTGTGTGTGTGTGTGTGTGTGTATGTGATACTTGCTTCCAAGTTTTCCTCTATTCTTTATTTCTGAGAAGCTGAACAATCACAAGGCAGTAATATGACGTTCGGACGTGATAAAAATCCCTTTAGAGGAAGGTTTATCACCTTTCTGCTTTTTGTTTCCATTTTGTTCTTACTATTCACAGGATACTTTTCCTGCACAACTGGATCTAGATTGACTTCTTGATTCCTTTATATGTGAAAGTATAATGTCATTGAACCGCAGTTTTACACGTGTTCTCTGTTTATGCCTAAAAAAGCTGATTTGAGGGGCGCCTGGGTGATTCTGTGGGTTAAGCATCTGCTTTCAGCTCAGGTCATGATCTCAGAGTCCTGGGATCGAGCCCCACATCAGGCTCTCTGCTCAGCAGGGAGCCTGCTTCCCCCTCTTCTGCCTGCCTCTCTGCCTACTTGTGATCTCTTTCTCTCTGTCAAATAAATGAATAAAATCTTAAAAAAAAAAAAAAAAGCTGATTTGAGAATGTTAAGAAAGGCAGATACCCCATGGCCCATCACTGCTGTATCTTTTCTGATCAGGAAGTATTTATTTGCACTTAGAACTGGGTCAGACAGCCATGGCCATCATTTTATAAAACCGAACACAAGTCCGGAGAGGTCAAGCTCCTTGCTGAAGTCATACAGCTGGGAAGCGGAGAAGCAGGGGGGACCAGTTGTCAGGAGCGCAGTCGGCAAATCGAGCACACACTTTACAGATGCTGCCAGGGCAGAATTTCCGGAGTGTCACAAAAGTGAGGCCGGAAAACAAGACAATAATGGAATGTACAATGCCTTCTCAGCCAAAAAGAAAATAATAAAAAAAAATGCTGTATTCTAATCTTAATTTGATTTAAATTAAGCGAAGGGCCTGGAAGCGAAGGGCTTTATTTATGTAGCAGTTCTGGGGGACAGCACTTCTGCCTGCCTTCTTTCTGGGGTTTCCAGCCCCAGTCAAATCTCCCGCCTGCGGTAATGAATGTCTTCCTTCCTCCCCCTTCTGTTCTTTCCTGCTATTTGTCTCTAAGCAAGACCAGCTCACAGCTCCCAACTGTGCACTCCCCACATAAATTTCCCAGTATTTCTGGAAGAAATCCTTCCATCTCATAGCTCCTCGGGGAATCTGGTTGGCTCTCACACCTCTCCTTAGCCGAGGTCATGGGGGGGCCTTCCCAGGGGCACCATCCTGACTGCTTTCGGTTTTCCCAAATAGCAAGAGGGTGAAATGCAGATTCTCAGGTGGAATTCCCATGTCATACTGAAGAGTGTTCTGGGAACACTCCAAATTGCAGAAGTCAGCTCTGGCTTCTTTAGGAAGCTAAGCTTTTTGGTTACCTCCTGAAATTACATTAAGGGAACAGCGGATCATTTATCATGGTAAACTTTCAGAATTGAAATAACCAGTAAGCTTAAATAAACAGGGTATTTTAGGAGGAAACAGAAATAGTGCATGTTTTTCGTAAAATGGTCAAATAGTTGTAAAATAAAAGTCATAGGCCTCTTAAGACACCTGTGGTACACCCCAGGATTAGGGGCCGTGTTGAAGCTGGTTGCAGACCACAAATAAAAGCAATATATAGGCTTTTTGGTATACAAAGCGATTTCATAGATAACCTCTCAAAAGCCCTGTACAGTCAGGGCTAATATCTTATTTTACAGATAAAGAAACTGAGGCCAAGAGAGAAGCAGCGACTTGCCTAAGGTCGTAGAATTACGAGATGGAGAAGTCCTGTCTGGAATGCGAGCTGTAGGACTTTGTCCTTCCCTTCATGGCAGGTTGTCTCCCGGGTCCCTAGAGCCCCGGGTTTGGTGGTCATGTGTGTCATTACTATTTGTCTTGTGTGACTGTATGGTCCCGGTCTCTGTAGGCTTGAGTGATAGAAGCCAGACGGGAAATTGTAGGCTCCAGGGACCCACGGGCTGCCTGAGAAAGGCCACCGGGGCTCTAGAGGAGCAATTTGAATATCATTATCCCGAACCTTCTATTTCTTGTCTCATCTGACTTCCCCTTACAGCTGTTCTGTGCCCCTGAGACCCCCTGCTCCCCCCGCACACAGCACCCCGTGTTGTGTTGGCTCATGTGGTGGGATTGGGATGATTTCTTTTTCTTTGACTGTTCTCCATTCGGATGGGGGATACTCACAAAGGAGCCCCAGGCTCTGGCGTAAGCGATAGATTTGAAAAAATGCTTTCTGAGCCAGGTTTACCCTCATTCATCCCTCACCCCAGTGCCAGAGGTGGTAAGAAACGTCAGGATTTGGTGAGGGGGAGGAGTCTCGGGAAAAAGGAGACAAAGATGCTGGGGCAGGTCTGTGAGGAAGGGATCTGAAGCTGGGGTTAGGTCTCGGCAGGGAATGAAAAAGTTTGTCTAGGTGAACTTGAAGATCAAGAGGAGACCCATCCCCTACAGCACTGGGAATGCCTTCCGAGCTCCATCGCCCATCATGGCGGGAGTCAGCCCTGCCTTGATTTTCACGGCCTCAGAGAAGTTTTTGTAAACAACCAACGTCCTCTTTGTCCTCAAGAAAAATCAACATTTCCCTGTTCCCAAGAGGGAAACAGAGTTCAGCTGAGAAGGAATTGCTGGCTGACCCCTGTCACCCTTAAGTTACCAAAACATTGTTCCTTTGTGAGACTGGCTGCCCAATGGAAGCAGATGGCTAAGTGAGCAATGGCGGTAAAGAGTGTTGGAAGGTCTAGAAAATGATAGTTCTAAGCTGGGAAATCCAAAATCAATGGAAAGGACTTTGTGTGGTACTGGTATCCTTAAAGATTTGTAAACTCTCTTTCAGATAATCAAGGGTCTACTATGGAAGGATTCTCCCTGGAGAAGTACCAGGAGGCATCGGCATGCGCTGTGGACCTGCTTCATGCTTGGTGTTTCATACACATTGTCTCCATTCTCTGATTTAATCATGATTCGGATGTGGGAACCATTCTCCTCACACAACCAAGGCTTAGTGGATACAGGGGTCACACAGAATCACATAGCTACTGAGCACTGACTGAATCCTGGATTAGAGCCACTAACTCAAGATCCCACTTAGGGCTTGAATGATAACCTGAATTCTTAGTCCTACTTACATAATAATTATATAATAAAATAATAATTACAGTCATTATTATTAAAAAGTAGAGATGTACACAACTGCCAATTTCTTGAACCATCACATAAATAACCCTTGTGAAATATCAGACTTTGCCTACTTGTTCACTTAAATGCTGGCAATGAAGGTTATTTTTCAACAATCTCATAATCAAACTGATCAATGAGATAATCTAAACTTGGAAAGGGAATTTTGCATCCTCGGTCTATACTTGCCCCTCCCTTCCATTACTATTTTTGTCTTCATTGGGTTCTATTACGCAAAGGATGTGGACTCCCTCTTGCATTGTGTGTCAGAAATGGTCCCAGCTCTGCTGTATTACAGTGCTCACAGCTCACAGTTGTTTGGGAAACAACCTTCATGAATTTCCCATCTGAGTGCTATCCCCATGTTCAATCACTTCCCAAATAGACTTTGCAGAAAAATTAACGCATTAAAAAAAAAAAAACACCTCATTCTAAGCAACAATTCATAATATCATGGATACATTTAATTGTTCAATTACAAAGTTCCCCCCCTCAATATTAGCTAAAATAACCTCTTTTGCAGATGGTAGCATGAGACCCATATTTTTGGAAACGCTGGACAAACAGATTGTAGTTTTCGATAAACCTTTCAACACACACACACACACACACACACACACACGCTTTATTAGCCTTCAAGTTAGACTTCCCTTGAAGTCAGTGACATTGATGTTGAAATGACCCGAATCACTTTCACTGGTTAAACAGACACAGATTACGATTTCTAATCTGGGAACGGATTTATCAAAACTAATTTTCAGCAGGCCAAAACTCTGGGCTACGCTGTCCCTTTCCAAGTCCTTTTTCAGTACTTTGCTACATTTATGGCACCTCGGTGATTTTCCTGCTTTGGCTTATGATCTTGCATGAGGTAAGATCTGTGGCAAGGTCTGTGGCAAGATCATAAAGCCTCTGGAAGGAAGAGGATTTTAATCACAGATGTCTCTGATAATTATTAACCAGCAAGCTCCTTGGAAGAAAGCCATTTTTTTCCCATAGACTCTTGGGGTTGTTTTGACTTTTCCCCCATAGTGTCAAAGGTGTCCCTTAAAAAGTTTCCCATTTGATTTAATTGCTGTTTAATTCCTAAAACATTGCTTCAATTAGACATCCTGATTTATGGCACCATTGGGCTTCTCTTGGCAAAGACGTCCCAAGGGACTGTCCACTTCTAATTGACTGATTTTAAACAAGCTCATGCCTTCCTCTCTGAGAACTTCTGTGTTCGGGAGCATCTGAAATACTGTATCCTTGAGTTCGTGTCAGATTACTTTCTGCGACTCAAAATTAACCTAATAATTTGAATGACAACTTAATTAATTTACTCGCTCATTCTATGTTTACCGAGAGCCTTTTATGTAGCAAACACGGTGCCAGGTGAGAGATGAAAAAAACAAACAAATAAACAGAAAATCACATGGTGGCTGTCTTCACTGAGGGGCTGGTCCAGTGTTGGGATTGCCAGGGTGGGAGGGGAAACACTGAATCCAGTGATTCCCAAGAAAGAATCATTTGTTTCCTCTGTTCACAATCACAAGCCCCCCGCCCCCCACTACCCATTCTTGGTCATCTCTAATATTATTTTTCTTCAGTAATTTTATTTAACCAGCTCACTTTTGAAAAATGTAAATACCGTCTTAGCTTATCCTTAGCACCATCTGTGAAGTAATAGTTTCCATGTGGCAGCTCTCTTTTTGAAATACATATTAAAATAAATTTTATAATCAACAAATGGACAGTTCAAATAAAAAGTATTCCTGACTCATACTACCTTAAGTTTTTTCACTTATTACCGGGGGGGGGGGGGTACTTTTTACATTTTGGAAAACACTGATTTAATTTTCAAATGCACTAACTGAACCCAGTCAGGAAAGAAGGACTCTCCAAGGGTTTAACTCCATTATGAATGTTCAGTCTATACTGAAACAGGGAAAAGTCTGTTGGGACTCAAAGGTGCAAATTCCATATGAATTTGAAGAGACTTTTTTCCTGGCCTCCAGTTCAAGGTGCGGGAGGTTCTGGGTGAAATTTTCCTTGGCTACTATTTCATTTTTGTTCTTTGCATTAGGTCTTTTTTTTTTCCTTTTTTTTTTTTTTAAGATTTATTTATTTACTTGAGAGAGAGAGAGAGAGAGAGAGAGCAAATGTGCAAGAGTTGCAGAGGGGCAGAGGGAGAGAGAGAATCTCAAGCAGACTCCCCCCTCAGCACAGAACCCTGAGCCAAAATCAAGAGTCAATGCTTAACCCACTGAGCCACCCATGTCTCATTATTTTTATCTTTTAAACAGAGTCATGTAGTAAAAGCTGGAGTTTCTCTCATTTTAGGATATTTTTGTCCTCAGAGATTCCCTAGCACACATAGAAAATATTTAATTGAAGCCATCCTGTAATCCAGGAGTGGGCAATGGCCCACGGCCAAGAGCTTGTTTTTACAAATAAAGTTTTATTGGAATGCAAACCCTCCACTCATTTATGTACTGTCTTTGGCTGTTATGACAGTTGAGTGATTGGGACAGAGCCTATAAGGCCTGCAGAACCTAAAACACATATTTATCTAGGCCCTTACAGAACAAGTTTGCTGGCCTCTGATAATCACTGGATTCTGGACAGGCAAGGAAGAGCTAAGGCATGGTCTTGCTCCCAGGTCACTGAGAGAGCTCTGATTTACTTTTAGAGAGTCACAAGAGGATGTAGGACTGCCTAATATGCTAAGAGTCCACAAGAAGAAAATAAAATTACTTTTGAGGTACTTACTAGTTAATTCTGAGGCCCTCAAGGCAAATACATATCTTTGACCTGAGGTGAAGGTTCCATTCGCAGATTTGTTCCTTCTCTACTGCATCACATGCAGTGTCTTGCTGATGTGAAGAGCCCAAGGGTAATGCTTTCAAAAAGGACTATAAAATGTTGCACTTTGAGAAGGTCTTGACTCACAGAAACCTTGATCAAATGTATACTTTTGAGCCAGAGTTATGATGCCTCCTCATCTCTTGCCATGAGGCCAAGCATACCCCATTGCCGAGAGAGTCCACCATGATTTCATGAGCCATACTGACCCAGAGCATCTCTGGAAGATAGTCACAAGTTCTCTACTATCTCTTCCATTGGAAGGAGACTCCTTTCAATCTTTTTGAATCTGTCCTAGCCTGGCCTAGGACTCACTTGAACCAATAGTATGTGACAAGTGACTTCCGAGCTTGGTTGTAAGCAACATTGCAACTTCTGTGGGTCTCTTAGAATCCTGGCTCTGGGAAAGTCAGTGCTGTGTGGGAAGTCTGACCACCTGACACACTTCTACATTGTGAGGAAGCTAAACCAGCCCTATGGCGAGGTTGTGCAGAGAGAAAGGGAAAGGGAGAAAGAGAGAGAGAGAGATATGCTCAGCTAGCACCCAGCCATTCCAACCATCACGGCTGAGTTGCCAGATATGAGTGGAGAAATCCCACTTGGATTTTTATTCAACCCGGTAAAGCCTTCAGGTCACTGTAGCCCCTGTGGTCTCTATCTGCCAAGACTAGCTGATGTAGGTTATGTAGACTCTTGTTAATCTAGGCTTTTACAACACTTTGAACTTCTTAAGTGCACCAAACCTGATTGCCCATTATTTACGTATTAATTGGACAGACACCTTCTCCCCTGCTAGATGGTGAGATTCAAGCCTATGAGGATTGTGTTTATTCTTGCTGCTGTTATCCTATATAATAGCTGTCATAGGCGGCACTCAGTAAATAGAAGAATAAAAAAATGGGGGCAAGCTGGCAAATCTATACGGTATCCAGAACAACAGTTTTTGTCTCAGATTGAGGGAGAAGGTGTAAAGGTTCCATGCTTTTCAAATCCCGTTGCTCATGAGGAGATGACTTGATCTTTGTCCCATGGCTGGTACAGAACACACGATTTCTGGGAAGCCCAAGAGCATTTCCCAAAGTTCTAACATGGCCGAATGGTGAGCTACACAGGCTCATATCTGATCTGATAGTCTTGATGCCATTGGAAAGGAAAGCCTGCAGGTCTCCCGAGATGGGGAAACCAGCGGATTTTCTGCTCCATTCTGTGGCTCCAGCCATTGCTTGCCTGTGTGCTACATCTTATATCCCTTCCCACATAGGTTAAAAAGAGACAGAAATGTTGTGATGACTAATGGGAGGTCATGGAAAGATTTATTGGACAATTATCAATGTTTTTCCTCACTCGACTTTCCTTTAGTAAGTCATTATTTCATTTGGGGAATAAGTACCACTCATATCAACCCTCAGATTCTGTCACTTTATCTCCTTGCGTTATGCTAGTTCGTTGCCTAGATTTGTGGATGTTTATAGCATGTGGATCAGAAGAACTTCCAACTAACTGCATTTGAGTTTTATTCTCTTGTCACTTTCAGGTATGCAGATAAGACTTGATATAATTCTGTGTTTTCAAACTACACTCGTATGTGGGCCACATTCATAATTTTTGCCATATTCTAGAATCTATTTAATTATGATTCTCTTGATACTTAAAAAAAGGACTAGTTTCTTTTTTTAAGTGATTCGCACCCTTAAGTCATGATCCATGTGATTGTGGGTTTGATGGGCTAGTGTGTGTGTGTGTGCGTGTGTGCACGTGTATACATAATTCTCAATGAAATGAATGCCTGAAAATTATAATTTAAAAATATGCCCATCAAAGCCATCATTTCATGAATCATGACTTGGGATGAAGCTACGTTACAAAGTAGGGTTTTTTCAATTTAAAATTATCCTTCTAGTATAGGATTACACTATTACACTATTACACTTCGGGAACCGGTGATAAATCCAAGCGATCTGTTCCTTTTAATAGGAAGCCAATGTGGAATTGCTACTATAAAGGTAACCTGTGGCCCAGGAAGAATCCTGCTCAGGTCCCCCCCAAACCCCAGCCAGATCCTGATACCAATAGCCTGGCAGCTCTGACTTTATAGAACCCTCACGCACAGAATCTTAGCAATATCCTTAACCTATTGCTTTCAATAAGATGGCACCATTGGCCCAACCATCAACAAATCCTGTTAGCTCAAACTTAAAATATGTCCTGAATCCCTCCCCCCCAATTCTCATGACTTCCACCCTCCTTTCAGTCAGCATCATCTCTTTGAGTTGACCATCTAACTGGTTTCCCCATCCCCGCTGGACTGAAAACACAAAAAGAAGGAAGCCATTTTTAGTCAGTTATGTACTGGATACAAAGACACTGTCATTAGGGAGATAAGAAGAAATGTAATTTAAATATTTAAAACAAATGATGGAATAAAAAAGACCGAAATGATTGGCTGGCCTCATAATAACATCTGAGGTCAAAACCAGAGAGCTTCTTTTAAAATTCCACTGACCATATTTTCTTCATAATTTGTCATCCCTCTTGGACATAGCATCCAGGGTGATTTTAAATTGATATGATATAAGAATAAATACCAAACCAGTCACAGAAGTCAGCAAATGTTCAAAATTATAGAAAGCCATAGAAATGGGCTCTAATTGCATCATTATCTAATCTCCTTACTTTTGAATACCATTGCTAAGAATGGACTCACTCATCTTATGTCATTTTCTTTTCTTGTGAACTTTTCCATTTTCTCACAAGAACAAGACATCTGTATTTTAGGATTTGCTGTATTTTGTCGTGCAAAGCAGTAAAAAGACTCATCGGAAATGTGACGGAAAAGAAACTTGTAAAGAATTGTAGTGAGAAGAGGCCATAAAGGAATATGACTGGAAAAGGCATGGAGCACTTTTCTTAAAGTTCTCTATTCACTGGGACAAAGAAACTGAAAACAGAGTTTGGTTTTCCCCCCTGAATACAAGATATCATGGTCCTTGGAGGTGGTTTTTCAGAGGGGTCCACTGGAACTTCGAGTCCAGAAGTGAGGAGGTATCAAGTTAAAAGATTTCAGAGGAATTAAAGCCTTCTCTCCTACCCCCGACCCCAAAATTGTTTACCACTAATGACGTTTTCAAATTGGCATTGGACTTGAAATTGGTGTGGACGTTGGAAAGTGGTTGTGTGCTTCGTAAGGAAGTAACTGGCTGGAAAGATCAGCAATGATTCTCAAGGAAAGTTTATCACAGAGTCAGGCAGATGGGAGGGATCTTACTGGTAACAGTATCTGTACTGGGTTGAATAGATTTGCCCCTAAATTCATGACCATGAGATTAGGGTGGGCATCAATCATGTCCTGAATCCCCCTATTTCTCATGACTTCATCCCTGTTTAATGTCATCAACATCTCTTTTTTTTTTTTTTTTAAAGATTTTATTTATTTATTTGACATAGAGAGAGATCACAAGCAGGCAGAGAGGCAGGCAGAGAGAGAGGGGGAAGTAGGCTCCCCACTGAGCAGAGAGCCCAACTTGGGGCTCAATCCCAGGACCCCGAGACCATGACCTGAGCCGAAGGCAGATGCTTTAACCCACTGAGCCACCCAGGTGACCTATCATCTCTCTTTGGGTTGACCACATTGTCCTCTTAACTGGTTTCCCCATTTCAACTGAACTGAGAGCCAAGAAGAAGCAAGCCAGTGGCTGCCGACCTTATAAGAAGAGGAGAGAACATAGAGACACATAAAATAGAATTGAATGATCTAGCTATAAGCCCAGGAACACTGAGGATTGTCAGAAGGCATCAGAAAGTTAGGGAGAGGCAAGGAAGGATCCTTCCCTAGAGCTAGGTTATGTGTTCCTGCTGACATGTTGGTCTCGGACTTCTAGCCTCCAGGACTGGGAGAGAATACATTCTGTTGTCTCACACAACTCCCTGCGTGGTACTTTGTATGGCAACCCCCAGAAATGGTCCAACACTGTTCTGAAGAAAGAATATGCCTGACTCGACCCAGATCTGAGGGCCAGGATAAGCCATTTGGAGACCTGTACCAACTCTCCTCCATTTATCATTTGCTTCCTAGTGAGATGGACATCCTTAACGTCACTGAGCAGGTTTTAATCATTTCGTGGCTCCCAGATTTCTAGGGCAGAATCTTTATCCTAAAGAATTCGTAATAGAGGCCAGCCAGCTGTAGTGAATCGAATCGAATCCCCCAAAAGATATGATCGAGTCCTAACTCGAACCTGTGAATGTGATCTTTTTTGGAAATAGGGTCTTGGCAGATGTCATCAATTTCAGATGAGGTCACATTAGATTAGTATGGGCTCTAAGTCCTATGACAGGTCTTTATGAGAAGAGGAGAAGACCCAGACATACGGAGAAGACGGCCAGGCAAAGAGGAGGCAGAGGTTGGAGTGACGTAGCTGTAAGCTAAGCAACGCCCAAGAATGCTGGAAGCTGGAAGAGGCAAAGAAGCATCCTCCCCTAGAGCCTTCGGAGGGAGCACGGGCCTGTCAACATCTTGATTTCAAACTTCTGGCCTCCAAAACCTGGGAGAAAATGAGTTTCTGCTGTTTTAAGCCCCCCAGTTTGCCCCAGGAAACGAATACACCACCTCGTAGCCGAACCCAGCGACCCACGTGTTTTGTGGGCTGTACAGTGTTGTTTTCATTGAAATCATTGGTGTTGTTTACAAACAGGGAGATTGCACATGAGAGCCACAATTTCTGTGTTTTTTTTTTTTTTCTTGAAAAGTCCAAGGAGGTGACAGTCAACTTGAGACTTCTTTCTTAGGTGGTGACCATGGCGCTGAGTGGACCTGCCCCTTTGTAAAGGAAGCCACAGGTTCCAAGTCTGGAGTCCTGTCCGTCCTCGAGGCCAGGGCAGCCTAACCTGTTGACCCTACCCTACCTTGTGCGCTCTGTGGCCTGCGTGCCTGCATCTGCACGGACTCAGGCTTCCTTTAAACCGCTCTCCTTGATTTAGAGGCCCGAAAAGTGAAGCCCAGAAATAGAATTTCCCTGAGTGCCGTCACCCCGTGTGTCTGCGACAGAGCAGGGCCGGGGGGCCCACACTTCCTACCGCACTGTGCCTCTTCCGCCTACAGAATGCCACAAGATGTTTCCGAGAGCAGACATCCCAGACTCCTAGATTTCACAGACCAGCTTCCACAAATTTCAAGGAATTGACAAAGAGTTTCCAACACTTCATTTTGCCAAGAATGTTAAAAAAAAAAAAAAAAGAACACTGCCATTACCATCTTTTCATTAAAAAAAAGGTGATTCTATCACCAATGAAGCAGGAAACACACAAGCTCAGAGTAAAAATAAAAATTGTTTTGGCTGAGACAAGTTTTCATGATGTTCTCTCCAACCTTGCTTCCTTCCTTTGCTCCCCCCCCACGCTCACCAGCCCTGTGCACTGGCCTCCTTGCCCCTCTTTCAACACAGGAGGTCATTCCTGCCCCAGGGACCTTGCATTTCCTGCATTCTTTCCCAGATATCCAGGGGCTTGCCTCCTCAGGTCACTCAAATGGCTACTAAAATGTCACCTTCTCAGCCCGGACTCTCCTCACTCATCTCGATGCTCCTATACGTGCTTTTCTGTGGCACTTTTCACTACCTGCATTGTCTGAATTTATCGATTGATTATTTCTCCACGTTATGATAAGAACAAAGAACGTGGATTCTGTGTTCCTCAATGTTTAGAATAAGGCCCGGCACATGGAAGATACCTAGTAAATTTTACTAAATTGGAATCAAATGATAAAGTATAGTACACTCTACAGGGTAAATTTCACTTATTGAAAAACCCCAACATCCTTTTTATGTCCTCTCACTTTGCTCACGAGAGGTGGAAATATTATCCTATATTGTTATGAGTTTGTGGATTGACTCTTAGGTAACACCACGGTGATGAAAACATCATGCAGTCCCTGTCCAGTATGTTGGTTTGCGTTTGCAGTCATCATTGTGTGTAAAGACCTCATAAGTTTCGATGACTCAGCAGGACGTCTACAAGAATCCCCAACTCCAACTAAAAACACACACATTAAAAAAATAATAACCAGACACATCATTGGATGAAATCCTCCTGGGGCCTTTGAGAAACTATTGTAACATCCCATCACTCCAGGGCAGGGGGGAAGCAAGTGCATGAGTCCAGATTGTGAAGCCCATGCCACACCACATGTAAACCAGCGTGTGGAAATTACTGTGTAGTATCGATGCTCACTGGTCTCTAATAGCTGAAGTTCATGAAAGTATAAAAATAAATTTGTCTTTAGTTTTCACTTCTAGTCACTTGTTAGTCAAGAAGAGGAAGAAGAAGAGGAAGAAGAAGAAGAGGAAGAAAAGAAGGAGGAGGAGGAGGAGAAGGAAGAGGGGAAGGCCGAGGGAAGGAGGACAAGGAGGCAGGAAGGGGTGAAAGAGGGAGAGGAGGGAGGAGGAAGGGAAATATTATTCTACAACTTGAAGCAAGGCTAACCATCTTAGGATCATCACGTAAAGTAAGAGTACAGTAAAGCCAGTCCAATTTGGACTAAATAGAAGAAAGTTCCTGCAGAATTCTGAATTGTTTGGTATTTGGAAAGCAAGGCATTATGGAGTATTAGTGAAGGATTATGGAGTCAGATCCAGGTTGGATCCTGGTGTCTACACTTAAAGTTCTAAATCCTGATCAAGACGTCCTCCCTTCCTCTGCGCCGCTGGGCTCATGGTAGGGGCACCTTGTGGAATCGTTGCCAGGATTGAATGAGACGACACATTCAAATTGCCTGGTGCAGCGTAAGAAGTGGGTGTGGATATCTATGGTTATTATTATTTGACAGGACATGCGGTTCTGTTACTTTTCAAGAATGTGCAATAACATAAGCTATTGACCAGAGGGGAAAAATAAGGACCCGCAGTATGGTCTACCTGCCTCTCCCTGGTAATAACCCCGAAGCCACATCTTGTATGAAACGGGTCCTTCTTACTTGCCATGCCCTTGACATAACTTCTCTCATTTAACATCTCCAACTGTCTATGAAGGAAAGCCCATTGCCCCCTGCATTCGGGAGAGGAAAACGGACTGGCCAAGGCTCAGTTGTCTTCCACCAGGGAGCAGGAGGCGGAGCAGGCACGAGATCGCAGGCAGTTGGAATTCAAAACCTCAATATTTATTACCACGTTTGGGATCAACCTATGCATTTGCACGCAAAAAAGGGCAAAAAATATTTTCGAGGATTGACTTTTTAAATAGGCTAAATATCCTTCCCACTACCTGTAGGCAGACACATGGACAGAAAAATAGTAATGTATCTCAGCTCTACAGAAAGACTCTCCGTAAAAAATGCCGGCGATGGGCCCGGCTGGCCAGGCTCCCGGCTCTCATCAAGGAGTCCGAGAGACTCTGCCCGCTCAGGGCACAGCAAAGCCATCGCCCCTTGTGACTGACACCACCGGACACTCTGGGACAGTGGGCTGAGAAACTCTCTTCCGGGCCAGGCGTGACCCAGGCGTTCAGATTCATTTCACGTGGAGATGTGGCGATGCCCTTCCTTCTTCCCTCTCTGGGCTACGTCATGTTTAAGTGCTGAGTCCTCTTTTGCTTCCTTTTGGGGAGCTCGGTTGTGGCCGATTCTGGCTTTCAGCCTAAAGAATCGAGATTTGGAATTGAGAAAGAATGGAAGAACAAAGAGGAAGAAAGCTCGTGTGTGTGTGTGTGTGTGTGTCTATGTGTCTGTGTGTGGGTCTGTGTGTGTGATGGAAACAGGGAACCCTGTTTTGGCAAAAAAAAAAAAAAAGGAGTTGATGAAGAAGGAAGTGAGTTCCTAAAGGGGGAGTCCCCAGAGATCTGAGCTGGAGGGGCTTTTCTAGAAGAAAGGCTTGTCCACATGTGGGGGCCACAGCCATGGAGCACACTGGCGGAAACCCCAGAGGCCACGTGGTGGTTGAGACCCCATATACACTACTGACCGCTGCTTGTCACCTGCGGTGGCCCATCACACCTTCCCTTTGTCCGAATCCAGCATCGAGCTGGTCACCTCCTGACCGATGCAGCACACGTGTGAGCCCTAAGATGTCGCTCAGTGCCCGCTCGACCCCCTTTAGGTAGGACTCCCCACTTGCAAGGCCCCAGACACTGTGGCCCCCCGAAAGGGGGAGGAGTGGAGAGCCGGGGAGGTGATGGTGTGGAGACCTGGTGTGCGCGTGTTAGGAGGGCGCGCTGAGCGAACCGGCTAGAGAACCCCCCAGCCTGGGACAGCCGTCAACCACAGCCCTGCCACATGGGCCCGCGACGTGCCAGGAGCCTATGGTCAAGAGCCAACTGGGCACTTAGGAGAATGTTTTAGAATGAGAAAGCAGGCCAATCATTTTTGCTCAGCCATCACTCTTCGTGACAAAAGCTCCCTTGATTCTCAGGCCTTGGCTTCTTCAGGAGCCAGAGAAATACATAAACACTCAAGGACAAGCATTCTCTTGACTAGCGAAGAGTGAGGACATCTTCAGTAATGGGCAAACTAATTATGCTGCCTGTTTCGAGGATGGTTTCCGCACACTTGCATCTTTGCTCTTGGCCGCTCTGCCTCTTGGCGCGCAGGGCCGGTGTCCCCGAGGGCGGCCGTTAGCACCTCCGTGCGTTACAAGGAGCATCTCTTTCCTAAAACCTGGGCCGTTCCAGCCCCTGGCAGGATGACGGAGGACTTGGCCATTGCTGTCAGAGAGGAGTCATTAGAAGTAATCAGGCCTCTGCCCAAATAGTGGCTTGGATGAAAGCGGGTCGTCAAACTTGCACTGGAAGTTGCGCTAGAGTTGGCAATCGCATCCTCTAAATGTCGGCCCAGCTCTGCCAAGGCGGGAGCTCTGGGGAGCCAACATGGCTTTCCTATTTGGGGCTTTCCCACCGGGATCTCCAGCAATACGCCATTCCGAGGTGTTGGAAGAAAGAAACTACTCACATCTTTCCCAGTCAATTACCGACTTTGCAAGGAGATGCCTCTGGCGTTCTGGGTATGGTGAGAAGAGGAGAAAGCGAGTGGGGCTGGATAAGGCTCACTTATGATTCAATTTCCCCTCCGCATCCTCTGCCCCCTTTCCATCCTTCAGGCGAGGAGCCATGACCATGGGGAGAACAGGGCGAATGTAAAAGGCCCCCAGTCTAACTTCCTGGCTTTTGTTTGAAACATACTCTGAAGGAAGGAAAGTTTGAACACCCTGAAGATGCCAAGAACTTTGTGTTGCTGGCTGGCAGCCCTCTAGGGAGATGACAAAGCTCTAGGCTTCCCTTGGAAAATCAGAAGATCTGGCAGCTCTGGGCTTTGGCTTGTGACATAGCGATTTTCGCTGCCACGGAGCGGGAGCACCTCTCCATGGTGCCCACCATGCCTTCAGCAAGAAGCCGAACCCTGGATGTTAAGGCTGAATGTCTGCTGCCATTTATCACTCTTGAGCAAGGTCTTCACGGACCCTCACCTCTAGCCCTCCTTCTTCCCTGCAGAATTTTTTCCTATAGGATGATTATCATTTCACATAGTCCATATGGTATGTATTTGTTTCCAGGCAGCCTCTCCCAGCTCGATGAGGGAAATGATTTTGTCTGCTTTGTTCACCGCCATGTGCCCAGTGCCTGGCATACTATAAATGCTCAGTAAATATTCGCTTACTGGAAGGATACATGTTCTTTGAACACACGTTTCTATGAAAAGTAGGAAGCAGAAGATGTTTCTAGCTGCATGACTTGTCTTGCACCTGGACAGTTTGCTCATTTGTGTTACCTGCGCTAAGTCTATGGGATGGACACCGTGACCTCTGGAGGCCAGAGGCTGGGTTATGGGGCTGGATTCTTCAATGTTGGAGAAGAATCTGTGCCCCAGGATTGGCCCAGAACTAGGGGAGAGTCTCTGTTGTGGGAAAGCCACATGCAGAGGGATAGTCAACATCCGTGGATACACTCCCTGGCATTGCACGCTACTCCAAACTTTGACAAAGCCGAGAGAAGAGGCTCTCAGGGTTATCACACCCATTGTCCCCTTTCCAAAGAACACTTTGGAACAGCTTAGCTTCAGCTGAGTTTTCCAGAAGTTTATCCTGAGACAAAGACATGAGATGAAGTAGTGTGTATAGGAGATGATTCCAGAAGTGCTGTTAGGGGAACGGTGTCATGAAACAGGGAAGGATGAGAAGCCAGTTTGGGATGTGTGATGGCAGTGGTGGCTCACCCAACTGGGGTCCTCTGGGAGATGTACAGAACATGCCTCAGAGTTATCTTACCTGACAGGTGCATTATCCACCACATTGCCATGTGCCATGGTCAAGGGAAATGCCCTGGGGCCAAGGATGACAGGTATGGCAGAGGACATCTTTCTATGTGTGGGGATGAGTGCTCTGGGATTAGGTCTACTAAATACTTGACAGAGTCTACTAAATACTCCCTTTACAAACCTAAAATTCTTTATCTGAAATCATAATTTTTTAAAGGACAAATATGAGGAAAATATTTATAATAAAATATGTATGTCAACATTTAAATACTTGAGCTTGACACACCTGAACATGTGAGAAGGCGGTCAGATGCTTGCCTTATACACAGAAACACTGAACTCGACAGCCACAAATACAGGTCGAGACTTGTGTGTTGTACCAAAGACTTGAACGCCATTCATGGTATTGACTTTAAAACATGATTTGCTGATAGGCAGAACAAGTCTTGGTATGGTTAGAACAAAGTACAGCCCTCCCTCAATTTACATGGCATTCACATTTTTATAAAATTCAGTGTGTGTTAAAACTGTGTAAGGTTACTTTGAGTGCATATGTCTGATGGACTTAGGGTCCAGGCTCAGAGAGTTATACGCTGGTGCTTTATCTATACAGATGTCTAGTGGACATTCAAAAGTTGAGATCCCAGACCATTCTTCGTGGTATGGGACTGTCTCGTGTTCTGCAGAGAATTTGTCATCTCTAGATTCTGACCACTAAATACCAGTGTCACCTCCCCATCTTTGTGACAACCAACTCCCCAAAAGAATTTTCTGGAAAGTTCAATAGGGTCAATATCATTCCAATTTATGAACTACTGATTTAAAGAAGGAGTGGGTGGGAACCTCCCAGAATGATTGAGACATAATTTCCTATTCACTGAGATGGATGGGTATTTGAAATAAAAACTAAGCTGAGTTAAAGGAAAGAGAGTTAGTTTTGCAGGTACCTTGGACTTTTGTGGCCAGATTCACAATCGCTGTGAAAGCAGGGAGGAATGCTGGAGAAGCTTCAGCTTATGACCTACAGTGTTGTAATTTTTTTTTTCTGGAGGAACTATCATTTATCACCAGGGCAATACCCACCTATTATGTTGCAGGTCTTGGGAAGACGCTAAAAAATATCATTTCTTTTGAAGAACAGCATCTTGCAAAAGTGTCATTCTTTCTTGACCCAGCATCTAAATTCAAAGATCCTGGGCAAATGATAGAGGAGTTTGCTCATCATCGGGGTGTGTGCACTGGTGCAGAAGAATCTGACAGGCTTTTTGGTGTTTTCTCTATTTACTAACCCTTCAGCAGTGACAGTGTGGGGAGGGCCAGTGAGCACAGCCATGCTGGGCAAGTCCTGGGGGGGGGCGGGTGATGTTGGGGGGGGGTGCAGCGCCAATATAGGGAATCCACTGCATGTCGATTCTCTATGCTTCATTGGTTCAAAAGCAAAGCCTGAACCAGCCCTCTAGGGTAAGACAAAGAAGACCACATTAGCTACAGTGAAAGGGAGATTGACTACAGACATTGGCCTGGACATACGAGTTTTTAATATAAATTTTATCATGGTGCAACAGTTAGGCGGGCTGGCTTTGGAGTCCAATTTGCCAAGGTTTGACACTCCACCAGGTCCATCACTTACAAGCACTGGGTCTTGAATAAGATACTTAATCTCTAGCACCTCAGTTTCTCCATCTGAAAAGTGGGGGTGCTAAATATTGGATTTTGTAGGGATTAAGTAAGGTCATCTACATCAAAGCTGAATATAGTAACTAACACCTTGTAAGAGTTGGCAAAATGTTGGTATTATTATTAAAATCAGGATAAAAAATCACAACTTTTCGGGACAATGAAATATCACTTGTTTGGCATGCTAGAAAGGAAACAGATTGTATTTACCAGAAGCTTGGTGAATTCAGGACAATATCTTTTCTACTTCTAAGACTGTAGGATCTAGCACTGTGCTTGGTGCAGAGGAAAAGCTCAAAGAATGTTTCTGGACTTCAGTTGATAAAAGTAGAAAATTCAGGGCAGAAAATACATAGTAGGCTAACCAGATAACAATATTCCACCAATTCTAGCCTATGTAAATTAAATCTTAGGCTATAACAAGAGTTGATATGTGTAACAAGATTAGGGATAAAATGAGGTATAGTCTTACACTAAATACTTTTGTTATTATTATACTGTGCTTACAGCATATTATATATATATTGCTATATTTATGCAATATATCCTTTCTACCCTCACTTTGAAAATTGGTTTTTCACGAAGATGCTTCCATGTTTCAGAGAATCTCAGCAAAGGCTTTGACATGAGCATTGATGCTAGCCCCCTGAACTTGAAGTCTACTGAAGTTGCACCCCCTCCTGGTACTAAAGTCAATGTTGGAGTTGAGTGGCTGCCATTTTTTTTTTTTTAAGATTTTATCCATTTATTTGAGAGAGAGATTGAGAGAATGAGTTGGGGGAGAGGCAGAGGGAGAAGCAGGCTTCCCGTTGGGCAAGGAGCCTGACACGGAACTCAATCCCAGGACCCTGGGATCATGACCTGAGCTGAAGGCAGATGCTTAACCAACTGAACCACCCAGGCGCCCAGGTGGCCGCCATATTTATGAATCTTTTCCTTAGTCTCAGAGCCCGAGATTCTTGATAATGATGTCTTAAAGACAGGTTTTTTCCCCTGATGTGCAATAAGAGACTTGCCAATAAATTGATAGAGTTGATCCTGGCTTTGCTGCTTACCCAAAGTGGGACCTTGGACTGAACACTTACAATTATCAGCATGGCTCCCTTTCTGACTTTATCCCTGGTGCCTCCCCCACCTCCCGTCTTTCAGTTCCATCCCCAGGGCTCTTCTTTCCACCTCTCAAATATATCAAGCACATGGCTCAGAACTATCGTGTTTGCTGGCTCCCCTGCTCAAACCTTCAACCTGTAGGGCAAAGAAAGATTATAATAATCTCATGCCGGCACGGTTCTGTCTTTTTTTGCCAAATGAGTGTTGGTGTGGAGCCACTGTTGCTGGATGGTGTTTTATGAAAGCACTTTAATTTTCAGAGATTTTGGACTCCCGAATTATGGCCAAAGAATTGTGGTCCTGTATTATTTTCCCCATTCTACAGATGGGAAAATGAGGCACAGAGAGGATAAATAACTAATCACAGCACGGGAAAGAGCCAGGTGTGACCCCCTTTTGCCTAGTCCAGCCACCGGGGTCGGGGGTGCCTCTTTATGAATGAAGGACTCTGATGCCGAACTTCTTTATCTACCAAGCAGGATTGTAACTCCTACTTCCTGAAATAGTTGGGATGGTCAAATGAAAGAGTACATACCAAACTCCTGGTACCACTGGCCCTCAATAAACAGTACGTCTGGGTATTGCTCTGCTAAGAGAGCAACCAGCGGCAAAATATTAGAGAGGGAGTATTTCTAGCCAGCAAAAAAGCACGCCACAGTGGAAAGATGAGTTAGTGCAGCTCTTAGTTACACATATGTTCACAATAGATATTTGGTTTTTGGTTTTTAAAATACAACACAACATTCAAAGCCGTCATCTCATAAGGAAAGGAAGGAGGATTTTGTTGCTTGGATTATCTGTCAGCTGAGTGAAGTGTTATTTTTGCTTCATCAAGTGGCAAAGGACCATTAAAAATAATGGATGAATGGTTTCTACAGCTTATTTCTCCAAGTAAGTCTAATTTACCATTTTGTTTTATGCATAAATGGGTGGATTTTCCCATGAAAGAGTTCAGAATGAAAAAAAAAAAAAGAATAGAACTTTTTTTCCTACTGGGCTTCAGTTGCTAGAATTTTCTTCCAGTTTCCTCAGGTTCAGAAGCTTCATGGAAACAATCCTTGCTGGGTTTGCCTTCTCTTTCTCTCTCTCTCTTCCCTTCTTCCTTCTGTCCCTCCCTCCCTCGGCCTCCCTCCTCCTCCCTCCCTTCCTCCTCCTCCTTCCCTCCCTCCTCCTCCCTCCCTTCCTCCTTCTCCCTCCCTCCCTCCTCCTCCCTCCCTCCCTCCTCCTCCCTCTCTTCCTTCCTTCCTTCCTTCCTAAAGAGAAGAAAACTGTCCAGTAAACTAAAAGGATATTAAGTGGCAAACGAGAAATGTTGTTTTTGTCTCAAGAAATAGTCTGTGTTCTTCGGGTGCATTCCTGCCCTTTAAAGACACATGAGTTTGTGTTGGTAAATGTGAAAATGAAACCAAACCAACTCTCTCTGATTCTTTCCAGGAATGGTTTTCCATTTTAGAAAATCCATCCTGGGTTTAGAGTAGAATTAATATTTTGTTCTCAGAGAAATATCTTCTTTCTTGTCTCTGTATTCTGGGCTGGCGGCCTCTGTCCTCGTATCTTCCATTTGTATGGAATTGCTCACTCTAAGAATACACAGTCGAGAGGTCCCCATGTGGGGTCGCCCTGGGAGAGCCCCCGGAGATGCAGAGAGTTCAAGTCCCAGGGCTCAGGGAGCTGGGCACCTCCTGCTTTGCAAGGCTTCGCAGCCCCTCGACAGGGAAGAAGAAACCATTTCACTATAAATCCAGAGGCCTGTTTTCACTCCTATTATTCTTAAAGTGGATAATTCTCTTTTCATGGGTATGTAATTGTTTTCTGAACACAAACAACTTCCAGGAAATTTTGCACCAGGAGATAAAAATTTTATCATTTGCCTTTAGCAGCTTAAAAATTAATTGGGGGTTATTTTAAATGGAATTGAGGACCTACTTTGGAAATCTAGTTTTATTCTAGTTATAAATAAGCCCAGGCTCTAAGATGATAGTAATAGCTAATTATTGAATAAATTAATTAGAATATTAAAACTAGCAATTATTTATTATGGAATACACCTATTCACATTTATTATTATGAATATATTCTGAGTACAGAGTATTTTCTGATGTAATATGATTGTTGAAAAGTATCCGTATAATCCAAGCTGGTCTCTGAAACAAAGAGAAATTGAATTCGGGCAACCTGGTGAAAAATGTTAAACTGAATTCATTAGTATAAATTCGGAAGTACTGCTTTTGCTTTTGTTTTTGTTTTTGTTTTTGGGGGGATTTAAAAAGCTCTGTTGATAGAGGATATAAAGACAGAATTTGAGGTGCCCTTCAGGAAGAAAAACACATCAAAGAAAATCTTCGGCTTGTAATTTTCCTTTCCCACTTATTATCATTCACTAGTAATAATAGTAATAAACTTAATAACAATAATGATTATTTCTGTTTTCTGGAAAGACTGTTGCTAATAGTAAGACTATTGATAAATATAGGATAACAGGAAGCTGAATAAGAATAAAGTTCACTCTATCATCTAATTGTTCCCCATAATCAGAATGAGAGGTCACTGGTAAATCAGTGAGTTGTATTCCTTTTGGATTCTTGGATCCCTTTGAGTATCTGATGGAAGTGTGGAGTTCTCTCCCAAAATGGATATGCATGAGAAATTTCATGTTTAACTTCAAGGATTTGGCTTTCTCCCTGCCCAGCCCATCCATGACCTTCAGTGGGTTAATGACTCCTTCTATAGTAAAAACTCTAGGGCGTAGAAGTGCCAGTTATGTAATTTGTGGGTCCCATGCAAACTGAAAATGAGAGGCCTTTTGTTAAAAAATCATTAAGCATTTAAAAAGAGATTTTATTTATTTATTTGAGAGAGAGGGTGAGTGAGAGAGGGAGAGCACAGGCAGGGGGAGAGACAGAGGGAGCAGCAGGCTTCCTGCTGAGCAAGAAGACCAATGTGGGACTCCATCCCAGGACGCTGGGATCATGACCCAAGCCCAAGGCAGACGCCCAACTAACTGAGCCACCCAGGCGTCCCTCATTAAACATTTCTTTCTTTCTTTTTTTTTTTTTTTGTTAAAGGTTGATGAGTTCCTTTTTTTTTTTTTTTAAGATTTTATTTATTTATTTGTCAGAGAGAGAGAGAGAGCACACAAGCAAGAGGATCAGCAGGCAGAGGGAGAGGCAGACTGTCCACTAAGCAGAGAGCTAGATGTGGGGCTGGATCCCAGGACCTTGAGACCATGACCTGAGCTGAAGGCGGACACTTAACTGACTGAACCACCCAGGCGTCCTTATTAAGCATTTCAAGTTGGTGATGACAGAGCACTAAGCCAAGGATCTTTCCAAGCAGGGGGCCATGTATAACTGCACAGGATGTATGTCTATCCCTACTCTGAAGTGTAGGATACTGGTTAAGATTTCAGGCTCTGGCTTGGGAGGTACTAAGCTCAAATCATAGCTTCCCTTGAGATTTCTCGAGAAAGTTACTTTGGATACCGACCTCAGGGTTATTGTGAAGGCTAAAGTAATTAGTAACGTGAAATCCCTAGAATAGTAAGGGCACAGTATTGGTTGGTATCCTTTTTAAGGAAAATGTTGCCAATTACAAACCAGTCCCTTGGTTCACATCTCTCAACAGCCCACGGCGCATGGAACACCCTTCATATCAGGCTAGAGTATCCTGCGAAGCTTACTGCTGCCTGCCTCCCCAGTCTCTTTTCTCAAAACTTCTGCTTTTGCTCAACATATGCAAGCCATCCTTGCCTTCCACCAGTTAATTACACACGCCACGTTCTCTTTCATCTCAAGGTCTTTGCAAAGACTCTCTCTCAGTCTGCAATGTTCTCTCCTACCCCAGCCAATCTCTCTCTTTGCATATGCCCCAAGTCAGCTTCCATGTCACCTCTTCAGAAAGGCCTCTCTTCTTTGTGTCCGCCTGTTCTTCTTGTTTCATCCGCTTGACTGAGATATGATTTACACACCGTAATAGTTTCATACCACAAAATTCATGCATAGCTGGGAGATGGGGCTTCATCCCTATCTTAATCTCCACCAGCAACTTACTTATACCCCCAGGTACCACAGGATGCTTGCTATGCAACATAGCTTTGGGGCACATCTTTGAGGCTCTCTTCCAACCTGATTCACCCGCCAACCATAGCTCCCCTCCATTACTGACATTCCCACATCATCCTCTCCTATGGAGGGTGAGATGATAGATGATTTCTCTTGTTTTCTATTTTGATTTCCTTTGTTTTCTATTTCTTCCTAAAGAAACATATATTACTTTGATTTTTTCCCAAATAATACAAATGAGTTGTTGAGAAGAAGGAACTTATGGAAATCTTTATGGTGTCAAGTAGAGAAATTAGGCAACCATATGAGCAGAGGGGATGGAAACAGGAAAAGATGTTATTAGCTGGACGTGGCATAGACTGTCAACCATGTGGGACAGTTTCCAATAACATCAAAAGGATTTCCAGTCCCCCCAATTATCCTTCTATTAGCTTTGAAGCTGATGCCTGAAATCCCACCTTATTTATTAGAATGAAGGCGTCAAGAGCCTCTAATGGAATACATATGGGAAGCTAAGTGATCATTGGTCATTATCAACTTTGTACAAATTAATTTGTGAGACTATTTCTACTTACTTTGTGGGGTCCTGGAAGAATAGGACCCAGGCTAGCTAGTTTCTGCTGAAGAAGCCATAAAGGTTTGAACTTCTGGAAACACACAGGGATAGTCGACTACACAGTAAATCTGGGGGGAAAATATTGAGCTCAGGTGAGGAGCAAAAGGAAATGGGGAGAGGGGTGAAGAGCCAGCCCCGCCCACACTCCAAACATGATACAAAGCTTCATACTTGGATTATGCTCTTCTGCGCAGTTTCATGTAGGTGGACTCATACTGTTTTAGAATCAGAACCCAGATTGCAAAAGAGTCAGTGAATGGTAACCTTACAAGAGAACATTTAAAAAAAAAAAAAAAATTACCTTTTGTTGAGCACCTAGTATGTGTCATAATATATTTTGTACACATTATCTCTCTTAATGCCTGGTGATACATTTATGAGATTTCTGGTGGTATAAGTTAAGAAATTAAGGCATAGGATCATTAGGAAAGTTTCCTAAAGTCATAAGACCAACAGTGGAGAATTTGAACTCAAATGTTTCTGATTTTCTTCCAATTTTCTTCCTGTTTCCTTCCCTGAGGCCAGTAGAGATGTATATCTCCCTGATGTCTCATTTAGCTTCCAGCTAGAGAAAATGCTTTGCTTTTAAAAGGACCACCTGATTGGACCAGGCCGACCTGAGACAGATAATCTCTATAGCTTAAGGTCAACTAAATTGAGATATTAATTACATCTCCAAAATCTCTTAACCACAGTACCTAGATTGGTGTTTGGTTGAATAAATATGAGACGGGGATCGTGGGAAACTATCTTTAGGATTTTACCTACCACACATAGTCTTTCAAACTGTTGGATTGATGACAATTGGATTAATTTTTATATGACTTAAAATGATGCTTCTTTTGACAGAGAATCAATTAATACTTGTAAACACTAAAACTAATACACAGGCGTTAAGTATTACTAGCATCCTGTTTGCAAAAAAAATCTCTTCATTTCCTTCATCTTATTTCTCCATCGTAGACTCTTTGGGTTATAATGCTGTGTTGTTTCGTCACACATTTTTTGAAGTTTGCAATTTGTTTGGAGTTCAAAGGAAATGTCACTTCCCACCTCCCAATTTTTAATAATGCAAAATATTCTCTAACTGATTCTGGATAAAAACACACTTGACAGGAAAAAAAATCTTTTCACTCAATAAGGGAAAACAGTGAATTAATGAGTATTTAGTTTAATTTTTTTAAAAAATGGAGTATTGGCAGATCAGAAGTTGACAAAAATTATTCTGGTCCAATTTGTGGATCAAATGCAAATAGCCCCTTCTTTGCTTCTTTCTAATGGATTGCAATTGAAATGTTACGTTTTCACTTTAGACTGACAGAAAAAAAACACCCAGCAGTATTCTGAGGCCAAAAATTATGGCTGGAAACTCTAAGTAAGTCATTTATAATAGCTTTGTTCCCTGGATGCTGGCTTATCAAAAATGCCCAGGATCTTATTGACGTGAACTATTCTAATGAAAACGATTTGATGAGCAGACATTGCTCTAAGCAACAACGGTTTCCCAGTCTCTCTTCTGGTTTCACGTGGAAAAAAACTTGAAGCTTCATGGTGACCACAGAGTATAATAATATTCAGAGAAATCCGGGATTTTCCGGGTGGAATATTAGCAGAATAGACAAAACATGTTTCATCTTTGTGAAAAACAGGTTTAGTTTCCAAGGACTATAAAAGTCCTCGGTATCAACCACTTACTCGTTTAGATGACAAGTATCTTTATTTATTGCCTAAAAGGGGCAGGGCACCATCCTAGGCCCTGCAGTAATAGGGGAGAATGGAACGAAATCAAAATTCCTGACCTGTTGGAGGCTATGTAAGAAAGGCTTTGATCGAGCTAGGGGAAGGCTGTGTTGAACGTGTCACATAGGAGGCCCTGCCATGCTCGAACTTGCAGCTAGATGGATATAGTTCTAAGGGACATGGACTTGGGGTTGGAATCCTTGAATAGTTTCAAGCCTGACATTGCCGGTCCAACAGCACCACATCCTCGCAAGGCCAATGGAGGCGGAGCATTTCAAGGGGACCGCACCATCCTGGAGATCCCGTCCCAGCTTGGATTTCGGTTGCCTCCTCCAGATCGATTTTCTTCCCTCAAAATGGTACAGCGGAGTTGCACTGAGAGGCGGGAGGGCATTGATCTCCTCTGCTGAGAACCACTTCCTGCTTGAAGTGAAACCAATTATGGCAGACTGAATAACGGCCCCTAAAATGCCCACGTCCTAATCCCCAGAACCTGTGAAGATCTTCCTGTACTTGGTAAAAGAGACTCTGCTGATTTGAGTAAATCAAGGACCCGGAGATTGGAGAGATGCGTTTGGATTATCCAGGTGGGTTTTTTTTTTTTTTTTTTTTTAAAGATTCTATTTATTTATTTGACAGAGAGAGAGAGAGATCACAAGCAGGCAGAGAGGCAGGCACAGAGAGGGGGGAGCAGGCTCCCCTCTGAGCAGAAAGCTCGATGCAGGGCTTGATCCCAGGACCCCAAGATCATAACCTGAACTGAAGGCAGAGGTTTTAACCCACTGAGTGACCCAGGCCCCCCTCTAGGTGGGTTCTTAAAAGAGGGGGGCAGGTGGGCCAGAGCCATTAAGAGGAGAGATGAGGACAGAGGAGGTTACAGTAATTTGAGGACGGGGCTGTGAGCCAGGAAACGTAGGGCAGCCCCCAGAAGCTGAAGAGACAAGGAAACAGACTCTCCCGGAGCCTCCAGAAGGAAGCAGGCTTGCTGACGCCTTGATTTTATCCCAGAGAGACAGAGTGGGACTCTCAGGCCTCCAGAACTGTAAGACGATCCGTCTGTGTTGTTTTAAGCTGCTCAGTTTGTGGTAATTTGCTACAACAGCAGTAGAAATGGACGCATCGTTGAAGTTGCCATAAAACTGTATGTCTGGTTACTTAATAATAATAATCTCACAGAAGAACAAATCTAGCTGCTTTCGGACTTCAGCTGGGAAGGCCACACTGGTGTTAGAAGGCTCAGGCCCATCTCCTATAAGAAGCGTGGCTAGTACCTAAAGGATGAGTCATGCTATGTGTCAGGCACCGTTTTTTTCTGCCTGGCAGAGACATTATTAACTAACTTAGTTCTCAAAAGAGCTCTTTAAGGTAGGACTCTCATTATGCCATTTTGCCCATGAGAAAACCATCCAGTTTCCCAGTTCATGGTGGAGGGGTAGGGAGGGAGCTCAAAATGCAGGAGTGTGGCCCCTGGGTCCATGTCCCTCTGTGCCCGCTGCCTCTGTGCCTCTGTCCCCTAGCCACACTGTCCAGCCAGGCGTGGCAGAGGGATTGAATCTTTGTGCAAAGCCAGAAGTCGCTTAGAATTAAGGATAGCGAAGCCGGCCAGGTCATTTTGCTGAGTTAAACTGCTTTTGATCTATGATGAAGCGTAATTATAATGATTATAATCTCGTTGTCTTGCTATCCTTGTGGGGCTCATCAGACAGCTCCTGGAGAAATTTTTGCAAAAATCTTTCCAGTCTTGGCAGCCATGTTGGAATAAATGTTTCTTCCTCCTCGGGGACTCCTCTGAAGAAAACATCTATTTACTACGGACATCTTATGGACATCCTTTTCTATGAGAAGAAACATTTGGGAAAACGAAGTGGAGTCTACACGAAACAAAACCCCCACACCAAGGAGTTTTTTTTATTTTACGGTTTTGAGGATTCTGTCCTGGTAATTTGCTCACAGGCACCCCTCTGTGATCCACCTGTCCCCCACAAACGGGTGGACTGTCTGCTTGTATCCTCAGCACATACTTCCCCATAGACCTGGATTTGGACAAAGAGGTAACCACAGGGATCGCCTTTAGATACTGTGTATCCAAGGGCAAGAGGCACCTGTCCCCAAAGAGGTCTGAAATCCGCAGGAGTGACAACCCTGAGAGTTGCTACATTCCTTCCTCTTAACCGAAGACAGTCGCCCTCCTGCCTCCTTGGGCCTCCTGGCAGAAGCCAGGCGACCCAATTCCACTCAAGAGCCCAGGCAGGAAGCGGCCATCAGCCGGTGGACGAGCCTGGCCGGCTTGGCTTTGTCACCACGAACATCCCAAGCTTCCTTCCACCAGCCCTGGAGGAGTTTTCCATGCAAAGCTTCACAAGCACAATAAGATATTTACTGTCTTTATCGGAGAGATCAAACCCACACACAGATGTCACATTTCTCAAATTCCATCAGTAGATCAGACAAGCCGTCTCTGGAAAGAGGACATTCCAGCCGGCAAGTTCAGAGCGCGCTGGCTTCCAGGGCCGTTCCCTTCCTATTTTCTGTCGTGCACCCTGAGCCTTTGTTGTCTCTGCAATGCTGATAAATCAATCCATCAAAAAATTTCCTCAGTGAAACTCAATCAAGAAAGGTCATGTCAGCGGGAGAGGAACAGATTAAATTAGCATCAAATTAGACATGGAAAGTGAGTTCTGTCAAAATCATCGCAGCGCTCAGCACAATTAGAATATGTTAATTATGCATTTCATTAAGGTGGATGTGAGATGAAATGTCACTGGGGTAGGCATCCGAAAAAGGGAAGATTGCCAGGCACAACTTTCTCTAGACAATGTGTGACACCTTCATTAACATCAAGAATCACAAGTCTGCCTTGACTTTTTCTGTAAAGGATTAAACCATTAACTGTTTGCTGGCCCCTCTCATTCGTGCGGTGGGGCCGAGGGGTGTCCCTGTCCTCAGAGGGGGCCGGCCCCTCCTGAGTGACTGCCTTGCTCTGCCACCGCCATGGCCCCAGGGGCTTCTGGGAGTGCCCGGTGGGCAATGGAGAGGGTGGCGGTTTTTAATGAACTCCCTGGAAGCTTCGCGGGGATCACGCCACTGCCTTAGGGGTGGCAGGGTGCTGAGAAATGAGGGGTGAGGATTACAGAGGGAGGGGAGGAGGGGCGGGGGGGAGGCTCTTGGCTTCATTCTTGGGGATGAAAGATATAATCAACGTAATGGGGGGCGGGCAGGGGGGATCAGATTTACAAACTTACACCCGGCAAACTCTAATTTGGTGAATTATTTCGCAGATCACTCTGAGTCATGGTAACCAGGAGGCACGCTCCTGGAGTGAAATAGTTCCTCGCGAGGCAGCTTCATAAAATACTTGTTAGATGCTTACCGTGGTAGCAGTTTTCATCTGCGCTGCCTCCTACTGGGATGTCTTAGACCCTTCTTAAGTCGGCCTCCACCCCGGGGAAGGACGGGCCCCTCCTCTGTGTGAGTTATTCCCCTGACGTTTGCCCACTCAGCCCCCTTTTCCAGGAGGCAATGCACTTTGCGGGAGTTTCCAGTCACTTCTTGGTGGAATGTTCTCTCTCTCCTGACTCGCGCTGCGCCTCGCTGGGCACCCTCACCTCCCACCTGCCCCCCCCACTCCTGACACGGCAACACCCACAAAGATGCTCATCTCTGCTCGGCTGCACTGCTCTTCCAGTTCCTCCAATCTCAAGTGAAAAACGTGGCTTCTTCCAATGTCGTTCCCGACTCCTGGCCTCAGATCTCCATTAGATGCCCTTTTTGTTCTCCTGGGACCCTGCGCTTCCCCTAAATATACCAGAATTGGTTTCCGCCGCTTGCACGACAGTAACCATACCACACACACACACACACACACTCAAACTCTCCTACCTCTTCCCGGACACGAAAATCGCCAGTGGAATTGTCCATCCACCCACTAGCTGGTAAATTCTTTCTCTGTCTCTCCATATTTGAAATCTCCCTTTCCTGGTACGTAGAATGTATTCATCAAATTATCTTTAGAAAAATGATTGCTCAGGTTGCAGAATTTTACCATGACCTAAGTTCTATTTTTTATAGGTAGGAGAGAAAGCGAAAGTTACAAACATCATTTCTAGCCTTTCTCAATAGGACAGCTTTTTGTCATATTAAATTAATACATACACATCAATATATACCCATTTCTAACATAGCCAGTTGGAAATCATTTTCTCTAATGCTTAGTGTTAAATATAGTGTATGACATACTTCACTGCTCCCATTTTTTTCTCACTCGTATGCCAAGGACGTTATCCTGTGAATTTACCTGATTTTCTTTTTTCCTCCTCTTCCTCCCCGCCCACCCCTCCTTTTCTTTGCTCTCTTTCTCCTCCTCTCATCTCTCTATAACAAAAATCAATGATCAACTCCTGGTTTCTGACCAAACTTATAAGGCAATCACTTTTAAACCCAAATTCTTTGGGGGATTTACGCAGTGGAAAATAACCTTCCTCTCAACTGTAATGGCCAAACAGACAGAATGATCTACTAAGAGGTGGGATGGCTATGTGTGAGGCTGTTTTTCTTCCTCTAGGTAATGTGAGCATAACCTTCTTCGTGGCATGCATTAATTGGGAGAATACAGGCAAAATGCAAAGGCCAATATCTAGCACATAATAAATCCCCAGTAAATGAGAGTGATGATGAGAAAGGAAGATGATGAAACTCAGGAGCCAGCCCAGAGTCCTATTCTGAAAACATCGCATCAGCATAAATATATCAATTTGCAGGGAGAAAAGACATCATTGGCTACAATTGCCCATTTTAAATTTTGCATGAGAACAAGGAAACACGCGGGGGATTGGAACCCTCTGGCAGAGACGCTCCAGAGCTGTGGGGTTCTGGAGAGAAACTTTGCCATGTGTCAAAGCCCCAGAGGAATTCCAAGGAAACCGACAAGGGAAGTACACAGTCTTGCTGGAGCCCAGGATGGGCTATTGATGCCCCGCTCCCCAAGCTGTCTGGTTTTCTGAGCTTCATTTAACTTTCAGATCACCTGGGGCCCAGGCTGTTAGAAAGTGGAGGACAGTGGAAATTACTCATGAGCTGGCTCTGATTTGATGAAGCCAACTGCCTCACCTTGTGGCAAGAGCGAGTGGAAGGGGAGGAGGGAGAGCGCTCAACTGCCTGGGTACAAAGCTTCCCCCCAGCCTGCCGTGCCTTCTAGTTTCCTTGTCAGCACTGCCATTGATATTAAAATCAAGGGGTTGGCATAAAGCTCGTGGTGGCACTGGCAGAATTCCAGGCTGGCTCTAATGAGCCTCACCTGGGCTAATTACATTTTTTACAAACCCCCGCCGGAGAGGTTGGAGTTGCCAATTGGTTGTCCAGAATGATAGCGACTGGGATTTCTCGGCTCTGAGATTTCTTCTTATCTGCTGGCAGTTGGAGCTCCAGAGGGCCAGAAAGTGACCTGAGGAACTCTGGCTACTACCTTGGTTGGCCGCATGGTAGTTACCTTGTTTGTTCCAGAAGGAAAAGTAAGCCCTAAAGTGGGAGGAGTTCGTCCTCTGTCTGGCTACTCCAAGGACAGGCTCGCCTGCCCTCTTGTTACACATATGGGCCCTCTGACCGCACTCTCACCTCTATGGAGTCAGAATCTATGCTTCTAACACGATCCTCAGGTGATGGATGTGTACCATCCGGTGTGAAAAACCCCAATATAGACTTTCCACAGGGGGAGAGAATATGTTTCTCAAAACTGTGCAATCCCCAATAAGGAGAAAGTATTTCCTACAAGTACAGGGCCTAAAGGATGTCCAGAGGCCTTGGGGGGGTGGGGGCTTGGTTTCCTCACTCTATCATTTGTCAATTGTGTGATCTGGGCCAGGGATTTAACTTCTCTGGGTCTCAGTTTCCTTATCTGTAAAATGGGCATAATTTTAGTCTTGGTGACCTAGATGATCATGCGGATTAAACGCTATAATATTTACGGGCTTTGTAGTGGGGTCGTTGGGACACAGCAAGCACTAAAGATATTACTTATTGTTGTTGGTGTTATTAAGGAATCATTGGCTCCCCAGTGGAAACTGAAATTCTCATTCAGTCCTTTACTAGCCATGACATTGGACTTTAGCTTCAGCAGCTCCCCCTGCACGATGGAACGTTTGTTTCTGTGGCATGGGATTTGTGTGAGCACTAAGGGAGAGAGACTATGTATATCTGGCCAGTGCTCCCTGAAACTGTCATGATCATCAAATAGAGAAAACGTCTGAGAAGCTGTCAGAGCCAAGAGGAACCCAAGGAGACATGATGAACTAACTGCGGGATGTGGCGACCTGGAAGCTGGGGCAGGAAAAGGACGATAGGGAAAAATAAAGGAAATGCGCATGAAGTATGGATTTTAGCTCATCGTATTGTGTCAATATTGGTTCATTAGTTGTAGCAAAGGTACCATACTCAAGACGTTAAGAAGAGGGGAACTCGATGCAGGACATGTGGGAACTCATTATATTAGTTTCTCCGTACTTTTTCTATAAATCTAAAACTGGTCTAAAAAGTAAAGTGTGTAAAGCCTCAGCCAAGGGGCCGACTTGTCCCCATTCTCCAGGGACGGTCTGAGCTCTGGGGCTGAGAGTCCCAGGAAGCCTCTCGGGCTCAGACAGACTGGGACAGCTGGTCACCCTTCCCTGAGCAGGGAGCCCAGCACATGCGGGAGCCCAGTCAGTGTTGCTCACACGTCTGCTCCCTGGTGGTCCCCTGAGCCGGTGATCTGGAAGGTGGGCGACTAGAAGTGAGCGAAGGTGAGCTGAGAAGCTCTGAGTTCATAGCTACTCTTTTTTTTTTTTTAAAGATTTTATTTATTTATTTGAGAGAGAGAGAGAGAGAATGAGAGGGGAGAAGGTCAGAGGGAGAAGCAGACTTCCCGCAGAGCCGGGAGCCCGATATGGGACTCGATCCCGGGATTCCGGGATCATGACCCGAGCCAAGGCAGTTGCCCAACCAACTGAGCCAGGGGCCCCATAGCTACTCTTTAAAGAAGAGCAAACCAGGGTAGGGAATTGACTCACCGACCCAACAAATACTATTGAGCATCTATTACGTGTCAGAGACCGTGCTCAGTCCTGGGGAGAGAGGGGCTGGGGACGCACAGATACATAAGTCTTGGCCTGAGGGCAGAGTCTCGGAGCAAACCTACAACGTGCACGACTAAAATAATAAGAATTAAAACAGCAGCCAGTACGGTAACAAAGGAGTCTGCAGAGTAGGTACAGTTACCCTCAATTTTTTTCTGATCGGGAAATGAAGGTTCAGAGCAGTCAGACAGCTTGCCCCTGCTGGCACAGAGTCAGGCCCTACCCCACATCTGTCCATGTCCTAAGCACGGCGGTTTTCCGAGTTACCCCAGGCTGCCTCCCGTAGGTCTGCAGGACAGAGGAGAGCAACCAGATTTTAGGAGGCACAGCTGTTGTACCACGGGGGCTTGAGAAGGAGTAGTTACCACAACCTGGGAGAAATCAGAGAGGACTTCCTGGAAGAGATAGAATCGAAGTGAAGACCTACAGGCTACGTGTATTTCCCTTATGCCTTTCCTGCTGCGTTTTTTCCTCTTCACATACACTTCTGCAGGGGTCTGTGGGGGAGGATGGTGATGTGTGGCCCGTGGCACTCGGTGGGTCATGCTTTTAAAAAAAATCTCCTTGACTTTTCCCAGCATTCCTGTATTGGCCGCTCTTCCCTCAACCAGGCATCGGTTACGCATGATCATACCAAAAATACGAGGAAAGGAATTTGAGTTTAACCAAGGTGGGTTTCGCCAACCCATGATTCCCGAGGCAGTTCAGGGACAAGACAAGATGTGAGGACAGCGCAAGTCTCCCTTCCGGACATGACAGGATAACCTTGTGGACGGGGGCAGAGGAGAACTGGGGGAACTAGGCAGTCAAATGCTGCCTGGTGTCCCTGAGAGAAAGCCTCACAGTTTCGAGGGGACTCAGGAATAGGGACAACTAGGACCCTCTCCCCAGCAGCACCTAGGAGGGCTGTGAGTCCCCCGAGATGCCCTGGGCTTCAATGCCCTGGGGAGGAAAGGCAGCCAAATGGCTGAGAGGAATGGGTGTCCAGGCCGGTGGGCCTAGGGGGTGGGGTTTCTCAGGATGGGGGTCCCTCCAGGGCCATGATCATGGGTATCTGACCCGGGCAGTCACTCAGGGCTCGCTGTGTCTGGATGCATACTGTCTGGAAAGTCCTAGCACTTTCTGGACCAGGGGCCCCACATTTTCATCTTGCAATAGGCCACTCATGGCAAACCTGGTTGTGGACGCCTGACAGAGTGCCCGTGTGCCCCAGCTGGGGGGGGCCGTCACAGCCACCTCACAAGTCTGAGCAGGAATAAATGCGAAGAGGCCTCGCAGAGTTCACTGTGGCTCCGGAACAGCCGAGTGCTGGCCCTGGGCTCAGAGGACCAGAAGGCCTGGGAGAGCTCGAGGCCACCACAGGCCGGCTCCGTGAAGGGCCCACCTTCCCTGGCCCGCTCCCACCCTCCGCCTGTACCCTCCATCCCCAGGGAAAGGGGAGGAGTCCTGAACTGACTGGGAATAAGCTTCCGCCCCTGGGAACGAACGCAGCCTTGAAATCGACGTTGAGTTCAGGCAGAGAACATTCGGGAAAGTTGCATTTCTTCCGCACTTGAGTTTGTGGACTGGTAGTGAGATTTTTACCTGTTGCAGGTACAGCTTGACTCTTTTGGTGACTAAGCCGAGCTTAGTTCTTGTTTCTGTCTTCTGTTCTTCCTACCGTGCTGCAGAGGAGAAGAATCTGGAATTCAGTCCTGTAAGCCCCTGCACTGGCCAGCATGTTCCCACTTTGCTACAACAGCTTCATCGGTGGCTCTGATTACTGGCGGTGCTGGCCGGGCTCCTGCCCACGGGTGACCTCATGTGGCCCTTGGAAACACGTGCGAATCCAGGCCTGCAGAGACTGGGGGGAAGGGGGGGGCTCTTACCCTCAGCGCAGCTGACACGTGGAGCTGGGAGGCTCTTTGTTGGGAGCTTTTCTGCTCACTGTATGACCTCAGGCAGTGGCCCTGGCCTCTATCCACTGAACGTTAGCAGCCCCCCCTCCATCATGACCACCAAGAATGCCTCACGCATCGCCAGCTGTGGCCTCGAGGGCAAAATCATCCCCGGTGATTTCAAACCCACCATGGCCAATTACCACGGAGTGACCCAGAATAAATTACTTAACCATAAAGGGCCTGCATCACTCCTTTTGGAAAAGGAGGTATTAATTGCTTTGTTCATTCCTGTGGTTTGGATCCAGTGAAGTCTCCTAGGAGGGCCTCCCTGTGATGGCAAAGGGGCCGCCGCCTGTTTCTCTACTCTGGCCCGGCCCCGTGTTCTAGATGAAGGACATTGAGGCTTGGCGGGGTTAAGAGATTTCTTCCGCCTAGGCTCGTCGCTCTTTTTACGATAAAACCCTTCAGTGTGATGTGGGAAGAACTATGAAAGCATCCTCTCCGCTGGGGAAATGATGAACGCAAGAAGAACGTTTCCGTGGTCGAGGAAGGCCGACCGTGAAGAGCTTTGCGGGATCCCATTTGCCTTCGTGGCCACGCTGCAGTGCAGACAGACAGTGGCCCTCCTTTCCAGGTGAGGACATGGGGGCTCCGAGAAAGAGGCTCACTACCGTTCCCGGGGTCACACCTGAAGCTCCATGAGCGGTGGGGCCGTGGGCCTATGATTTCGCCCAGTCCAGCCTGGAGGGGCCGTACTCTGCTGGGGGCATCCCGTGCGACCTCCCCTCATCTGCTCCGGCATACCACTTAATATTTTTCTTTCGGTGGATTTACTTTTTGGCTTAAATATCTTAAAAAGCATTTTATGGCGCTCCTCTAAATTGAGAAGCCGGTTCGGCAGCCACGCGTAGAAAGGGCATGAGTGGTTCGTGTTAGGAGTCAATGTTGTTTATCTTCGGTAAATGATGAACAAGAATCGAATCTGGGAGGCACGTGGTTGTCCAGCCTCTTACACTCATTAGATGTCCAATGAATGGGTTGTGCAACGCCCTGTGGGTTGGCTTATCCAAATCCACTCCCAGTCAATTTCCTTATATATACCTTCTGATAGAGGCTGAAAAATGAAATTCTTCACCTCCGGCCTCCTTTGCACGTGGGGCTGATCATGCACCCGTGAGGTGTATGGGGCATGGAGTCCTTCGTTGACTGAAAAGGCAAAGCCTGGCTGGGAGATTTGCTGTCATCCACTCCTTCTTTGCGGTGACTGGTTTTATATGTCAACTTGGCTAGGCTCTGGTCCCTTGCTTTCAAACGTTCGTCAAAGTGTTGCTGTGGGGGTATTTTGTCAATGTGATGGCATTCCATAATCAGTCGATTTTTTAATAAAGAAGATTATCTGTGATAATGTGGGTGGGCCTCATATAATCAGTTGAAGACCTTACGAGCTACTCCTGCTCCTGTCTGAGAGTTTCTAGCCTGCTGGCTTGCCCTATAAATTTCCCAGACTTGGCCAGCCAGGCTCACAATTGCATAAGCCAATTCCTTAAAGGAAGCAAGTAAGTAAATAAATAATCCCACTGTCATGGATATCTCTATATGTATCTATATATATATCTTCATTCCACTGATTTTGTTTCTCTAGCAGAATTCTCACTGATCCACTTTTCTTCCACCTTGTAGTAGAGGGCGCATCAGAGGCATCTACCATCTTGCTGCCATGGGAGAGACAAACACGCAGATAAGGCATTGATGTTAAGCCTGATGGAGCAGAATGTTTTAGAAGGAACAAGAGTTGATGATTGCTTCACTGCACTTACCTACCATCTGGACAGCCTACCTCCAGGCATCTTAATGTATCTGGAATCAGAATGCATCTTCTGATCAATGATCTCTTACAATTAATTGTCAGCGTTGCTTTTGTACTTTTCTTCCCCCCTTGGGGATCCGTAAATAATGACACATCTTACAATGAGTGGTATCCTTGATTTAGTAAACTACGGTAAATGCGAACCAAGTACTGACTTGATTTAAGCTATTGTGTATTTCAGAGTGCCCCACATGCGTGCACTTGATCTCTCTGGGCTTGACTATGAAATAACCAGGGAGGGGAATTGGGAAAATCAGCAGTTAGCAACGACACAGGCAAACCTCTCTGCCCCCGACACTTTGCCTCTCCTCCTGCATTCAGCCACCGTGTCACAAAGTGGTCACAGGCTCAACCTTTGATTGCTTAATGAAGGTTTCTTTGCAAACAAACAGAATCCTCCATATACTTCCATTTTACCTGATGAGAAATAAAAGCTTTCTTAAAACCTGTCCCTTCTCACCCCAACCAAATCCACTTTTCTAGCTTAATGCAGGTTGAAATGAGTTTTTTTTTTTAAACTGATGAAAATATTATAGGAATTAAAAACCAAACCCATTAATATCCTGATTAAACTCCCCATGTTAATTGCGGATTCTTTCAGGTGACAGAGCAGGTCACCGTTTGGGCTTAATGCGATAGCGGGGTTTAATAAGAGCTGCCTGTAGGAGCGGCGGTTTGCCGCAAAAACTTGTTTTCTGGCAGATGAGGCTGGGAAGCGATTTTCCTTTCTCACGCTTGTGAGAAGAAACAGGTACTGAATGTTGCCTCTGGGAAGGGAAGCCAGACTGGAAAAAGATAACCGGGGCCCCCAGTTATTATTATTATTATTGTTTTTCCAACATCCTTCCTGGAAACCTTAGTGGAGATTTTCCTCTTTCCCTCTCCTGCACTTCCAAGAGGAAGGTTAAGAGGATTCTCAAATGGAAACAAGCAACAACAGGAGGCAATTTTGATACCAGAAGAAGTCTCTGGGATCCCTGTCGCTGAAATGCTTTCCTCCTTCACCCAGGGATCTAGGGCAGGGGGCAAACCCAAACATGAGTAGTGTCCATAGAGGGAGCGGAAATGTCCACATTTTCGGGGGAGGGGCCGAGTGGGGACCAGGGCACAGTGAAGAAGTGTCCTGTGCTAAGGGACAGAGCTGATTGAGACTTTCTTTGCCTGTTGCATGAGCACGAGCACTGTGTTTTATTTGTTTTTTTAAAATTTATTTATTTGACAGAGAGATCACAAGCAGGCAGAGAGGCAGGCAGAGAGAGAGGGGGAAGCAGGCTCCCCGCTGAGCAGAGAGCCCGATGCGGGGCTCGATCCCAGGACCCCGAGATCATGACCTGAGCTGAAGGCAGAGGCTTTAACCCACTGAGCCACCCAGGCGCCCCCCAGCACTGTGTTTTCAAACAAGGTATCAAGGACGGCACGTGATGAAATGAGCGCTGGGCGTTCTATGCAACTGATGAATCGCTAAATTCTACCCCTGAAACTAATATACGGTATGTTACCTAAATTGACTTAAAAAAAAAAAAAAAAGAACAGGGTCTGAGCACCCTTCCTTGTCTACATGGTGTACACCTCCCTCCTAGGGGGTGGGGGTCAGCGGAGGGCATTGGGGGCTCCACACTTGGGGTTCTCACGCAGTTGGTCTCCGGGAAAGCCAAGGGTTGGCTTTTGATCAGTCTGCCGGTGGTGCTGATGCCCCTCATTTGGGGACCCGCTTTGGGAACAACTGACCCACAGATGGTCACCTCTTGCCGGGGTTGTAGGTTCTGTAACCTCCCAACTGGTCTCCCGGGGTCTACCCTATGCACTCAGAGTCTGTCTTCCCACTGGGGGCCATGGCACAGGTGTGCTCGCTCAGGTCTCCTGGCTCCCCCCGGGTCCCAGAAAGACCCAAGTGCCTCAGTCCTGTCTGCTTTTCCAGCACAGTCCTCCCTGGCGTCCAAGGTAGGATTCATGTCTTTCACTGGCTTCTCGCCCGTAGGTTGCTATCTTCCATTCAAGCTGCTCTATTACATTTTCTTAATCACACTGCCTATAATTTCAGCTTCTCCCATAGTTTCTAATTTATTTTTATTTATTTTTAAGCTTTATTACCCTTCCCTGCTTACTATATTTGTACATATCCTAAAGACCTATGTAACCTACACCCATTAACCCAGCCTCCTTCAACACAAATATTCGTGCGTCCCGAGTCCTCATGGACACTTGGTAATTCTAGCCAATGGGAAATACGTTCTAATGCAGTAACAATTCATAACGAGCCCGGCGGAGGTGTTTCTCCCTCTCTGACACAACTTGCCGGAAACCCTGGCATTTTTTCTTCTTAGCTGCTGAGCTCGAGAACTCCGTCCCTTGCGAAGTGTTTTGTATCGAGGCCAGGCACATGGCGGGAAGGGTTTGGGAAGGAGCCCTACATACTTCAGACGAATCCCAGACAGATGTCAGATAAACATATTTGAATAAACCAAATGTCACTTTTCTCTTTAATCGCTGACTTCACAGGAGCTGAGACTTTTCTGGACCTTATCAATGCGCTGTCATCTTTGGTTCCCCAGTCATATTTCAGACACGCTTTTATTTTTTTTTAAGCGTCAAGATGATAGGGGGGCAGGAGGGAGAAAGTAGAAAAGATTACAAGTTTAGGTGCAAATAAAACTTAAGCCCCACCAGACGTTTTGGTCTGTGCTTACTGGTTCTGATTTTTCTCCTGGATAATAGATCAGACTGGACTCGGGGATTTCTCGGGATACCCTAACGACATTCACGTTTCTCTCTCTTTCCTGTCATATAGAGTCACTCTTAACTTTAAAGGCGTCATAGTTCATGTCACTTTTATATTGAAAAAGTGTGTGTATCACCACAAAGGGTCGCACGGAAACGGGTAAAATCTGGATTCACTTTGGTTTTGGTACCATTCTATCATCATGCAAGATGTTAACACAGAGGGAAGCTGCGTGAAGGTAACCAGAACTTCTCTTCACAAATGTCTTTTGTAACATCCTGTGGGTTTATAATTATTTCAAACTAAAAAGCAAAAAAAAAAAAAAAATTGTGTATGAGACTATGTATAAGTATAAATGTGTAGAGACAAAAAGTGTAGATTGGGGCCAGCAAACTTATGCTGTAAGGAGCCAGGTAATAAATAATAAATATTTTGCACTTTGCAGACCATATAATCTTTGTTCTGCTTTGCCCCTGACTCATAAAGTTAGCCACAGATAATATGTAAACAAATGGGCAGGGTAGTATCCAATAAAACTTTATTTAAAAAAAGACAGAAATAGGCTGAATTTGGCTTAGGGCCTCAGTTGGTCAATGCCTGGCCTTGACTTTGTGTGCCAAACATTGATGTCTGCCAGAATGTTAGGAATATCCATTGACATTTTCTTCCTCTCCCCCCCACCTCCTTTGTGGTATACCTGAATGCTTTCATTTCCTGTTGTGGATATTTGTTATTTATATCATTAAAAAATAAGGTTCTTAAAAAAAAATAAGGTTCTTGGGCGCCTGGGTGGCTCTATCAGTTAAGCGTCTGCCTTCGGCTCAGGTCATGGTCCCAGGGTCCTGGGATCGAGTCCCGCATCGGGCTCCCTGCTCCGCGGAGAGACTGCTTCTCCCTCTTCCACTCCCCCTGCTTGTATTCCCTCTCTCACTGTCTCTCTCTCTATCAAATAAATAAACAAAATCTTAAGAAAAAAAAAAAGGTTCTTGCGGGTTTTGATGATTTCTTGGTTTGTTTTTAGAAAAGATACGGAGAACCACCTAGAATATCATATGGAACCCGGCACCTTTGTCTCTTTTCTCCCTGCAACCATGAACCGCATAGTTAGTCTAGATGAAAAACCCGTGTTTACGACTAAATCCCACGTGTGGGGATTATCTGATAATAACTCCAGTGTGGTTCTGCTCAGCGGTGCCAGTAAATGCCAGAGCCATGGCACCGAAGTTGATATGGGTGACCAGAGGGAGAGAGGAAGCAGGGCTTTCCGGGGTTAAACATGGTTATAAATGACTTTCAGGGTTTGATCACAGACACATGGGCCAGTGGGTCTGCATGCAACTACCGCCCCCACACTTCCTGCTTTGTCGGAAGCCAAGGAGAAGAGAGGCTTTTTTTATTCTTTTCCTTTTGCTGTAAGTGAATTTTGCAATTAACAGGGTACGATCGAGGTGCTTCCTGAAATTTTGAGTTGGGGACCAAGAATTGAAATTTCTCACGCTGGGTTGCTGCCTGAAGCCTCGGTTCAGACAAAACAGTCTCGACAGACAGTTGTCTCTCCGGTTTTTTTAAAGTTCAGCAGGAAAGGAGACAGAAGTTGAAGTTCTTTGGCAAATGCATTCCAGGGAAGAGAAACATTCCTGTTTTATATTAAGCTTAAAACCTTTCTGATGGCAATAGTCAGACCTTGAATTTATGGTAGAACCTGATTTTCTAGTAGAAATGATTCTTGGCCAAAGTCCTGAAGCTTAACATTTTATGGAAATTGTCAATAATCGTGTATTTAATTGCTAATTCAACTAACTACTCATATCCTGTCACGGGTGGATATAAAACTTCTGAGGTACATATCAAGCCGACTATGGGCTATGGCTTTGAAGTACGTAATTTGCTTTATTGATATTCCACCTCTAGCCACAAAAAGATTTAAGGTGACATAAAATGGAAATAAATAATAAAGCTAATTAAAGGAGGAGAAAGCAAATAGCTTAATGATAAGAATTAAAATAGCTCCTGTGATTAACCATCCAATCTGGATATGAGCTTCCTGGCAACCAATGCAAAAAAAAATGCAAAAAAAAAAAATTAAAAAACAAGAAACAAAAAGAAAGCAATGCAAAAAAAACAACAAAAAACAAAAAACAAAACCAAAACAAAAACCCAACATGAGAAAAGGGACAATACAGCTTTCATTCTTCTTATGATTGAAATAGAAAGCTGTTAATTCCTCTATCGGAGTAGGAAAGAAATGCCTCACCAGAGATTCAACATGGAGAATATCGATTACCAATGGCTTGTCAATAATAAATCATTTATCAGCTAGGGCGGAGGTGGCAGGGAAAGTTCATCATGTCTGGCCTATTCCCATGGACCGCATTCTCTCTTGTCAATGGAGCAAAAAGTTTCAAGTTCATGTCTCCCGCATGGGAGCTGCTAAGAAACGAGCAATCTAAGTTGCGAACAGTAAGTCTGTAAAGCTAAGCTCCAGACTACTTACAAATGGTGTTGGAGTAGTTGTTTATGTGGACTTTTTATAAGCTGTAGCACAGAGAGAGCACACAGCTAGGTTTATGCGTGTCCCGGAGGTTTACCTAGATGAACACACATTTTCTCCTACCGGTCATGATGCAAGAGCAGGTTTGAGGTCTGGGGGAGCAGCGCTGACCTGTCTGCCTTTCCCGACTGTGTCACCAGCACCCACCCCATCCCTCTTCTGGAAAACCCTCCAATGGCTTCCCTTTGCATCCTTTCTGCCACGGACTTCTGGTCTCTGAGTCATCAGGTCCCTTCCTTGACCTTTGAATTGCCCTCCTCCCACTTTTCTCAAGTTCACAAGGCCTTTCTGTCCCTCACCTGCACAGTTCACTCCTCCTGGGGGTGGGGAGGGGGGTTGGCCGCTGCGAATCTTCTCGCGGCTGCCCCGTCCTCCTGCACAGGTCTCACGTTGATCACCCTGCGTGCGCCCCTCCTGCCGCCACCCCGGGTCACGAGCGTCTCAGCCTGTGTGGGTGCCTTCTAAGCTTGTTCGTTTGGTCTCGTTTGTTTTCTCTCTGTGTACTCAGTTACAAGCTAGTCCTGCTGTGAGCAGGCGTTTCTCTCATTGTTCACTGCCTTAGGACAGTCCTTGCCCCTAACAAGCACTCACTCAATATTTACTGTATCAAAGAATGAATCAACAAGCAATCACGGAGCTCATACCACATCTCTTGCGAACTACCCTTGACAGGGCATTGGGAGGCTCTTCCTGATCTCCTCGGAGCTGTGGATTTTGGACCAAAGCATTTGTTTCCAATGGGTAATAGAGTCAATGGCTATGCGTCAGTAATCGCTCAGGAACCTGAGAACCTTTCGATGCCCCACAGTTCGTGCCCAGAGGTTGGAACCCTCCTTTGACTGGAGGAGTAATGTGTTACCTCTTTGTTCCGGTTTGATAACTTCTACCCAACAGACTAAGCAAATGGAGGAATGGTCTCGGCTCTCAGGGGCTGCGGAGCACGTGTGATCTGAGAGCAAGGGCTGGACTTCATCTGTGCCCTCTGCATCACCCCGCTGCACACTGTGTGTGGCTTCAGGCTTCCATGACCTTCTTGGTTTCAAATATTTTCCAGAACATGAACTCATACAGCACAGGAGCTAATTTTCATCTGGAAAATCTGATCATAATCGGTATAGACCTGTTGCCTCTTGCCAGTTTGCAAGGCACGTGGCATAAGATCGTCCCGGATTCCCAAACTTGCGAATACAGGCTTGTGATGATACAGGCTCATAAGAGTGTCCCAATTCTAGTTTTCTCTGTGAGTCGTTGCACGTTCTGCGTAAATACTTTTATGCAACGAAATATTTCAACCCTTACAAGTCAGGTTTGCTCCGCAAACTTGATGGCACTTCTCCACAATGGAACACAGTTATAACACCACTTAGCGCCATGGCGCACTCGATGATGAGTGAAGGAGGGTAAAGTCTCAGCAAGAATGGATGTTGGGTGGTTGGCCAGGGGCACTTACTGGGTTAGTGACTTGGTGCTTCTCATTAGCTGATGAGTGCTGCAACACAAATCAACTTTTTGCCACAGCAAAAAGATACGTAACCACATCTCTATCATGTGAGTTGCTGAGGAATCAATGGTTGAAATTACAAATAAATCCACAAATACTGAGATCCCAACTGCTGACAAAATGGATTATAAGTCTGTTTATCCCATGGAACTGTGAGCTCATTCAGGATAGAAGTCCCTAAGTCTCCCTTCCCTTCTTTCTTTCTTTCTTTCTTTCTTTCTTTCTTTCTTTCTTTCTTTCTTTCTTTCTTTCTTTCTTTATTTCTTCCTTCCTTCCTTCCTTCCTTCCTTCCTTCCTTCCTTCCTTCCTTCCTTCCTTCCTTCCTTCCTTCTTTCCTCCCTCCCTCCTTCCTCTTTCTTTCTTTCTTTCTTTCTTTCTTTCTTTCTTTCTTTCTTTCTTTCTTTCTTTCTTCTTTCAGATTTATTTACTTATTTTAGAGAAAGAGTGAGGAAGAGCCAAAGGAGAGGGAGAGGGAAACTCAAGCAGACTTGGCATTGAGTACGGAGCCTGACATGGGGCTCGATCTCATTAACCTGTGATCACTACTTGAACCGAAACCAAAAGTTGGACTCTTAACCAACTGAGCCACCCAGGCACCCCAGTCTTTCTTTCCTTAGTCCCCAGTAGAGAGAGGGCAATTGCTCCATATTGGCTGACTTGAAAGGATGAAATCTAACACACAGCATTCTCCCAGTACCATCTGAAATTCCACTATTAGCCACGCATTCCTTCATGTTAAGCACTGTCCTTCCTTCCTCGTTCATTCCCAAAGAAGCAATGTGAGAACGAGGAAGTGCTAGTGAGACACATATAGGGCACTTCATCCAAGACACCATGGCCGCCATTTCTAGGACTGGCAAGTCCTTCATTCTTTTTTGTCTCCTATTTCCGCAGATACCAGAAGAGTCACACAGTTGAAAACAAACAACAAGCAAAACGATCCCCTCACCCCTCCCATGCACCTCATTTGCCTGAATTAGATATTGGGTGGCTCTCTGGGTGAGCTTCCGGAAGGCAGACCTCCCGACAGGCACAGAGGTGTGGCTCTCCCTGCTCTCCCTGGAGGCGGTGGCCCTCCTGAGTGGGCCTGACATTCCTTCCACTGGAGGACAGTGGTGTCCCCACACAAGGGCCGGGGGTTCTCCCTGGGCCCATTTCAGAGTCCCAACAGCTTTCCCTTCAGGGCCCCCAACCTCTAGCTCAACATCGTCCTCACCTTTCTCTTTACTAATGACTTTACTCCTTAGATCCAGGCTCAGGCAAAGTCATTACAACTCTCAAGTTATAACAAACTGTCGCCTCAGAGATGTAAGGAGACCAGGTGAAACTGCACGGAACGTGTTCGGACAATGAATGACCTGTGGGAGATCTCAGCTCAGGGAAGTGATAATGGGCATAAGCATTAATCCCCCCTCTGAACAAAACACGGAAACATTAAATGCTTCAGGCGGAAAAACACAGATCTGCACTTCGCAGTCCTTGTGCTCATCTTTAACCAAGACCAACGCTGGTTCTGGATGAGTCCGTGCCCCTTGGCAAGACTCTCTCCCAATAATGAGGCCTCAGAAACTGCCAGATTCATGCATTTTGCTGTGGTTGGAGCGCATCAACTCTGCCACTCTACTGACTAATTTGACCATTTGTGGGCTCATGAATTCAACCAGCCATCCATGGTCCAGCACCAAACTGGCCTCCTGACACAGGGCTGGCTGAGCCCGGGTCCCCAGTCTCGGCTCCCAGGTGCTCTCAATGGAGCAGGTTGGTAAATAAAGTGCTTTCCATGCAGTGAAATCAACACTACAATGGAGGGACCAATGGGATGAACTAACTCTGCCCCAGAAGGTCAGCAAAGGCTCCACGGAGGATGTGACACCTGATTGCAGACTCAGACGGTGAAAAGGAGTCTGGCTGTCTCCCTTCCCCCTTCCCCAGAGCTGAGACCCCTGGACTGGTGCCTGGCCAGCAAGCACTACGTGAAACGGGGAGGGCAGGAGGCACGAGAAGCCCCCTTGAACTCACATCCCCGTACCCTGGAACCTGTTTGTGTGTGAAAGCATCTCTCAAGAAGGTCTGAGTTGAAAGGCAAGTGGTTCACGTGGAGGGGTGGCATGAGTGTGGTTAGGGATGGTCATAGAGGGCTAGAGGAAGGAACTGGGAAGCATCACACAGGCACTCTTGGGGACAGATGAGTGAGCAGAGCTCAAGGTCAAGAGGTTAGGTCCAGGCTGAGAGTCAGAGCCCAGACTACACCCCCAGCCCTTTGCACCTGCCACCCAGGAAGTACCCAGATAAGGAGGTTTTAAAGGATCTGACTAAGAGGTAAGCGGGGGAGGCTTTGATAGGAAGGAAGGAATTCTTCCCCTGCAATTGTCACGCCCCCATTTATCTCTATCCAATCAAGCCTTTAGCCTTTAACCATGCCATTTATTCGGTTCTTTATTTACTCATGAAACAAATATTCCCAGGGTACTTCTATAGCTCTCTTCTGGTGGACTCGGGCTAGGACGGCCCATCCATGTCACTTTGTGAACCAGGTAAGGCCATTTTGTAAGAGTCACCTGGAATCCTATGGTGATGGAGATTCCGCAGTTCTCCGTGGATCAGGAGAGTGTCCCAACCCAACACGGGCCTTCAGGTGCCAAGAACACACCTGAAGTCCCTGTCCTGACATTGCAGAGCTAGGAAGAATCTTTCCCCCCCATCCACGGTCTTCTCTCCAGATCAAGCCTTGGGGGTAAGGTGACCGATGTGGCCCGGTTCGTCCAGAACTTCCTTGGTTTTAACCTGGGAGTCGGGCATCTTGGAAACCGCCTTTGTCCTGGGCCTCCCTGGGAGGCGGTCACCTGCTCTCTAGGCAAAGCTGCGGAGGGTAGGGTCGGAGGGTCGGGCCTCTATTCTCACAACCCCTCAGACACTTGTTGCCATGGTCACCAACACCCAGGCTGCAGCGAGACCAGCGGGTGAGCTTTCATTTCTATGGGCGGCTCCTGATTTCTTAGGCTCGTGGCTGGTAGCCCTTTTTTTTTTTTTTTTTAAGATTTTATTTATCTTAAAAAAGAGAGAGAGAGAGAGAGAAGAGAGCACACAAGCAGAGGGAGCTACAGGCAGTGGGAGAGGGAGAAGCGGGCTCCCCGCCAAGCAAGGAGCCCGATGTAGGGCTCGATTCCAGAACCCTGGGATCATGACCTGAGCCGAAGTCAGACATTTAACCAACCGAGCTGCTCAGGGTGGCTTCCCTGGCTGCCACCTGACTGTTACCCCTGTTACCAAGAAAGTTGCTTTATACTGGATTTATACTGGATTCTGGGCCCAAAAAGAGCGGGGCCTTGGAAGTTAAGGAGGAACGGAACTTCGATGCTCTTTCATAGGCTCGAGGGGAGGTAGGAGGGCAGGAAAGGCCAGCCAGTGACCCCCAGAGGTGCAGCTAGAGGGGGAGACCCAAAGAGTTGGGTTCAAATATTTTACTTATAAAATAAAACCAAAACTTTGCGACGCTAGACATTATGTCTAATCTCCCATAGAATTGTTAAGGTAGGATAAAAAAAACCTCTGACTTACAGATAAGCAAACAGCCCCAGAGAGGTTATCTTTTTGCCTAAGGTTGCTCAGCTAAGAACAGCGAGGACTCAGGCTCCACAGACCCAAAGTCCAAGCTCTTTGCACAACATACTGTCCATCCTTTCATCACCTGCACTGGCTTAAGGTGAGTTGGTTAATGACAAGAAGGGGCGTATATAGCAGCCCTCTTGTCTAACCCTCTTATCTACCTGCACTACAAGAGGGCAAGCTTTGGAGACTGCGAGCACAAGCACAATTTGTGCTTTGTTTACCGGATCCAGTTCCTAGGACCACCCGTGAAAATCACGTGTCCTCTTTTCTTCCACGCCCATAAGACCTAGCATCCCTGGTCCACATTCTCCCAAGGCAACAGCTCCCGAAAGTGAGGAGCACCAATCCCCCTAGCTGAGGCGTGGACAGGCCAACTTGGTCGGTCCCTCGAAAAACCCCCCTGCTCAGTTCGTCCATTGCAGGAATTTCTGCAAAGAATCTCACAAATGGTGGCCAGCATTCTTGAGCTCAGAGGGAACCACTAATATAGGAGCTCCCAGATTTGGGGATAAAATGGATAGACGAGTGAAATTTCCACTCGGGGGAAAAAAAAAAGGAAAGAAAGAAAACTTTGCAAGTGACCAGATTTTTAATTTGCTGTGCATGGACACACAAAACGAGAAAGGAGTTACTATGACCACCGTGCGATAAAAAGAGAAGACATTTAAATTTTCCCAAACTAAGAAGGAACAAATCTTTCTACAGAAACCCTGTTGCCTACAGAGTGAGGGTATCTAGTGGTTGCTCCACAAATATTGTTGCATGCATGTTGTTGGATGAATGTCAGATAAAAAAGAGCCCCTTAAATAAACTTCATTTTGTGGAAATTTCACTTATATTGGGACTTCGTTTTTTTTTTTTTTAAGATTTTATTGATTTATTTGAGAGACAAAGTGAGAGAGAGCATGAGAGGAGAGAAGGTCAGAGGAAGAAGCAGACTCCCCGTGGAGCTGGGAGCCCGATGTGGGACTCGATCCCGGAACTCAAGGATCATGACCTGAGCCGAAGGCAGTTGCTCAACCAACTGAGCCACCCAGGCGCCCTATATTGGGACTTCTATTCCTGGTTTTTCTAGGGAAAAAATTATTCTCAATCAGAATCAATCTAACAACTGCTTCTCGAGGACCTGCCTCTGAAACCTCTTCATCGCTCCGAGTAGGCACAGGGACCAGAGAGGTACATTAACCTGCCCAAAGACACACAGCTCCTTGTGAACAGGTGTCTTGACTATGGGTCCCTGAATACCTCCTACTTCAATCTCTCCTGAAGTGGAATGAAATATGGGGGAAGAGGTATAGTTTATCTGATACACGAATAAGACATTTCTTTTACTTTTCATGTTGGGGTCAAAGATGAGTTTTGTGTGGTGAATACAAACACCTCCCCTTTCTGCAAAGACAGAGCAGGACTTGGGCTCAGAGCCCCCGGTCAGCAGCAGGTCTAGCAAGGATTTTGATGTCATAGTTTTGTTGCTGTTACGTTTTCATTGTTAAGTGAGCCTTTATTTCTGACAAGCAAAACTGGTTTTTCGTGTATGGTGGAGGTTTTACAAAGCGCCCGTTTGATTTAGGTAAAAACGGTGAGTCAAAGCAAAGAAGAAACCTGATGTGAATCGTGGCAGGAAAATAGTGCCGCGAGGCAAAGAGATCCTGATGGTGGGAAGTCCTGGAGTCCCAGGCAGGGACTGAGGCTCTGGACTGTCTGGGTTCAGATCCAACTCCTTGCTGTGTGACGGTGGGCAAGTTACTCAGCCTCTCTGTGCCGCCGTTTCAGAGGCTACTAGGATGACCGAGCAAGGTAACAAGCAAAAAGCACTTAGAACAAAGCCTGACGCACCGTAAGTAGTTAAGGGTTAGTTAGGAGGATGGTGGTGGTGATGAGGAGGGCATCCAGCCCCCATTGCCCACCCTGGGGAAGCCCACAGCACTCCCATCCGGGGCACCAACCCCACCGCCTCCCCTTCTCCCCGCCTGTGAGCATCCCGGCACCTGGCTGCTTCTCTGGGTGGCACAGGTACAAGATACTCCGCTTGCACCTGGAAGCCGGGGACTGGTTTGCTGCGTCTCCTTGCTTCCTCTGTGGGTTAACCACTGTGACAGGACACGTGTGCTGCCTGCGAGGGATCCCGGCTGGGCACCACGAGGGACCAGCAGCCACGGCCGAAGGGAAAGCGTCTTTCCCTCCCGGAACGTAAATTCTGCAAGGGCAGCCCTATCCCCAAACAACTCCCCGGCTATGGGGGGCGGGCTGGTTGGTGCCGGTGGGAGCCAGGTTGGTCTGTGGGTGGATCTGGGATGAGCAGAAGGGAGGGACTCTCAGGAGGGGTCCCATGAAAGGTTAGGCTGATGGCCCAGAAAGGGCCGCTGAAATTTCTCTCGAAGAAGGGAAAGCAAATGCCAAAAGTAAGCTGCATCTAGGATGTCAGGGTTTCTGGGGGATGAGAAGCATTGTGCATCCCGGCCCTACTGTATCGTAATTGTCTGTGTGTCTCTGGATCGTGACATTCTTGAGGACAAGGACGGGTCTTATTAGCAGGGATAACAGCTCCGTTTTTAGCGCTTGCTCTGCTCCGGGCTTTGGGTGGGCCCATTGCATTCATTCTCTTTTAGAAGTTTTGTCCTGGGCTTCAGGACAGAAACAGGTGCAGAGAAGTCCAAGAGCTTACATGCATGATTCCCAAGTACGAAAGTGGCAGAGCCCATGTGAGGTGCGGCCAGTCTACCTGTCTAGTTTGTTCCCTGCCCCGCACTGTCTTGCTCATGAAACTGCAGCAGCTCACTTGTCTCCTGCTCGGGGCCTTGGCCCCTTGTGCTCCTTCTCCCTGGAACGCCCAGCGTCACTGCTCAGGGGGCCTTTCTGGGTCACACTCGCACTCACGGCGGTCCCCTGTCCCAACCCTGACCTCTCTCTACCCCGTGACAGCACCACGGGGCCATCGACCGCGGACTGTGGAGCCTGTGCTCCGATCCCCATTCTAACTCTTGTCGAAACTCTCCGGGACTCAGTTTCCTCATCTGTAAAATGGGAGTGTAATTGTAATTTATCTTGGAGGTTTCTCATGAGTTTTAAATGCTGTAGTTAACGTGTATATTAAGTACCTAAAACAATGCCCGGCATGCGGTGAGCCCTCCACGACCCTTAGCACTTATTTATTGTCTTTTTCTACTGGAATAGAACTTCTACAAGAGCAGCACTGTATTTGGTTTTTCACAGCTGTATCCAGGACTCGGTAAATATTAGGGGAATGAATTGAGTGAGTGAGTGAGTGAGTGAGTGAATGATGTCCCAAGCCTGTGTTCTCACCAGCAGTGTCAAGCTGCTCTGAGTCTCCCGCTTCTGTCCCCGTGCCCAGCCTGGTGCCCAGCTCGGTGGGGGCAGAACTGAGCCCTGAATCTCCTCCTCCAGGGGCCGCCCCATGGCATCCCCGCCCAGGGTGCCAGCCCTGTCTACCCTCCTTTGGCCCGGCAGGTCCTGTGCCCCGTGGGTGCTAGGCTCTCTCACCCCATGCTGGGAGACTTTAGGGCCCGTGGCTGCCACTCATCGGGTCCTCTTCAGAGCGTCACTCAGGACGAACCGCTGTCCTCGTTGCCGGGCCCTGAGCAACACCGACAGAAGGCAGCAGAGGGAGGCTTTGGTGCATTCTGAATAACCCTGAAGGTGTTCACCTGCTGAATTCTAGAAGGTTTGTGTGCATTTATGGAGAGGCTTAGCTCTATTGATTTATTCAGTGCCGATTTCTAGAAAGTTCCTGGGGAGAAAGACCCGTCCTCTGTTCCTTTTGGCCAGAAGAATCATTCCGTCTTTCTCCACTTCCCCAACTCCTATGCATCTTTTAAGGCCCCGGGGCGAATCTCAGCTCTTCTCTGGAGCCTGGCTGAATCAGGGATTCTTCTATGATTTCGGCTCATTTTTCTGCTCCTAGCATTATTCCTCGGGTCACCTGTTTGACAAATTCTGGCTAGCCCCTACTACGTGCAGACCCTGTGCTCTTAGACTAACGAGATAGACCCCTCTGCTACCAAGAAGGTTGGAGGTTGGTGTCTTTCTCCCCGCGGACGTCCCGAGGGCAGAGACATGTCCCCGACAGCAGAGGGGCTGTCCCAGAGTAGCCAGCCCGCCTTGCAAAACAGAAGGTTGATTAACCACATAAGGGACTGATGCCTACATCTTTGGCTCTGCAACAAGGCTGCGGGGTGCGCAAACAGAGGGTTCTTGACTGGCATCATCCTTTTTTTTTTTTTTTTCCCCCCTCGAATGATGTTGTTCTCTGTAAGGTGCTGTTCTCTGTAAGAAAACCAACATTGCTCATCAGGCCTTGTAATACGATTCACTCTGACACACTTCTTGTAAAATCTCCGCGTGCTGCCGAAATTTGTATTCTCGCTGCCCTGAAACGCAGCGCTGGACTCCAGGCCTGCATGCTGATGTCAGAGGGGACTGCAAAAGTACTTTTTCCTTCTGCTGACTGGCATTTGTGCCTTTTCAGCTTGAGCTTGCTTGCACGGTGGGGGCGGGGAAGGAGGCCGGGCGCCGCATCTTCTGTTGGAGAAATCTTTATTTTAAGTAGTTCCCAGCCTTTCCACTGCAGCCCGCATGGGCTGCGTCTGTGGTTAGCAGAGATCAATGCAGTCAATATTTTTGACTGCAGAGCCTTCTATGACTTACACATATTTAAAAGGATAAAACACAATCAACAATTCTCCGCGTGAACTTGACCATTCTAATCCTTCTCTTTGATTCTCTGGGATCCGGCAAACAGGCTAAGTCTCCATCATATCTTTGCCCAAGACCTGGGAATTCAGATTGGCTGGGGCCTGTAGAAACCAAGGCTCGGGCTAGAGGGGTTTATTTCACTCTGGGAAATTGGACTGGAAAACTAGACGTGGCAGCATTTGGGGAATACTGGTGGCCTTTTCCTTGGACCGTTGCCTTTTGCTAAACACCACAGTGCTTTCTTTCACTGTTATTAACCAAATAATGAGCTACCGCTCTCAGGGGGATTCGCCTCTTGAAAGGCTCTCCTTGAAGCCAGCATTAAGCCCCAAATACTGGAGCTTTAATGGTGGGATTGCAGGCAGCTCATTGAAACAGGGCGTTGTTTGAAAAGATAAAAGAAACGATTAATTGTGATGACTTTCACCTGGAGCAATTTCTCCTTGAATCTGCCATTATGAAAAGGATAATATGAAGCCAAAGAGCAGAGATCAGCAAACTCTTTCTGAGGAGGGAAGAGAGTAAATAGTTCGGGCTTTGGGAGCCATATGGGATCTTTTGCAACTACTTGTGTCTGCAATTATAGCACCAAAGCAGCCACAGAGAACATATAAACAAATGGGTGTGGCCGGCTGCCAATAAAACTTTATTGAGGGATATGGAAATTTCAGTTTCAATTTCTAAGTGTCGTGAAATATTATTCTTTTGTTTGGATTCTTTTAGTTTTTTCCAACTGTCTAAAAATGTAAAATTGTGCTTAACTTGATGGGTCCTGTAAGAGAAGGTGGCAAGTAGGATTGAGCCTATAGGGCATAGCTTGTCAAGTATGATTAATACTTGACCTTGGGGTCAAGCAGAAATGGATTCAAGTCCTGGCTTGGCCATCTTTTGATGAATGATGCTTGGCAAGATGCCTAACCTCTGTGAGCCTCAATTTCCCCATCGATAAAGTGGGACTGATGGCAGCACCTACTTCGTGGTTATTTGGAGGATCAATGGAAATAGTGCCTATGAAGTGCACAGCATGATGTCTGGGACATACCAAGAACTCAGTAAGTTCATGTACCTGACAAATATTTATTGAGTAATTATTATGGGACAGGTGGTATATTTATAATAGTTCTTTGTCTCACTGAGCTTAAAATCTATGAGGCTGATGAAGACTGTTAGTTATTGTTATTATTAATAATGCTTAGGCTTTGCGAAAGAGAAAAGGAAATTATAAATCATCCAATAATATAATGCGTTATTGCATGAATTTTTTTTGTTGTCAAAAACAGTTAAAATTCCCATGACCTCCCATATACCTCCCATGAAATCAGGTTCTTTTATAACCATTTGAGGACACTGCGATGACAAATAAAACACATTTCCCTCCTCTGGTACCAGTGGTCTCTGGACCATCAGCCTCAACATCATTTGGGAACTCGTTAGGCATTCTCATTCTCCAACACCACCCCAGACCTATTGCATCAGAGACCCTTGGTGTAGGGCTCCCCCAGTCTGCGTTTTAAAAAGCCACCAAGTGATTCTGACTCACATGGATTCAAGTTTGAGGGTCCCTCACTGGTTTAGGTAGACTGCAAACTCATTGGCTTGTTCAAAGTCACAGACCTAGGAAGTGGCAGAGTCAAGATTTGAACAAAGATCTATACAGAACTTTAAATACCAGAACGTACTGGGTTCAAGGACAGGGCTATCCATCATTGGTTAAGGAGTCAGCCAGAACTAAAGGAAGTGTGTGCATATACAGTGTGCACGTGTGTGTGCACGTGTGTGTGTGTGTGTGCGCGCGCGTGTTAGGGACGTCTGCGCCACTGCCCTTCTCCTTCTCCATTGTTTGTTCAGCCTCAAGTATCTTAAACTTCTCTTCCAGCACTTCCTGTCTCCTCAATGTGGCCTGGGGCCTGGGGGGCAGCAGGAACTATCCCGTCCAGGGGGAGGAGTGTTTGATCACTGACATGTTAGGGTCACTAGCGCGTGGTGATAATGAGAAGCAGAAGAGCTTTTCATGGGTTTTGTTATTCTTACACAGACAATGCACTTCTTCATGGCCTGTCCCCAGGGAGGGACACTCCCACCACCTGCCTTAGTAGGCTACTCTATATTAGCCTCTCTGTGTTTCTGTGTTTCTCTTCTATAAAATGGGTATTGTAAAACCTTGTGGATGATTTTCATGTGTGGCTGTGTTTGGCTGCCCATCCTTCCCATTCCCACATGCCATCTGTGGTGGCAGCTGCCGGTTGCTCTCCAATATCCATTCTTCCCTTTTCCCTTTAGTAAAGGGAGCCATTGAGTTTTAGCCAGGAACATGGCCACCTGGCTAAAGACTACATTACCCAGCCTTCCTTATAGCTAAGTAAAACCATGTGACTAGGTCTGGCCAATGGGATGTGAGCAAAAGTGGGGGGCACCCTTAGAAGGAATAAGCATGCTTTCCCTTTATTTCTATCCCTCTTTCCTGCAGACTAGATGCAGATACAATGGGAGGAGCTGAGCAGCCATGTTAGATCATGGAGTGGAAGCCATGTAGTGAGGGTGGCAGAGCAATAACATAAAACAGCTAGGGACCGATACGGTGTAAATCCACCATATTGGTCTTGAGACTGCTTATATTGGTACCAATATGGTAAGACGGAAGTAGACTCTTATTTAGACCTCTGTTTCATTAAGGACTTAAAAAAAAAGAGCAACCAAAACCCGTTTCTTAACTAATGTGTCATTTTTTAAGATGAAGTTTGATTGGTGCCTCCTCTCTTGTTCACCTACCCTATCCCAACACCCCAATAGAATGAACCTACTTCTGTCATACCCTGCATGGGAGTCACTGATAAATTATTCAAATGGTAGGGCAAACATGTGCTTAGGTGACTGGCAAAGTGAGGACCCTGAAAGGTATACATAAGTAAAAAAATAACAAAATGAGTACAGTTCAGCTTTGATGAACCTAGCCAAAATTACATTATCAAAACATCTGGATAGAATTTATTTTCAGTGTATGTCTTTGTCTCATTTTTAAACATAAAATATGATTTTGAAATGGATTTGGGTGGAAGGAAGGGCATAGAAACATTTTCAGTCATTAGGATATGCTAAAGAGCTTAATGTAACCTGACTGACTATGTCTTCCAAAGGATTTCCTCATAGCTGTGATTGAATCTCAGGGCAGCCTTCCATCGTCCTGCCCCTACTCCCTACGACAGAGGCTGAGGGTCCTGCAGGGCTCTGTCTTTTCCTCTCAATCAGTTCATCTTTATTGTATACCTATTGTTACTCATGTTTCTACTCCCAGTCTGTAACCCGGTGCCTGGTGCTTAGAAGATGTTATTGATACACTTAAAGCCCCAGCTGAGGATTAGCTAGATGGAGCGTGGAATTCATACAGATGCCTCTTTGTGGGTGGGGGTGGTTGGAGAGAAGAGCTTTTCCTTTCTCTTCCTCATTCTAAGGCTCAAAGAGTTTGACTATTATGCCCAAGGTTTACAGCTCTTAAGTGGCTATTGTATTTTCAATACCACACATATGTCTTCACCGTGATTCTTGTCATTCCAGCCACATTGGACTCCTTTCATTTCCTTGAACCCACCACATCCTATTGTCTTCCACAGGGCCTTTGTATGTGCAGTTCCTTCTGCCTGAATACCCTCCTCCTCAACTCCTTCTTCCATGGTTCTTTCACCTAGCAGATACCCATCCAGCTCCGGAGTTCAGATTAAACATCACTTCCTCTGGGAGGCCTCTGCCAACTTCTCCGACTAAGTTAGGTCCTCATGATGTAACACTCGCCCTTTATACTTTTCCTTTGCAGCTTGCCCTGCAGTTGTAATTGACTAATTATTTCTTTATTATCCATTTTCCATACTAGAATGTCCACTCCACGGAAGCAAGGCAAAGGCTGCCTTATTTGTGGCCTGCGTTAGCCTGGCACATAGACTATGTCGAAGAAATTTGTATAAACGAATGACTGAATGAACATCTGGACAGACAAAAGGAATCTACAAAACCCAAGAGGAGACAGGAACCTTTTTTCCCTTTGATAAAGAAGCAAGTAGAATATCGAGTTGGATGACTTGATTTGTTGGGTGACCGCCTTCACAGGATTTTGATAACCACAAAAGCAAGGGCAGTTATACAGAAATTTCCAAAGGAGGGAATGCTTCCTTTCACAAGATATGACTTTGACTCGTCAGATCCTGAATCAAAACTCAGAAACTTTTGCTGTATGTATCCAAGAGAAAAGTATAGATTTGGAATCCAATCCAAGAGAAGTATCCAATTAAAAGTGCGGATTTGCTTTTTATTCCTTTCCCGCAGGCAAATTGCTGTTTACCAAACCTAGTCTGCTAAAGAAAATGATTAGGTACATCGAAACTAATTAATACTTTTGACATTGAAGGGAAACCTTTAGGCTTCTAATATATAGTGTGAAGATGTATTCAAGTGTGTAGTAGAGAGTTTCCTTCCAGACACGGTTGCTATTGATTCCTTGCCTTCCTATACATGCATGAATCCTACCCACCAAGAGGTAGAGTCTATTTCCCTTGAATCTCCTTGAATTGGGACTCTCTGGGTCAGAAGTGGCGTTGTGTTAATTCTGAGGCTACCTTTAAGGGGCTTAGCAACTTTTGCTTTCTCCTGTAGAGGTCAGTCACAATGCTGTAAAAAAGCTAGGGCTACATAACGAATGATGAGACCACATGGTCGGAGAGAAACCAGGTGGAGGGGCATCAAGGCATCTGCTGTGCGAGCGAGGACTTCTTTGAACTCTGAGTCCAGTCCAGTTTGCTCAGTGTAGTCGAGGGAACTCCCCCGGTTTAAACCCCACTGAGCTTAAGTCCCTAGCAGAACCTTGCCTGAAATCCTGAACCACAAAACCTTGAGAAATAACAAACCATTGTTGCTTCGAGCTGCTAAAATTTCAGTTGATTTGTTACATGGCAAGAGATAACTGAAACAACTCGATATTCCAGTTACTGAGGGCTCCCTTCTCTGACCGCTTCAACCATATGGACTACAACAGAGAACGGATGACCAAAGTAATACACAACCCACACACTCCGCTTCCAGCAGGGATGGGGACGTCCTCACTCAGGACCTCTAGTCTCTATGTTTATGCACAATGTTAACATGCTTGTTCATCTCATAGAAGAGTCAAAAACAATATAAAAATTTTGCAAATTGGATTAGGTTTTGTGGCTTTTGGAGACAATTTTTGCTTGATCCTCTTACTTTTCGATAGTGGAACGGAGGCCAAAAGAAGTTGAGTAACTCCTTCAGGTTGACAAGGTAAAACAGGGCATTAAAAACCAGAAAATAATCCTGAATTTCTGGTTCTCCAAGAAAGATACTCTTTTCACTTTACCTCCCTATTCCATGGAAGAGACACATTTAAATGGTTAAGGAACAAAAGGACGTTTAGGTGTGATGAGAACCGCACAGCTTGAGATGGAAAGCTGGTAGGCACGATCTCGAAAGCAAGACAAACCCTAATTCCCACTGATGCTGTAGGGACCCAGAGGCTTTCCTTTCTTTGAGCCCAGAGCAGCCCAATACTTGAGATTGACTCTGACCCTGAGTCAGAAGGCAAAGATTAGATCATGTTTCTCATCTTCTACTTAAGGAGGTAGGGAAGTGTGTAATGCACTCTCGCAAATATTCCGATGCAGAATGGTTAAAATAAACATGTGATTTGATGTGCAAGGGGATAAGCTTCAGTTCCGTGGAAAGCTCACTTACACGGAACGATCCATGTCAGACGGATGAAGCATCGCTGCATTTGCAAAGCATTCGGCAAGTAGTCCAAGGCTTGGCAAGGCTGAAGGCTTCTACTAAATGAAAAATGAGCTTTACTTGTATCTAAATCTGAGCTTAAGTGCACTCTCTAAAACCTTCCTGGGAATTTTTTGGACAGGTGTCTCTTTTCAAACAGCATAATATTTGGACATTACGTTTTAAATATGTGCAGATAAAAATGATATTCCAAATCTGTATTTCACTTATAACCAGATGGGATAATAGGAGTGAGAGTTACTGAGAGACAGTCCTTCATGGAAAAGTAGCGGAAATAAAGCCTAACCTCCTCCTGACCCTGCCTGGAGGTTTGCAGCTACAGGTTCTAGAGTGAACGTCCTATTACCCCAAATCTGAAAGGATTCAATGTGGTCAGAATAACAGAAGATGTACTATCTTGTTTCCATGCAGGACAACAATAATTTCCTTTTTAAGAACCTGGGGTTTGAGGGAAAATATAAACAGATTTTGCCACCTGCAGGCCCTTAAGGATGTGGAACGTGAGGCTCATTGGCAGAATCCAGCTGCCATGTTACATCTGTGCGCGTGGGCAGAAGTCTCCAAATCCGAATTCCTTTACAGAGATTGAGGGAATGCTATTTCAGCCCACTTCATATTCCCCTCTCTTGTCTTCTGCCTGCTCTTTTCTTTTACGTATGGACCTGGCTTCTGTGGATTTGAATTTTGACCTCAGTCTTAGAACCCTGATTCTTTTTAGGGCAGGAAGGATTAAAAAAAAAAAAAAAAAGACACCACAAAAACCCCACAAAAAACCAAAAAACTAAAAAACCAAAAACATTCACTTTGGCCCCTTTACTCCATGAAGATGAGCCCAATGCCCATGAGGTCCCCCCTGTTGGGGACCTACCAGAGGACATGCCAACTTGGACAAGCAAAACACCTGTGGCCAAGCTCTCTACAACTCTTCAAAAGACTGTGTGTGTGTGTGTGTGTGTGTGTGTGTGTGTCTGGGAATCTGATCAGTCCAGGCAGACATCCAAAGTCTGCAGACATTCATCGAAGGCCTACTATGTGCCCCTCCTAGTGAATATTTATTTCATGTATATTACCTCACTTAACTCTCACTAACAAAACAAATCTATGAGGACATTACAAAGTTTCTGAAGCTTACTTCTGAAGCAGAATGGAATAATCTCTGGAAGCCAGAGGACTGCTTTACTATTCTCCATCCATTTTCTCTGTACTGTTAGCAATTCATATGAAGTCGGGATGGTTTGAATGTCGGATTCTGAGTACAGACTTCCCTTTAACCTGGCTCAATAATTTTTAAACTTCAAGTTGCATTAAAAAAAAAAAAAGAACCACAGTTCAAGGTTATGCACAATACAGTCATACACAAAAACAAGTGCCCTGGACTTTTACTGACGGCTGAAGAGATTTTTAATGGCAAATTTGACCGTGGGTAATTTCCTCTCTTACAAGCTGCCCTTGGCAGTCTGCCCCCACAAGGTACACTTCTGCACTGTGCTGTGAGTTTCACTTTCAGCTTGTCGCAAGGTATATCTTGCTTTTCAGTATTTCAGATGATCATCTCCACGTAATGTTCCACCAGAGCAGGTATCTCTATAATGGTATATGCACGTGCAGCAAAAATAAAATCTGCATATTGTGACAGACAGACTCTTAAGCTGGTCCCCATGATCCCCGCCTCCAGTGTCCACACCCTAACGTGCTTCCCTTCTTGCTTTTCATCAATAGAAGATAGCAAAGGTGATGGGATGTCACTCCCATGATGCATCGCGTTGTGGCTTCCATCTTGCCAGAGACTCTCTCCCTTGCCAGCTTTGATGAAGTAAACTGTCAGTTTGGGGAATCCCACAGGGCAAGGAACTGGGTGGCTTCTAGGAGCTGGGCGTGGCCACCGGTCCACAGCCAGCAAGAAATGAAAGCCTTAAGTCCTAGAGCTGCAGGGAAATGAATCCTGCCAACAACCCAAGGGAGTGTGGAAGTGGCCCCTTCCTCAGCTGAGCCTCTAACTCGGGCTGCACCCCTGGCCAACACCTAGATCGTAATCTTGTGACTCAGCTACCCTGTGCCAGGACTCCTATTGCGTAGAAACTATCAGATAACACACAGGGATTATCTTCAATCAACAAAAACACGCATTAATCAGAATTTGGGGACAAAACTGAGACTATTCAAGGCTTTCACATGGAGAACCTCTGATCTAGTCCAATAGTGACAAGGAAACTGAGGCCCACAAATGTGAGTGCATTTGTCCTGGGTCATGTGGTTCTAATTTGGCGCCTTCCACAGACCGTATGATTATGTCCCTTTGTGACTCTGTCTCCCTATCTATCAAAGGAAAAGTTGGGCTAGCTGACTTGCAAGGGTAATTTAGGCTTTATGTGGGTTTTCTGTCTCCTGAGCCCTTGGCTTGTTTCAAAATATGTTCTTTAGAACACTTGTTTTCAAAGATTCTAGATGGAGAAAATAATCCTGTGGTCAAATTCAGTTGGGGGTTGCCAAGTTAAACAACATTTCTTAACAGGTTTCTTCACTTCAGGACCTCTCAGAGCTATTAATTTGGTTATGTCCGTTGGGAATGTCCAATAATGAGATGGAGCCAATAGCATTTTCCAGACTTACTTGACCTTGAACTCTCCCACTTTTGTCCCCTGAGTTTCAGAACTAGTGCTTCACAGAACACACTAAAGGAAGGTCCACAAGCTCCCTTATAATGATCAAAACTCTCCTCTAGATGGGAAGAAGAACCTAATGGAAGAGAGTTCATATTCTTTTGAGTCTCAAATGATGGCGTGACAGGAAATTTGATGCCCTGAGATCCAACACAGGGACATGGCCTACCCTGCCTTGCAAAGCTCCGTTGAGGAGCAAGCAATAATAATATGGCGATGTCACTATCCTGGTAGCACACCGATGCGAGAGGGGTGTGTGAAATATGCCAGAAATACACATCAAGCTAGCTGCCCTGGAGAATAAAATGTTTTCTTCTTATTTGTAATCCACCTTCTCATGAACTGAAATCTGTCTCCCTAACATTTTTCTAATGTGCAATGATTTCTTTTCTCTCTCCTTCCTCTCTCCCTATTCCCTCCCTCCTCTTTCTTTCTTCCTCCTTCCTTCCTCCCTCCTTCCCCACTCCTTCCTTTCTCCTTCCTTCCTTCCTCCCTCCTTCCTTCTTCCTCCTTTCCCTCTTCCTCCCTCCTCTCTCCTCCCTCTTCCCTCCCTCCTTCCCTTCCTCCTTCCTTCTTTCTTTCCTCTTTCCCTTTCTTTTTCTTTCCCCTTTCTCTTTCCTTCTCTTTCTTGCCCTTCTTCTCCTTCCTCTTTGCTAAATGCTTTCTATTATTTGTTTTCAATAAAGAGCTTTGCATGCCTTGTTCTGGGATGGGAGTGGGGTGAGAGCGCAGGAGGAAGAATTAATATCCTCAGATTCTCACATCTGGAGTCCAGAACCCACAGCACACTTGAAACATTTCTTAAAGTAGCCTAACAGCCACAGGAAGATCATTCTTTGAATATATACCAGGTTTTGAGCCCTCAGCTCAGAGCAGTTATTTCCCGTGACTCCTGAGCTGCCCGGAGAATTTATGGAAAACAAGTCATTTGTATTTTGCTCCATTAGCCATTCTGTGGGATGTTCTGAATGTTTTGCTCTGTCTCACTCATTGGTGAGCAAGCCTTGGTCTTCCCTTTACACAAAGAACTGTCATGGCCGCCAGTCTTTTGCCCCAAGTTATTGTCGAAACCACACCCTCTCCTACCACCACCTCTCAATGCGAGGCTTCAAGGAACAATAAAATCATACATCTCAAGCCCAAACACTGAATCCTTCCCAGCTGCTCAAACATGGCCCTGATTTTTAACTTTGCTCAACAGCGCTCTCGAGTTTACCCGTGGCCACATGGCCTGGCTCTGATAATGGGTTGTTTTCTAAGAGAAAAGGAGTCATGTCGAACACCAACTTGACAAAATAAGGGAGAATAAAACAGACGTTATGAATAAAATATGTGAGCAGAAAAATATATAAATGATCTGGGGAGGCTGACACAATAAAGGCTTTTTAACTGCCCTCCAGGCAAAATACATATTTTTCAAACTCGTAAGTTCTATACATTAAAAAAAAAAAAAAAAAAGTAGAAAGAAAGAAAAAAAAAAAAGATCTCCCCGGGTGACCCAGGGCAGCTAGACGTGCATTGGACATGGATCATTCCTAAGTATCGTTGGCCTTTTGCTAGTACAACATCAATTTCCCAGAGAAGTCGGCTTATTTTCCGACTGCACGTGCACACACACACACACACACACACATCGCCACCGAGACGCCCTGCTTTTCCCCATTTAGCAGTAGACATCAGCTTTCAACACCACAGAATTGCACTGCAAGTCGCTGGTGTCACCTATGCACAGACGGAGCGTGAACTCTGTGAGAGAACAAGACCCGAGAGCAACATTTTCCCGAACTCGCCCTTTTCAGGTCAAAGAAAAAAAAGCAAAAACTGAGAAGAGGCCCGAATGCTGCGTTTCTGTCTGTCTTCCCAGAGAACCTCAAAGGAGCCTTCTAAATGGAGATCAAACACGACTCCCCACTACATGTGTCTATTTATTCTCTGATTTTCATCTGATAAATATTTACGGTGGGTCAGGCACTTTGCTAGGCTCTTGGCCAAATGCAGCTTCTGCCCCCCCGGGCGCCCACCATGTTGTGGGAGAGGCGTATATGTGCAGACACATAACCCTAGGCGCGTGCGCCGTACTTAAGATGCACGATTAAGGATTATTTTCCCTTCCCCCATCCCTGTCCACCGAGAGAGGGAGCAAGTAGTCTCTGATAGTTTTGGGAACATGGATCGTCTCCGACCACCAAGGCTCTGGATCCGTATGACTGAGACCAGATGGCACATGAGAATCGCCTGTCCAGGTTTAAAAACTAGATTTATATACATGAAAAAGTCTCTCAGGGCTGGAAATGGTCCATATGTTGATTACATGGGTGTGAATATTCGGAAAATCCACTGAACTTTACGCGTGTTATTTATGCGCTCTCCTGTAGATAAGATAAACTCATTTTTTTAAGAAAGTGCAACATTCCTCCATCCAGGCCTGCTCTTACAGATTCCGCTTCCAACGGTCCTGACTTCAGGAGCTTGTGAAAGCTCGCCAGGGGACCCTAATGTCCAACCAGGGCTGAGGGACATTCTGTAGGTGATTAAGTCCAATGGCCTGAAGAAGGGGGCTGAGTGGTGCCCACAGCCCTTTGCGATGCGGGGTTGGCCCAGAGCTGCTACAGTTCAGTGGGGTTGGCCCCTAGAAGGCCACCCAAGTGCGTCCACAGTGGGTGGGGACTCTGCTTGATAACCCCACGGCTCAAAACAGAGGTGGTCAGCTCTTGTTTGGAACTGGGAGGAGAGGCCGAAGGCAGAAGAGACAGGAAAGCGAAGGTAGTAAGAAGGTGGTAACCCTCTTCTAGGTTCTAGAAGAACCTAGTTAGCAAGTTATCAATCAGGCGACAGCCTGGGAGGGGCAGGGGCACGGCAGTAGGCAGGACTGGACTGGATTCTAGGAACGCCATGTGCCTTGGCTAGGTAACCTTTGGCCCCACTTTGCTCAAGTCTTGGCAGATGCTGCGGGGACGTCTCCGGTTTAGCCTTGAAAATCCTGTGTCCTGGGAAACCTCGTCATCCCTGAGAAACTGAGTCTGTTGCTCACTCCATATAAGTTGACGGCTTCAATTACTACTTCTTGGGGTTGTCATAAGGACAAGCCTTTGTTATGTAAAATGCTTAGCACAGTGCTTGGCATAGCATCAGTATCCAAAAAATGACAGCGATTATCACCAGTAGGTTTGGCATGAAGGAGACATTTTTGTTCTAGTGAATGGAGCGAGCCCATGCAGTAGCTGGCACACAGTAGGCACACAATAAATATTAATAAAATGAACGCTTATCTGAGGCACAGATTTCATTACCCAAATTAGAAAGCTTCTCCCTTCTTAATTACGAGGGCATGCTTTCAAACTGTTTAATGACATCTTGTTTTGTAGCCTGCTTAATAAATCTTCACTGCCAACGGCAAGTTCCCTGTGTCGGCAAATCATCTAAATATTTAACTGATTTTTTTTTTCTCCCCGAGGTTTCTTGCCGACTCTTGGCATCGTGTAGCTGATAGGCAGAGAGAGAGTCAATAGCAAGAAATCAGCCACGTCAAATCTATAAATCTTGGGTCTTTCTCTGGTGTGGCTGGTCCTCTTGGATTGCGGGTTGCTGCCTCCCTGCAGGGGCTGGGAGAGCGAAATATTCGCTGTCTCCACCTTACTTTCGTCTGTCTAGGTGTGGCTGAGCACCCATTTCTGGCAAATGAGATGCTAATGGAATTCCTCCAAGGAAGAAAGGGTGGTCCAAGGAAGGGCTTGCTCTTCTGGCAGGAAGGGCAGATGAGCTGGGTGGTGTCCTTCTCAGTCTTCTGGCCTTGCACGAGGTTGGGATGCTCACAGAGCAATATATCGGTTGTGGTACGAAGCATGAGGGTAAGGCGAGGAGAAGCACAGGGACCCTGCCATGGTACAGCCTCAGCACCCCCAGAATGGCTGCCTTGTTTGGCGAGGAACAACAGCATCTGTTGTTTAAAACCCATGAGGACTCCCGTCCTGTTTCTTGCAGCCTGTGCATTTCTGGAGGGTACGGATGCGATGCCCAGTGTGGAGCCGGGTCCTGAGATGAAACCATGCTCAAGGTGAGATCTTGGATGCATCCCCTTGGGACCTGCCTAAAGTCAGTGCCGAGAGCATGGGAGCAGGGAACAAGGGGGAACTTGTGGTTGCCTGAAATTTGGGAAGGAGTGTTTCTCACGTGTCTGGTCGATCTTCTCTGGCTGGGATGGGTCGGGGTGCCCCAGGGCAGGCAGGTCTCTACCCAGCAAGCTGAATGACCATTGCATCGGGAGAGAAGGCAAGAAACAGATCTTGGCTATTTAAACCAGGAGCAGACTCTTGGGGAGAAGCCGTCTGGGGAGAGCAGAGCTTAATTCACATGGTTCGGTTCACTCCTTTTTCTTACCCAGAACGAGGGGGGCCGAAGCAAATAAGGTCCACAAGGTGTTATCAACCTTGAAGAAGTTCATTCACATCTTTGCCATGTAAAGTCGGTTGAAGGCTGACGTTAGACTTGGGGCAAAGACTGTTACAGGTCTGCAGCATTAAGAGAGAAGTTCTGGTTTGTTTTGCTTTTCCATGGGCAGTGAGACGGTGAGGGACAGAAACAAGCACCATGGTGGGTTAGAGGGGCTTTTCAGTTATTCTCCAATATTATGTGTCTCAGGTAGGATAATGATATGGCACCATTATATGCATTTTACTGGTAGGGAACTCTTCAACGAAATATTACATTATTTGTTCTAATCACCTCCACCCTTGATTTCAAAGACTACAAGACTGTGTTGTTTGATTTATAACATGTAGAGGTAGTGGGTGGTCAACGATTAAGGAGAAAGGGCTGTGCTTGCCTTAGGTCAGCACTAGGGAAGTGACAGGGGAGTCACTCCAAAGAGAAGTGAAACGCAATTCGGTAGCAACAAAATTAACAATGGCAGACGTTTACTGAGCACTTCCAACATGACCAACCTTGTTGGAAGTTCTCAAAAGTTTAACTTACTCAATCCACAACACAACCCTATAGAGCAGGACCTACTTCCCCCATTTCACAGATGGGGTGAGCTGAGGCACCACGGAGGTGACTGATCTTGTCCGAGGCCTTTCATTAGTTAATTCTAGACTGTCCGACTCCAGCATCTAGCGCTTCACTCTGACGCCATATTGCCTCCCCATTGTAGCCGGAAGTGACAAAGAAAAATACAGTTTCTGGAAAACTCACAGAAATGTTAAGAGGGCCCTGGATCTCCAGACGGAGTGGAAGTTTGAGCATTTCTCAAATGACTGAAAAAAAATGTCAATCGATCCACTATGTTAGCTAATAGCTGCCTGAGACGTGACTCGAGCTTTATGGAAAAATGCAGTTGGCCTTGGCATTTGTTGAAACTGTTTTCCAGTTTTGCTGTTAAAGATGAAGATATAAAACAGCTTCCGTTTTGCCTAAAATCAAATGGAGTCTTTTTAAAATTAAAAGATGGGTTTTTAGGGAAATATTTGTCTACCGAAAAATGGCTTCTCTAATTAAGCAATTAAGTCTCAACAAGACAGACCTCATCATTGCTTAAAGGTCATTTAAAATGCAAAGAGGATGCAAAACTCAGGCAAGGCGGTAAATCAGTCCATCTCTGTGGGCGTCTGAAGCTCTGCATTTTCCTCAACAGCACAGGCAGTGTTTACGTATTTAAGTATTTCGGCTTTTGCCTCTGTGTGTTGAAAGAAAAAGCAATCTTTGCTGTGTCTTTCGGCTAGTCAAAATGCAGCGCTGCATTTGGCAATTATTATTTTATAAGGTCCATGGAGTTGGAGGGCGCTATGGCCTTCGGCAGAAGGAGCCTGCAGCCTTCCAGCTACTTCTTTCCAAGGCAGTGCTCGGGTGTGTGCAAATTTGCTACAACTTTACTACTTCGGTGTGGAGGGTGTGGTTTCCAATAATTACGCGGCTGCTATTTTGAGTAATGAGATGGGGTTCCTGCACAGCGAGAGGTAGATTTTACTGGGTTCATTTAAATTTTATGGAAATGAGTATTTATTAGTTGACATCCAACTGAAGCCCATCTCGAAGGGTTTGCTTTTCCTAGTCCACGGCTCGATGAGACTAAAGGATGGTGTCTATAAAGGATTAATCTCCTTACTCTTCTCTTGCTAATAAGGCATGGTCTCCACTGAAACGCCAGGGCGGCTGGCATTTTCCAGTGGCCTAATCCTAGGGAAGCGAAGAAGACTCAGAAAACACCAGTAACATCCCACCCAGCACCCACGAACTGTTGGAAAGACAATTACTTAGCCATTTAGGCTGCAAAGACCATTTCTTTTCAAGGACTGTGTTTGCCACGGGGTGATAGGATAAGACAGACAGACTTCCCTCTGATTTATTTATTTCTTGTTTGCATTCACCAAAGGATCATAATTAGTCATTAAAGAGGTTCTAGGAAACCAGATTTTTTTAAAGACCAAAATGGGTACTGGAACTATCTAGAGCATTATTGTCGAGAATTTTACAAGGCTCTTCTTTCCTTCCGGCAATCCCCACATCGTCTTCCCAGTGCTTTGCCATCATCAAGCAAAAACCAAGTGCGGGGGCCGCTCCACGTGCTTTCCGCTGTCCTCCTGACCCTCAGGAATGTTTACAAATTGAAGACACGGCTGAATCGTGGCACTGTCATCCCTCACTTGCCTCACACAGAATGGCAGGTAAACAGGAAAATCTGGACTGGCCCGGAGAATGAGCCAACACACATAAATTACAAATAAAAAAAAAAAATTACCAGACACCGATCTGCTCCCCAACACCATTTGCCAGCACGAAATCTCTATGGTAACGGAACTCTCCCCCTTCTCACTCCCCCCCCCCCCCCCGGCCTCCCCGAGCAGTCAACGAGTGGAGTGCATTTCCCCCCTTTTCTCCTTGAAGGAAAAGTTCTCAAAGCTGATTTAAACATTATGATCGTCGCATTGCCGAGTACTCAATGAGAGATTATATTCGTGTTGGCTGCAGTGCCTTTTAAAACATATATTTTTATTTTTTATTATTGTTTTTTATTTTTTTAAAGATTTTATTTATTTATTTGACACAGAGAAAGATCACAAGCAGGCAGAGAGGCAGGCAGAGAGAGAGGGGGAGGCAGGCTCCCCGCTGAGCAGAGAGCCCGATGCGGGGCTCGATGCCAGGACCCTGAGATCATGACCCGAGCCGAAGGCAGAAGCTTTAACCCACTGAGCCACCCAGGCGCCCCAAAAACATATATTTTTCTTTCCTCAAATGGCACTGCCACAAAGGTGAATTTTCTCCTAGTACAAGGTTCTTTGTTAAAAAAAATATCTGGATGTGGGGAGTTTAAGGGGTCCTGTGCTTTTCGGGATGACTGGAGGAAAGTTGCCAAGCGACTAAGGCAAGGTGTAAAGGGAACGAGCACCCTCTGAACAGAATATAGTTTTTGGCAAACCCTGATCTTTTGTTGCTTACGTAGGACAGGCTCTCCTCTTACTGTCTTGTTTCCGTGGCACTTGGTTGAAGTGTTTTCTACATGTATAAACATTCAAGCCTTTGTTTCACTTGGAGGATGAGCAGAGGCTAACGTTTATTGAGAATTTACAACAGCATCCTGAGAATATCATTACCGAATTTTTTTTTTTTTTTTAGATTTTATTTTTTAAGTGATCTCTGCAACCAAAGTGGGGCTCGAACTCACAATCCTGAGATCTAGAGACACATGCTCCACCGACCAGACCAGCCAGGTGGCCCCCGTCGTTACTGAAGTTTTCAAATTCCGGGTAAACCTGTAGGTATTTTGTAATCTTCGTTTTACAGTGGAGGAAAATAAGACTCAGAGAGGTTAAATGGCCTGCTGAAGGTCACACAGTCCTTGAGAAAGAATTCAAGTTCAATCTCGTTGATTTTGAGGAACATATTCTATCTGCTGTGTGACATTTCTTTTTCTCTTTTGGAAATCACTGTCTACAGTCCTCCCACCCTTAGGGTTGCGTCATCCGAAAAAATAAATCCACCACACCTTCCCCAAGGATGAAATGAGAACAAACGACCAATCTTGACCCCTTGTCTCCTTCTTGCCTTCTCTGCAAATCCCCACAGAGATCCGGCCGAAGCTCTATGATTTCAGCAGTTAGACTCTCAGAAGTGAACTCGAAATTAGAATGTTTGCCCAGTTAATGACATTGACTGATGTGTTGAACTGATCTGAGGCTAATTATATTCACTCATTCGCCAAAAGCACACCGATACAGGCCGACGTCACTCATTTGAAAAGAAAAAGGGCGGGTGGGGGGAGGTGTGGAATAACTCATTGTATCTTACATAGGCGAGATCAAAAATATTAAGTTTCAGATTACAAAGAGAGAGAGAAGAGGAAATGAAAGAAAACACGAACACTTCAAATCTTTTGTCAAGAAAATCTCTCGTAGGTGAGCATCAAAAGTTGCCTTTCTCAAGAAGTTTGAGCGACTGCCAGTAGGATGGGAAAATGAAAAAAAAAAACAACCAAAAAACCTCGAACAGAACAAGATGTCCTGAGTGGGGGCGCCTGGGTGATTCTGTGATATTTCTGACCTTAAAAGGCATACACTGGGATGAAAGTGCTTTAGTGATTTTGCGGATCTCGAATTGGTACCGACTTGAAGGCCTCTTGAATACATCCTGAGGTTTGACATTTGCTATGCTTTTCTTCCTCCGTGCTCTCTCTCCTAAAGATCCTTATGAAACAATGCTACGGAATCTTCCAAAATGAAAATGTCTGTGGGAAGTTACTAAAACAGGTAGCAAGGGTTCGCTGGGGGCTGCACTTAACAAAAATCTGAAAATTGCTGGCTTTGTTGTCGGGAGAAATACACACTTCATTCGCAAGTGTCTTTGGCACGTCTTCTTGTGACGGCTGGGTTACAGCCGAACTCCGCTGGCAGGGAATTAGACGAACAGCACGGAGGAAGTGAAGAAGATACACCCTGGAGAGGAAAACATGCCTGCATTTCATTTTTTTTTCAATTCTGTTTTATTTTACTTTTTAAGGTTTTTAAGTTTTCGAGGATAAAACCAGGGGCAATGAGTCGTCCTCTGGCAGGCTCTGTAGACCGCTGAGAAGCCGGTGTCCCCCAGCATCCGGAGATTATGATGCAAGATGAATTGTCCGAGGAAGAACTCTCAAATTGTAACCACCTAATTAAATTCTTCGATGCAATTCTTACCAGCAAATAAGAACGCGCGGCCAAAATTCCAACTCCAGTGTTGAGAGTTTGCTTGCTGAGTTGTGCCAAAGGCCAATGTTGGCTTCTCCGCTGGGGCTCTGTCCATAGAGCGAAACCGGCCTGACTCATTTAGCAACTGGGAGAATCAAGAGGCAGAATTGCGTGGGGGTAGGTAGAGAATAATCGGGTTTTCTTAGAATTGAAAACATACAAAAAAGATGACGTCGGCGACATGAGGACGAAAGAAATAGGGTCGTCCCGCATGAGACAAAAAACTAAAAATAGCACACGTTTTTAAAGGAGCAAAATAAAGAAGAAACCCATTACCCTATTCTATAATAAAATATGTTTTTTTTTTTTAAAGGAAATCAGATCCATGAGATCTATGCGGAATATAGTTTCAGGTGGGACCTGTGTATGATAATTATGGAGGACTCGATGTGGAAAGGCAGTGGGTCATTATAATTTAAGGGAAGTAGCAGTTTAAGTTATTCGACGCAAAATTTTGGGAGGAGGGATTTGAGTTATCTGATTAGCTCCCTCACTTTTACCGGTCCTTGTTAGTGTGATTATTTCAAGTTGTGTTCAAACACTCCAGGTCTGTCATAGAACGGGGTATGGCGGGTCTTTTCAATGGAGCGGAAGGGGTATAGGTAGCTGTTCGTCACCTTTCCCGTTGGGGGCTCGCCCAGGAATGAGATGATGCCCAGGCTCCAAGTTTCCCTGCCCGCCCCGGGGTGATGTCGGCACGGACTGGTGGGATTGGGCAGTTCGCAGGCATTGGGAGCCTCGTAGAGTCTGTTTATAAGCCAGAAAATGACTCCCACGAACCCTTTTGGGATAAACAGGTTCTCATCCTGACAGAGGCACGTCATACACTTCTCAAGCATGAGACCAAAGTGCTAGACAGTTATCAGGGATGATGCAAATAATTTGTAAGCAATTTGTAAGCAATCCTTTTTGAGGACGAAAATACGCGACTTATTTATTTGGCTTCGAGAGAAGAGAGACTGGATTCTGAGCTGCGCCATGCCAGGCTCCCCCATGACCCTATCAGGATGGCCCACCCACTCAACTCACCCCCGAACGCATGCCGCTTACTACTCTCTGCCCCCACCGCGGCACTACTCTAGAAACGATCTTCTGTGTGTTTGTTGGTTTGTGGATTTTTCTGCCTCTTTCCTCTAGGATGTAAGAATGTGAGAGCTTCTTTTGTTTACCATTAATGTCTAGATGCACAGCACACTACCTGGAGTGTGGTGAGGTCAGAAAAAAAACCCCTTGTCTATATGAATGTATACATGTTCTTCTCATTGGAAGAAAAAGGGGTGACGTTATAGATTTGGGAGTGAAAGACACTCTAAGGGAGAAGATCACTCATGCCCGGACTGTGGTGGCCAGAGGCTGGAGAAAGCTGGAGCCCCATTCACCTAAGGGGTCCCTTTATGGCTACATGATTTTTCCTACTTGCTCATCCAGAAAGAAAAGTTTTGTATCATTTCATGGCCAATCCTCTCGTATACGGAGACCATTAAATTCTACAATAGATGATCCAGGGTTGATGGATGTTTAAATAGGTTATAATAATTACAGACAATATTTATTTAGTTTTTTCAATGTGTCTGGCACAGATCTGATGATAACATTTACTTCCTACAATAGCCTTAGGGAGTAGATCCTGTTTTGGTCTCCGTTTGTTAGATGAATAAACAGGGGCTTGGACAAGTTACGTCTCTCTCAAGGTGACACCGTCAATAAGTGATAGGACTTAGATTCCAACTCAGTTACTGAGACTGCCAGTTCGTGCCAATGACTTTCCCAAGTAATACTGGAGTCAATAGATTAGAAATCGTATCAAGATTCTATGGCTTTTTTCCATTGAATTATTTTGCCCTAAAGTTTCTGAATTTCAGGTTTACCATTCATAGTGAATTTATTTCCAGACATCATTCCTCTTGCTATTTCTTGAAGTATACTGAATCCCATTGTACTGGGAAGAGATCCTAACAACATTGTAACTCATGAGATAAGGCAATATAAACTAAATCATTTAGTATCACTAAATGATTAGGGGTCCCAGGGTGCCGTGAGGGGGATGCTAATATCACGTGCCTCCTCCCGTCTAGGAGTTGTCTGTGGTAAAAGGATTGGGAATTGAAGACCCTGGATTTGCTTTTGGGCAAGTTGTTTCCTCTTTGTGCTTTATTTTTCTCATCTCTATAACGAGCAGACTTTGAAGTCCATTTTGGAGTGGGGTCCTTGACCCTGGAGAAATTCTCAAATTGGATGTCATCTCATTTAGCTTGCTTGGGGGAAAAAAATTCCAAACTTGCATGAGAAACTTGAGCGACTATGCAAAACTTGCAATTGCCTTGAACGAGGGAAAGATAAGAGTTGTATTTCTGTGTTTGTATCACTTCAACCTTAACCTTGGGCCAGGATGACAAAGGAGTTTCTAGGAAGATGGCTTTAACCCCAGACCAAGGAGGAACAGAACAAACTTGAGTTACGATAAAGGGCAAAGATATTTCGGAACCTGTGTTTTCAGAAACGGTGTGTGGGAGGGAAGGACCAGGGACAAGCTCTCCCTGGGGGCACTAGCGCAGCTGGTCCCACTGTTGACACAGCTCCTTCTCCACCATGGACATACCAACCAATGTGGGAGATCACCAAGCAGTGCTTAATTTGAAAGAGCTTCATTCTTAAATACTGGAAACTGTGGGCATATTGCATGTTGAGTGACCATGTTACAGAATAGTTTGTAGTCTTTTAATCATAAAACTTTACGGCAACTAAACTATATGATCACACCATCCCTCTAACACACACTGACGTCTGATCTTTTCCTTGAGTCAGGAGGTGGGTTGCTCAGCATGGGGAAGCCTAGAGTAAGTTCCAAATTCCCCAATGAGACATCACTCTCTGGACTTCAGAGGAGATGTGAACCCAGACCTCGATCTGAAGCACTGAGGAAGAAAGAAGACTATTTTTTTTTTTTTTTAAAGTTTGGAGAAGGGAACATCTGGATAACAAGAACTGGCTTGAGAGGAGAAACAGTCCTCAAGAATAATATCCGTCAAACTACTCGGAGTTTGTTGCAGTCATCGTGGACCTGGGTGGTAATGAGTTCTGCAGGCCCATCTTAACTAAACCGTGGGGTGCACATCATTGGGTATGTGTTTAGTAGGGACATCAACTCACCAATAAAAACCAAAACTATAGAGTGCAAGGCGGCTCTGTTTTAGATTTTCTTCGAACTCCTTCCCAAGAAGAAAGTCTCAGTTCAAGGGTCAAGTTCAAGGATTTAACCTCTCAGTAACACTTTCTAACCTTTCTAACCTTTACCTAGCAAAGGCAGAGCAGAGCTCAGTTTCAATACTTAGGCAAGCATCAGGGTCTGGTCAGATGTAAAAACATTGTTAGTTGTCTTCCTGTTTATCTATGTACCTATTTTTTGCCATTAGTGCCTTTTTTGGCAAGTGATACTGGTTTTTAATTGAGGTTAATGGTTAATTAAATTTCCTCTTTAATAGAAGTATTTAAATAATAAGAGCCCAAAGGGTATGAAGATATGACAAAAAGTATGAATTTCACTTGAGTGAAATTAGGGAAACCTTGCTTTATGATGATAATAGCTAAAACTCTTTTTTTTAAAAAAAAAAGACTTGATTTACTTACTTATTTGAGAGAGAGAGAAAGAGGGAGAGAGAGCACAAGAGCAGGAGAGCAGGAGCAGAGAGAGAAGGACAAGTAGACTCCGTGCTGAGCATGGAGCCTGAAGCAGGGCTCGATCCCAGGACCCTGAGCTCATGACCTGAGCTGACACCAAGAATTGGGTGCTTAACCAACTGAGCCACCCAGGCTCCCCTCTTTTTTCTTTAGTGTTAGCCAGGACATCGCCTAAAACCTTTGTATATGTATTAACTCATTGAACTTTCTGGACTACACCTTGATGTAGGTCTTCTTCTCCTTCTCCTTCTCCTCCTCCTCCTCCTCCTCCTCCTCCTCCTCCTCCTTTTTCTTCTTCTTCTTCTTCTTCACATTTTTATAGGAAAAGCCGAGATGCCGAAAGTCTAGGTAGTTTACCCAGAATTCACATCCAGCAGGTTGTAGGGTGAAGATTTCAACTGCAGGATTTTGAACTGCAAAACACATGCTCATAACTGCTATGCTGCCCTACAATCCAGAGGTCTGGCCATGCCTGTGATGGAAATGATCTGTGACCATTAGTATTAGTTTATGAATTTGGGTTGGCAAAGCATTAATCAAGCATTTCTATTTGCAAATGGAGGAATGGAGACATAAGCAGAAGCGTGCTGAGTGGAAAATGCCACGATTCTAGTCTAAATACTGCATTCTCCGAGGTCACAGAGAGGGCGGAGCAGAGAGTCTAGCAAAGAGTTCTAAGAGAACGCCCCACTGGAGCCTCAAGGAACAGAGATGACTGGCGTCTTTATGCAACCAACGTGGTATTGTTGAAGGCAGGCTGGCTACTGCCCTCACCTTTAAGACATGATGGATATCCTGATTTTCAAAGGGAAAGTTAAGAAATAAAGACTAAAAACAAGATAATTGAAGATTCCCCACAACAAGGATTAGAGGATTGAGGGCTAAAAGATGAAAAGGACTTAAACCCCAAAGACTCTCAGAACCTCTCGATGGACGGAATGTTTCACTGAGCTGGTGAGTTTCCAGACCTCTTTCAATTCAACAGCTTCTAAATGAGAATTAGCACCAGGAACTGAGGAGACCCTGAAAGCTCAAGAAAAACAAGAGCGAGAAAAAGAACTGAAAATTATGACTCAGTTGTATTATTTTTTGCCTACCAAAAGTTCATTCTCTGGGTTTTGATTTGATTTTAATAAAATCAGTCTTTTTTTTTTTTATAAGCTTGTAACCTTCCAAAGCAGTTGATGTAGATTATTTCATGTAATCTTTACAATAATGTGAAAAGAGGCAGGGAAAGTCTTCTCTTACTATTTTTAAGATCATGAAATTGAGGCAGAAGGCATTAGGGATCTACGGATCCAACAGAATCCCAGCTAGTAATCATGTCATTGAGTGAAAGCCTACCACTGAGCTAGGCACTGCTGGCTAGGCAATTAGACAATGCTAACTGCGTCACCACGTTATCCATTCATCCTTTTGAGAGACCCTGAGGTAGATCCTCACCTTTTGCTCAGTCTCTGGAGGCTAGAGAGACTAAGACACTGGCCAGCAGGCTTAGAACCAGCGTGTGCCAGCTCATGGAGTTTACAAGAGCTGACTGTGCACATCTCCTCCCACAGTGAGACAACTTACACCACAGAAATCAGTAAACACTACAGATCAAGGCTTGTTTTCCTTGGGAACCCGGTCGTTAAACCATTTGCCAGCATACCAATGGGCACATACCTGGTAACTGGCAGAGTAAGATCCAGAACCAGGCAGTCTGGTTCCAGACTCTTCCCTTCACACCCCTCGACAGTCCCATTCACAGTGAAAAGCCTCCAAGTCTGATCAGCCTCCTGTTTCCCCGCAAGGGGCAGAAGTCCAAGTTTATCCTGGAATTCCTATGTGTTAATTTATATGGCAAAAGTATAGAAAAGCCAAGAGATGAAAAAGATTCGCCTAGTTAGGACTAAAGAACACGAGCTTTGTGCGAGATGGATGTGAATTTCAAGTCCTTGCTCTTGTTTTGGGGGGTGATTCTTATATCGTTAAAGCAACCTACCTACCTAATTGAAGTCTCATTGACAGTGGATGGCCCAAATGAGTCCTGAACCAAAGGTGTCCCTAATTCTATGTCTGCAAGGGGACACATAGGGAGGATGTGATGCTGGAGGGATGGGGTTTTGATTCCAGCTCTGTCACTTAGTAGCTGTGTGACCTTGGCTGAATCACGTCAGCTCTCTAAACTCAGTCTCAATGTGCAAATGACAAGAGAGTTTTTGAAATCTTTAAGTAAGCTTGTGCTACGGAGCCTGATGTAACGTACACTCTCAATAAGTCGTCGGCCCCTGTACTGAGTAGCATAGCTACTGTGAGTCCACATGAAGCCTGGGAAAGCAAATTCTAGTCAGGGAGTGGCTTATGTTTATTTATCGGCCCCGGGCATGAAACTTGGATGGCCGTCAACAAGAGCTCGCGAGAGGCTAGGGAGGCCATCTTGGTTGCTTGGCTACTGGATGCAGAAATGCTCCCAATGAATGGACAAAACTTCCCTCCAGGGGTGAAGGTTTAAGATACAATGTGCTCCAGATTGAAATCTCTTCTAACATCTCCAAGTGTAGACCTAGCCGCCCACACCATACAGCGTGATCTTCCATAACAAGTGGACAATAATCACGCTCACCCCCTAGTCGAATGCACCCAAAGCCTCAGGTATTACTACTTATTACTATTAAGATGGTGATAAACAAGGTATTTTCTATCACGGGCCAGACACTCGATCCCCAGTGATCAAAGATACCCTTTCCCAAGAACAAGTTTGGTTGCATCCCGATGAAAATTCCCAATCTGTTCCTTTTTTTTTTTCTTAAAAAAATGTTATTCCAACCCTATTTCTGTGACCTATATTCTTCCCTTCAAAAATCAAGAACACAGTCTATGCCACAGTGTCAACACCTCAATAATTTGATTGAAGAGAAGGTATTCTTCAAGGCAGAAATCAAGACCTTGCCTCTCAGTTTCTCTTGCAACTAATATGTAGGCACAGGACCCAGGAGCCGCCTATCTGAGGCACCAATGGAAGATTCGGTATATTATGAGGAAGCAGGCTCAGGGCAGCCTCTCTTCTGACTGTGTAGAAACCACCTGTGCTTCAGAGGCAGGTGGTTCAAGGTCAAGTGTCCTATGCAGGCAACATGGGATAGGCATCTACGTGCATTGCTGGGACAGGCACGGCTCCACTGACACAGCCTTAGCTATAATCTGGACATGGGTCCTGGCTGCATGGCCTTCACCTCTGATCTTCTGGACCATTGGATGATTTCATGAGCCATTCGAACCATTTAATGTATTTTTTAAAACTGTTAACTGGTGTACATTCATGATGTACTACCGAGTATCCCAATCAAACCCCTAATTTTGCTCTTAGCATTTCTGACTAGTATGTTTTGTGATGGTCGGCTTCCCCCAACGTGGACTGGTGACCTTCCCTTCAATTTTCAAGTTCTTGGGAGGGGGCCATGGCAAGGTAGCCATCTCCTCACCCCTACCCCTGCCAAGCACCTGCCACATAGGGCAAGGACTGGCAATCTTTTCCTGTAAAGGGAGAGACCGTAAATGTTTTCAGTTTTGTTGGCCATACTGTCTCTGTCACAACCACTCAATTTTGTTATTAGAACGGGAAAGCAGTCACAGATCATGGCGTGGCTATGTTCCAATAAAATTTATTTACAAAAACAAGTGGTGGGCTGGGTTTGTTGACCCCTGACAAAAAATAGCACGTTGCAGATCATGATTAGCAACACAGAGCCTTTTGAGAAGGGACATCAACTCTAGCTCCCATCTTGGCTTTGATGCTCTATCATCCTGGACACGCACACCCTGTGCCTATCTTTCTGCATCTACCAATGATAAAACCAACAATGCTGTTTCCTCCCTCCCAGATTGCAGAGGAGACCCAATGAGGTAACAGATCTCAGAGTGCTACGAATATGTTGAAAGCACTTTAAAATTATGTATAATTTTTACACATTTTTAATGTATAATTATGTATATTTTTGTGCCAGTACCATACTGTTTTCATGATGATGGCTTTATGGTATAACTTGAAGCCTGAGACTGTGATGCCTCCAGCTTTGTTTTTCTTTTTCAAGATTGCTTTGGCTATTCAGGGTCTTTGGTGGTTCCAAATACAATTTAGGATTGTTGGTTTTGGTTCTGTGAAAAATGCTGTTGGTGTTTTGATAGGGTTTGCATTAAATCTGTAGATTACTTTGGACATGACCAAAACCAAAAACACAAGAAACAATAAGCATTGGTGAGGATGTAGAAAAAAAGGAACCCTCATGCACTGTTGGTGCATGCTAACTGGTATGGCCACTGTGGAAAACAGTATGGTGGGTCCTCAAAAAATTAAATAGAACTACATTATCATCCAGTAATCATACTACTAAAAATTTTCTCAAAGGATAAAAAAAACACTAATTAAAAAAAATATTCACCCCTAGGTTTATTGCAACACTACTTATAAAAGCCTGGAAATAGCCAGGGAGTCCACTGATAGATGAATGGATAAAGAAGAGGTAGTATATGTATACAGTGGAATATTACTCAGCCATGAAAAGGAACGAACTCTGGCCATTTGCAATGACACGGTTGGGTCTAGAGGGTAAGCGAAATAAGTCAGTCAGAGAAAGACAGATACCATATGATTTTGCTCATATGTGGAGTTTAAGAAACAAAAGAGAAAAGGGGAAAAAAGAGGCAAATTGAAAAACAGATTCTTAACTAGAGAACAAACTGGTGGTGGCCAGAGGGGAGAAGGGCAGGGGATGGGTGAAACAGGTGCGGGGGAGGAAGAGCACACTTCTCATAACGAGCACTGAGGAATATATAGAATTGTTGAATCACTATATTGTACGACTGAAACTAACGTAACACTGTATGTTAACTGTACTGGGATTAAAATTTTAAAAAGGACTAGCTCTAAAAATTATAGAGTACATTACTATAATTATACTTTTATTCCCCAACAAGCAATGAACGCCTTGAGAAGAGGGTCTGCATCTTTTAATTCTGACTGTCTATTTTCTAGCACATTGCATTTCGCAGTCCACATAAATGCTTGTTAAATAAACAAATAGTTCAGCTCTTGGTTCAGAGGACTTTTAAGCTTAGTGATAGATATACGCTAATGTTCGAATGGTCACAAATCCACCTAAATGGGAGGTAAGTGTTAGGGTAAACCTGTAAAATTGTAGTTACAATCTTAACAGCTTAGAGAAAGTGAAAGCAAGTGAAAAATGGAAACGAATGCTGTGGGTTGGTGCAAGGTAGTAGAAAGTACTGGGGACGGAGGTAAAATGAAGAGTGGGTATCCTATCTGAAGGGAATGATGTTCTTTTGTTCCAACTAACTCCACATGGAAATGTGGGATCGCCTTTGACAATTTTTCCAGTTTTTCTTTTTCTTTTCTTTTCTTTTTTGAGATTTATTTTCTTATTTGTGGGGCTGGGGGAAGGCAGAGAGAGAGAGAATCCTCGAGCAGACTCCCTGCTGAGTGTGGATACAGAGGCAGGGCTTGATCTCATGACCCTGAGATGATGACCTGAGCCCAAATCACAAGCTGGATGCTTAGCTGACTGAACCAGCCAGGTGTCCCAATTTTTCCAATTTTTCAAGTGAAGCTGAAAATCTGGTCTTTTAAGTCAATGTATCTCATTTTTGCACAGTGGCAACTAATCCTCAAGATTAAAAAAAGAATCACTCTCAGTTCATCAATAACTCCTTGTGTAATTTCTAGAAGAAGCAATCAGAAGTTATAATCCAGGAATAGCAATGGAGAAAAATTCTTAGATTTCATCGCTTTTTGAGTCCTTGATTGTAATTAATGGTCTTACTCACTGCAACATTTTCGATCATTTCAATTTTCAGTGATTCTTTGATCATGGAATTATTGCTCATATAACTTCTCCAGTCGCTATGATTATCGGTGCTAACTCCCCACATTTCCACATGGCTTCCTCCTTCAATATATTCAGGTCTCACTTCAGATGTCCCCTCCTTAGCCAAGCCCTCCCTAAATGTCCTGTCTAAACTCGTCTCACTCCCTACTGCCCTCCCTCTTTTTTTGTAATACCTATCAGCATCTGACACATATTTTGTGTGATCTGTCTTCTCCCCCTAGTGTGTCACCTTCCTGAAAGCAGAGATGTATCTCTGTTTTGTTCAGTGCTGAATTCCCAGAACCTGCTACAGTGTCTGGCAACAGTAGGCGCCTAATCAATATGTCAAACAGATAAATGAGTGATCCTTTTCATCACTGTTGATGAGACACTGAGATTATTCATTATCCAAGATTTGGGGGAAAAGTATGGCTGTGAGAAAAGAGGTTTCTATTAACAGGAATCTTAACATCAGTGAAAGGCTAAAACATATTCACCAGCAACTTGCTTTTGACATTGGGAGAAATCGACAAACCTAAAACCAGCTTTTTATATCATGTTTACATCATGTTTACGACAGCTTCCTGTGGCTGGTCTCCTGGGAATGGCTGGAGAGAGTTTTATGGTGACCACACAAAAGGGTGCTTGAAGATAAAAGACTGCAGACTGCTCTAACAATTGAAGGGAGAAGATCTGAAAGATTCCTTGTAGAATATAAAATTTTCCATTTTGGAATACCCTCGGAGGAAAAAAGATGGCGGAAAGTCATGAAATGTTTTAAAGGTTCATTCACGTTGAGTCATTTAGGTAAGATAAGAAAATATTGATTAAAAAATGACTTCTACTATCAGCTACTGTGAATTTTATTTGTTGTTGAAGTGATATGAGCACACAGAAATAATTTTAGAGGGGTAGGGAATCCAAAATACCATCACCTTTGCAGAGGGACCCTTTAATATTTCCCAAGCCCCCTGCCAGTTTTGATGCAAGTTTACTAACCTTGTAGACAATTAAGTAACCTCTTCTCTTCTAGTCAAGAGATAAACAACAGCTGCTCACTCGGTGAGGGGCACTGGGCTCCGTTTCATTTTTCTGAATCCAAGGCAGGTCTGAGGACATGAGGGCTCCGAACGCCGCACTCGTTTCCCTATTTCCCCTTCATCTCCAACATCTGAACTACAATTCTCGGGAAGTAAGTCAGCACACATAGAAATGCCTACCCATCGAGAGCCAGACCCCGGCTCATGTTCTGATGAATGCAGGGTCTGTACTGAGGGAGGTCAAGTGCCAAATAATTTCTCAATATAGATCAGTTCTTCCGATCATTATATCCATGTTGGTCTCTGACGAAGTTCAGTATATTGAGGATGCTAAATCAATGCTCATCAGTGACGTCAAGAAAATAATTTTTCTTACTACCAACGAGGTTTTCAAGGGAGGGGCGGTGTATGTTCATATCGGCATCCTCAGCGTCCAGCCTGGAGTCCGGCACCTTGGTTCAGACATATTAAATATCTGAATAAACTTGGGGAAGCCAAGATGTCCCCAGGGCTCAGGTCTGAAAGGAGCTGGCTCCCTCCAGCCTATGACATCGAAAATTAAGAAGCGACATCCTCTTTTAAAAAACAAGTGGGTTTTCACCATGTCCTGGGTAGGGAAATGTCTGCACAGTGATCGACAACAGAGGATGGTGAGAGTCTTGAGAACTCTTTCCCTTATCCTGAACTCCATGTTTTTTTTTGTTTGTTTTGTTTGTTTGTTTTTTATGATTTCACACTCTGCTCTCCACATTCGCAGTCCTGACATCCCCAACTGGAAAGGTTCGTGCTTGCCTCACCAAGTCGCGCGACAGAATTTTCTTTTAATTAGCACATTCATAACAGCAACAATAATTCCAATCATTAATAAGCTGCCCACCCCACTTAGGAACAAACCAAATGGCAAGAAGTCAATGTTAATTTTAAAACACATGTAAACAAGAATCCGGGAAGGCCATACACAGTAACCTTCTGGCATTATTAATGGCAAAGAATGCTTTCTGCTGAGCTTGAGAAGAAACTGCTGCACACATCGTACCCCGGACTCCTCCACTTCACTTCTCATCATGGAACTCCAAATTATCGTGTAGTTACTTTTAAAAAACATATATGTTTCCCCCAAATACCATAGGCTTCGGGAAAGCAGGGGTCATGTCTGTTTGGTTCCTTGGGTCCACAGCGTTCTCTGCATATAGTAGGCGTCCAATGGCATCTGTGTTGAATGAACGAGTGAATAAACCAACCCTGAAAGGTGCGCTGGCAGATCTCTTGTGAAAGAACAGAATCCCAACGTTTCGGGGTTTCACTTCACAAAGAAAGGTGGGCACCAGCACCATTCTCGAATACTGAACTGGCCCACTTGTTTGGGCCACGAAGGTCTGAGTGTTCATTCAAGAATTTCTCAATTTTATTTTCAGTCTGATCAAAAATGAATCCAGTTACCTCTGGGATCACCAGGAAAACAGACTTCGGACTGAATATCGCTACACAAAATCAATGTCTACATGTGTGTTTATCCTGGTGATTGCGAGGGTGTCCCGTCATCGGGGACGGGGGAGGGGAAGGACATGCCTTGGCTTTCTAATAGAGCGTTTCTCACGTTGTGGGGGCTGGCACAGTTTCTCAGTTCCCAAGTTTGGAAAACAGTTGTAGCTACGTCTTCCCCACTCAGCACAGTGACACCCATCAGTCTGGGCAATGCCCGAGGCCAACATCTGTCTCACTCGCCTATGACTCCACTGAGCGGCGTTGGGCCAGAGAGCCAGGGCGCTTTCAGGGCTGGCTCTCGTGATGGACCTGGGATGTCTACGATCATTTCCTCTGCTGCCTTTCATATCACTGAACTGAAACCATCAGACCTGTCAAGAGCGAGGGCCCCAGATGAAAGGCCAGTGCATTAAGACAGAGCATAATTACCAGCTTCTGAGTTTCTGACATTAATCGTTTTACTGAAAGAAGACAGTGGAGCTCCTCTCTCTCTCCCTCTCTCTCCCTCTCTCTCTCTCACTGTCTTCCTCTGTCCATCTCTCGTTTATCGCCAACACAGGGAATTATAGAGGGGTGGGGGACTGGGGAGGAAAAAACAAAACCCCCCACCACCAAGGTTTGCCAATTAAAAGTAATACGTTTTCCTTTTTTTTTTTTTTTTTGGCAATTTGATAACACAAAACACTTCCTTGGGGGCCACAGGGGGAAACAAACTGAGACAGATAAAAAATGTTTTGTGTTCATCCAAGCACAACTATGTTAATGCGTATTATCCCATTAATGCGCATCAGCATCGAGAATCGGCTCACCAATGCAAGCAAGAAGCATACACTTATCATCATTTGATAACATGTTTAATGACAGATTGACGGGAGATTTGCAAATGTGAACTGGCATCAGTGTTGCTAACTTCAGCTTCTGCCGCCGCCTCTGCTATGCCAGCATATTTATGTGCATAATTTGATTTCTCAGCCACACTGTTAGTACATTTTTAATATTAACTATGCACGAACAGACAGCCGAACTTAAGTTGCACTGATGGTTGGAGTTCATTAGATTGAAAAAGATGGGCAGACCTGCTTGAGATGGAGGTGGCAGTCCAGCATCCGAGAAGCGACTCTGAACAGACACATTCCATTCTCCACGCGCCCGAGCTCCGCGCCTCGCAGTGACGGGAGTGGCAGAGCTCCTGCGGAGGGAGGAAGGAGAAGGAGGGCGCCCCCGCCCTGGGCAGCCGCTCACGACACGGAGCCCCGGCGATGGCCGCATGCACGCTGGCTTTCCCTCCGCCGCCTCTGTTCACTCCAGCCCCATCACGACGCTACACGCACGCCTGTCACTCCTCAGGGAGCACGGGCGCGTTGGCTGCCATTCGTCCCCCATGAACCCAGGCCATGGGAAGCTGCTCAGAAAAGCTTTTAGAAGTGGGAGCAGGGCGAATTTCGGGCTATTTCGCGGAGGCGCGCCCGCCTGCGATTGCATTTTGCTCCCATTGCACAACGCTTGCAACCTTTCCATTCCTTTATCTGTAAAATGGGCACAAGGATATCCCCTACTCCGCGGGGGTTCGAGCTTAAAGAAGCTGAAGAAGGGAAGTGCTACGCCCAGCAATGGGCTTGGAACAAGCTCACAGTATATGTTCATTCTTACCATTTTATGTCTGCTTTTTTGGGAGGGTAATTAAAAAAAAAAAAGTAGAAGGCTGCTCGCCAGGCCCCAGAATCAAGCAAATCTGGGGTTTCAACCCCAGCCTCACGAAGTCAGGGCTGTGTGGTGATGGTGAAATCACTTAACTTTTGTGGACTTTCACTACCTTGTTGGCAAAACAGGGCGATCCCAGGGGCCCATCACGCATGCTGGCGGGAAGGATAGAACGAGATGGCATATAAAGGGTCTACAAGGCCTTGGACCCGCATCGGGCTCTCTGCTCAGCAGGAAGCCTGCTTCCCCCCCTCTCTCTGTCTGCCTCTCTGCCTACTTGTGATCTCTCTCTCTGTCAAATAAATAAATAAAATCTTAAAAAAAAAAAGACAGTGCTTATGCTCTGGCAGTAGGAGGGGAGTCTATCAAAAATACATTCAAATTTCAATCAATGGTTCTCCTGCTTCCTAACTATATGATAAGCTTCATAACACTCAGTTTTTTTCCCCTATAAAATGGGGACCCATCTTGGAACCTGTTTCTGGAGATTTGGGGAGGATGAAAGGAGAGAACACTGTTAGTGTGCTTATTCAACATTAATTCATTGTTACTGAAGTCTGTGTCTTTGGGGCTTCAGTGGTGCCCCACGCTCAGTAAGTGCTCAGTCAATACTTGTTGATTGAACAAGTGAGAGAGACCGCTACGACTACCAGGAGAGGCCCAGGTCAGTCCTGGGAAAGATTTGTCCATGGAAAAGGGCAAAAGGCCTCCGGAAGTCTGGGGCTGAGCTCAGTGGGTAACCCAATCAGCACAGGAATACACAGAGTAGGTTTCTGGAAGGCGTCAGAGACCCTGGTGAACAGCCTTCCCATGCAAACCAATGAAGGAGAGGCAACTGGCACTTAAGCACCTACTATGCTCAACTGGTTTGAGCACCTACTATGTGCATCATGTTAGGAACTTCCTTAGCTTTTTCTCATTTAACCTTCACCGCAGATGACTTGTAGTGGGACATTATTATTCCCATTTTAGAGACAAAGAAACCGAGGTTTGAGGATAAGCCGAGTCTGGAGGGCAGAACAGGGGCTCCAAGAGAGAGAATTATCGCTTCATATTTGCCGACTGGACCTCAGAGAGGTAGGAACCCGCTGTGAGGGACATGACTTATAAGTGCCAGAGTTTGGACCAGAGCTCGGTTCGGCCACTGAGCTCCAAGCACTTTCTAGCTGCCCCTCCCAGGCGGGAGACGAGAAGGAATAAACGCCAAATGGTTCACCGACCGCTGTGTGCGCTGCTCTTCGTATATGAAGGCGGTATTCCTGTGTTCACGTCATTTGCCAGCTGTAATGAGGGGCTTTGTGGGGTCTGTCAGACGCAGGGAAGCTCATCTGAAGAGGACACTGTAGTGATGCCTTGGGATCCCTTATCCTTGCTTCTCATCCCTGCCTTCTGCGTCTTTTCCCTTCTAACGGACGCAGGTGCAACTCTCTTCCGTGGGTGGCCCGTGACGACCGGGGATGCTCTGACCGCACAGGCCGTGTGCCTGCGGGGCCTTCAAGCTGATGCCCCGCCCAGGACGGCTCCTCACCACTGACGGACTGAGGTCACATGACCAGAGCCCAACCCCTGCCTCCATAGTGAACACCCCGGGGGGATCAGGGTGAGGCTGGGGCTTTTCCCGCAATCACACCCCTGCCTGGCTTTCTGCCCCCCTCCAACTGGCTTCCCCTGGGAGCACATTCCTGAGAAATGACTTACCCAGGAATCTTCATAGCAGGGTCTGCTTCGGGACCCTGCACCTGAGATGCCATCCCATTAGACCAGGGACCGCAAACTGCAGCCCACGGGCCAGATCCGGCCCTCCACCTGGTTCTGTAAATACAATTTTGTTGGCACTCAGTGGCATCTACTCATTTAAAGGTCATCTGTGGCCGCCTTTGTGGTGGAAATGTCAGAGTTGCGAAGTTGCGACATATATGACATGTCCCACAAGGCCTCAAGTATTTACTGTCTGGTCCCGAGATAAAACACATTCGCCAAGCGCCGTGCTAGATAATGCATTGAACACATCACGCTCTTTCCCACCTCAGGAACTTGGCATGGAGAACCTGGTGTTCTCCTTCCCTGACTCAGCGATTGCTTCTCACTTTTTAGGTCTCGGCCAAAATGTCACTTCCTCAGAAGGGCCTTCCCTGTCCACCCATCTAAAGTAGCCTCCAGTGTCTCTATTCCGTTGCCTCCCATTGCTCTGGATTCTCGGCTCTCACGGCACTGTAATGACTGCCTTTGTTTATTGGCTGAGGTCCCCTCCACCTCTACCAAGTAGCACGGAAGCTCCACAAGGGGTAGAGTCTTCTCTGTCTGGCCCATTTCTGAATCCCTGTGCTTGTACATAGCACAGACTCAACGATATCTGTTGACTGAATGATGAGAAAGAGGGTGAAACCCTTCAGAAGGCTGCCTTCATACCCGCGGGGGCTAGAAGTCAGGTGGTGCCTTACGACGGTGCCGGGTAATCTGATCCTCATTTTGAATCTATACTCCCAAAGCAATGGGAACATATTTCATACTCAAGCTGCATTAGTGCCTGGACATTTATTGCCTCTGGTATTAATTCGCTTGTTTTGCCACATTATGTAATGGGAGGTCACTTTATGTTATAAGCTATAATTTTTGAATTTTATGATATGAACTGACCTGCTTCAGGAACCTGGCTATAAAGAACCTTGCTGTCAAGGGGTCAAGAAAAAGTTATGCTGTGTTAATGGTTTTAATTAATGCATTAATTTCACAAGTTTTTTGTGGGGTCTTAATATGTGTAGGGTCCGTCTGAGATGTCCAAAGAGCTTTCTGGTAAGCACGTTCACGCACACACACATACATCTGTGTTCATTCCACACGCAGAAGCCAGAATTATCCTTAGAAAGGCCAGTTACATCATGCCATCTCCCTATTTAGATCCCCCAATGAACTTAGAATAATCTAAACTCATCACCATGGCCTGCACACTTGAGTCTGTGCTAAATATTCAAACTTCTTTCTCTCTGAGCTCACAGAGTTCCAGCAACACTGATCTTTCAATGAACTCAGCTCTTACTTGCCTCAGGGCCTTTGCACTTGCTGTCCCTGTCTCAGATCCTCTTTTCACTCATTTCAGGACTGGCTCCCTTGGTCCTTCATGTTTTAGATGTCACCCCTCAAAGAGGTGTCCTAGGAGGACCCAAAGTAAATTAACACTGCTACTACCCAGACCCTAAGTACTTTGTTTATTTCCTTCATGGGATCTGAAATGATCTCATTTATCAACTTGTTTTCTTGTTTCTTGTCTTTCTCCTTCTATACGATCTTCAAACGAGGGAAACATCCCTCTCTTCACTGCTATGTCCACAGAGCCTAGCACAGTGCTGAGACATAAGGAAACGCACAAATGAATGAGGTGGTTGTAAATCTAACAAAGGAAATAAAACAGGGTGATGGGAAAGAGATATTTGAGAAGGCTGGATGACTTTAGAACAGCCCTTGGCAGAAAATGGGTTGTGGGCCAAATCCAGCACTTCACCTGTTTCTGGAGGGCCCACAAACTAGAATCGTGTTCACATTTTTAAATGGTTGAAAGAGTCAAAAGAAGAATGCTTTTTGGGGGTGCCTAGGTGGCTCAGTCAGTTGAGTGTCTGACTCTTGTTTTCAGCAATGGTCAGGATCTCAGGGTCACGGGATTGAGCCCCACGTAGGGGTTCTGTCCTCAGAAGGGAGTCTGCTTGAGATGAGCTCTCTCCCTCTCCCTCTGCCCTTCCCTCTGTCCATGCTCTCTCTCTCAAAAATAAATAAAAATAAATATTGAATGAAAAATGCTCTTTTATGACCCATGAAAACTATATAAAATTCGAGTGTCAGTGTCTATCAGTAAAGTTTTATTAGCATATAGCCACACCCATTCATTCACACAATCCCCATTACTGCCTTCATGCCGCAATGACAGATTGAGTCGTGGTGACAGGGATTGTGTGCTCTGACCCAGAAAATATTTACTCTCAGGCCCGTCACTAAAATGTTGACGATTCCTCATTTAGATAGATTTTCAAGGAAGCGTCCTTGAAGAAGATGACGTTCAAGTTGAGATTTAAATAATGAGAATGGTTAATCTAAAGATTAGAAAGATGATATTTGAAGTCCCTCAGGTAGAAAAAACACTCATGAAATGTCACTCTTCTCATTATGCTAGGAGCTTCGAATTAGGACTTGTAATCTAGCAGTCGTGGGCTGGGCACACTGACACAGGGCAGTCCTGGTAAGACAGGGTGTGCGTCGATGGGCGGACCTCTCGTAGACACAGAGGAGGAGCAGGTGAAGCGACAGAAACATTGTGGAGGTCCCGTAAAAAAATTAGTGATGAAATGGACAGTGGTGGGAAAGATGAGAGAGAAAGGTCAGTCTATGGCTCCTAAGCTGGGCCACCAGGGGACTGACGGGACCACTCTCTATCATGCAGAATCAGAAAATTAGCAGGTGTCAGGAAAGTGAGCAGATGGCCGAGGTCAAGCTTGAACAAGATGAGTTGGATTTAGGGTCATCTCCAACCCCGTCCCGAGTCTCCACAAATAGCACAACCCTTCTGGCCATGCCAATCTCAGCCCGCGTTGTAACCTGCTGAGCCCACCGGATGCCTCCAAGAGTGTGTATCTGAGCCGGGATGAAGAGGCAGCATCCTGTATTCCCAGCCTTACGCATTGCTTTGAGTATCGTGATTGCACAGGTCAACCCAACTCCACCTCTGTAGATGGCACTCTTGGGAAGCAGACACTCTCCTGAACCCCTAACCTGGTGAGATAGAACCCTGGCCATCTAGCTGTTCCTCCAAAAATGAAGACAAGACAGGGGAAACCTGAGCTGAAACGACCGGAAAAGACCTAGTTCCCATGACATTTGTCTTTTGAACCCAGGATTCATCTGTGCGTGAAACCAACGCTATCCTTGGATGAACTGATTTACTAAATTCCCTAGTTTACTAAATTCAGTTTGATTTGGTTTGCAGTCAGTTATAAATAACAGATTGTGATCAACACCATTTAGAGTTAGCATGCTGATCAGTTTTAACTATTGCTTCCAAAATAATTTTATGTACCATCTCTGAGTTAAGGAAGATATGAAGCTAAGTCAAAAGGAGGACCTATGCCTTTTATCAGCAGTCAAGACTCTTGAGATGGGAAACTCCTCCTGATACAGTAGAAACAACTGAATTAATATTGTGTATCTCATTATTAAGTGATCTCAGGGGAGTCCTATAAAATCCTGAACCACTTCCGCTTTCCTGGAATTCGGTTCTCTCCTCTGGTTGCTTCTGGTCAGCCTTGGCTCTCTCCCCTCTAACGGATGATCTAGATGGTCTCACCTTCTTGGTCTGACTTGATTTTGTACATTAAACTAGGACCTTCCTTATGGTTCATACTTCTTCACATAGGACAGAGTGTCAGACAGGCTCAATGACTGAATTAAAGCTAATAAAAGCAATTTTTTTTTTTTTTTTAGAGCACTCACGACATGCCAGGTACTGTGTTTAAAGTAGTGGGTCTCAAAATGCATCCCTGGACCAGCATCCTTTTATCATCAGGGAATTTGTTAGAAATTCCGATTATCTGGCCCCACCCAGGATCTACCGAATCTGCTGCTCTGGGAAATGAGTTCAGCCCTCTGGGTTTTAACAAACCCTCCAGATGATTCTCAAGTTTGAGAACCATTGGCTTAGAATATTCACCTGGACTATCTCCTGCAATCTCGTCTATTGAGCCCCGAGGTAGGAGAGTTACGCCCATTTTATAGACAAAGAAACTGTCTCTTAGAGAGATTCAGCATTTGTTCTGCTAGGGAACAGTGGAACCTGGACTCAAAGCCACAAACCTCTCCAGAGCTCTCCAGCGAGTGGGGGACATAGCACCCGTATTCCCAAACCCTATGCCTGGCTCACGTTCTGGCTGCCTGGCAGTTACGCTACCTGAAATTCACACGTCCTACTGCCTTTTTGCCGATTCCTAGGGAGCCTTCAGACCACTTCTCAATCTCCAGGAAACTTTCCACTTAAAAAAAAAAAAAAATGGCTCCAAGAAAAAGAAAAGGCAGCCATAGAACAGAATCCCAACTTCAGAACAAAACACGCATCAGGTCCCCCGGGATCCCAGGAATTGCCCAGTGCACCCCCAAAATTTGTGATCATCAGCTTGCAACCTCTTGCAAATCCCCTTGCAAATCCCCCTCTCCTTTCTGAGTCCCCTTTCTCACACACTGCATCTCTCCCCAGCTGAAACCGTGCCGTTACCGATGCCACTTTGCTCGCAGTGATTTATAAGCAATTGCTAATGTTCGGTTATAATTCCCCATTTCAGATGCGAAAATGGCTCATCATATCCACCACAAGGGCCTCTCTACAATGATATATAATTTAAAAATTAACACGAGGACAGAGGAGACTCCGCATTTTTGAACTAGGAACTTAGAGATTCAGAGGTTACAACTTGATAAGGTGAGCTCAAGGAATTAGATGAGTCATTAAAGCAAATGCCTCGGCTCCATGTTTCCATGACTTCAGAGCTTTTCTAGCATCTTCCAGTTCACTTGCTTTTGTCAGAGTGCAAGCCCATAAATGGTATATTTATATTAGGGTATTTTCCCCCATTGTTATGAACATTCTCTAATTTCTGACATAGACCTTTCCAGTATAAACCATGCTGTTGGAGGGCAAGCAAAGCAGAAAAAAAAAAAATCAATCCTTGAGCTCCAACTGGGGCCCAACAAACCTAAACAGTACGACCAAAAAGAACTTATGGAGATTTTCTGGAAGAACCCGGCGCTGTGTCTACAGCGTTGCTGGCTCTGAGTGGAGATGGGCCCTGAGGGCTTTGGATGGTCGGATAGGCACCATGCCTATCTCCAGAGAAGTGGGTGTTGACAGTGACAGACACGGGGGAAAACAAGGCAGGGACAGAGAAGGTGAGCTGGTGCAAGAGGGAAAGAGAGTGAAGTGATTTTGCACATGTAACGCCCAAGATCCTTTCGTGCTTGTGTTGGTTCAACCACTCATGGCCTTATGACCAAGCCATTTCCCAGTCTGCTCCAGCATGAAGTGGTCGCAATTATGGATTGCAAATTTATTGACATTTGACATCTACATCAGCCTTCCTCTGATCAACAGAACTCTCTGCCGCCAAACTGAATAATTACAGGAGATTTCAGCAGTCATGGGGATGCCAAAAAGGTCATTAAATCATCTTGAAAAAACAATGTGTTCCTCCATTTCATCTTGCCAGTAAATCTTCCATTGGAGTCAGGACCACCTAGGGTTGATGCTGGGGGGAAAGGGGGGCTGAATTACAGAATGGAGAGAGGAATTAAATTAGGATTGAAAAATAGGAAGGCAGGCACAGCAGGGACCTCTTGGTTTGTACTTCATAATATCTGGAGAAGCATAAAGATTGTGGCTTACTTTTTTCAAGAAATGGATTGTCCTCAGGAAATAGACAGTGAGGGCTCACTTAGGAGTTGGGGGTGGTCCAGGGAAGATTCGGGAAGAGAGTTTGGATCTAGAAGCCCACCCCGGGCAGGCCCCACAGTGTGAAGCCGAATTTGTCCTAATGCTTCCGCATGACTTCTCTGTTTGATATTCCTTCTCCTTTCTAGACAAGCATGGTTGTGAGCGGCCTGGAGCCCCCAAGGCCACGTGCTTCTCTCCATGCTCTTTGCCTTCACTGCCTCCCTGTCTTTCCCTTCACCGCCTCAGGGGCCTCCTACTTTTGCCCTTGACTGCTCTCATCCACTCAATACTCTGTAACCACAGTGGTCTTCCAAAGGACAAAGTAGATCATGGCCTTGTCCTCCTAAACCCCTTTAGTGGCTTCTCATTGGGCTTGGGGTGAAAAAGCCTAACGTTCTTGGGATGTTCTACAAAGCCCTGACTTGCCTCATGTCCTCACCCCACCCCCACCGCGCCCCCACCCCTCTAGCCCCAACCCTTGATCGACATTGGCCTTTCCCTGAATCAGATGCACCAACCCTTCCGTTTTCCCGCCTGGATTGCCCTGCCTCCATTTGTCACATGACCGGCTCCTTCTCAGCCTCCTTAGATTCCTTCCCCGACCCCCTTCCCCCCACAGTTTAAAGCAGGCAGTCATCGTCTTCCCTCACGTTACACTGTACTCCCTCGGCAGCCCCACATTCTCAGAAGTTGTTACTTTTATTTATGTGTCCCCAAATGTGAGCTGTCAGCGTTATTATCAACGTGTGTCCTCTGGTTAGAATGTAAGATCTGCTTTCCTTTCTTCTGGAGGTGTAGCCCAGCCCAGACAGAGCCTGGCTCATGACCGCTTCTCCGAGAGCGTGTATTAAAGGACAACTGAACGAAGGTCTCTGATGTTCCTGGTGCAGGAGGCTTGACTCATTCACGGGAAGACATCTGTGGACTCTGCTCCCGCGGGTGAGCGTACCTCCAAAAAAGGCATGTCTCCGCCTTTATGGCAATGCTAGTCCTCCAGGCAAATCATTTGACCATGCGCCGGGGATGCTTCTCACTTTCTCGCACTTTTCTGGGCTTCAAGAGCCTGAAGACCCCTCCTTTGAGCATCTGTTGTGGGCTGTGCTCTGTGCTAACTGTTCCACCTGCTTTACCTGTTCGGTTAGATATGTGACCGTTATATCACACATGGGGGATGTCACAGGAAGTTATGGTCACCTCCTGGATACAGTCCCTCCCTTCCCCCCTTCCTTCCAAAATTTATAGAGCCTGTGCATGGGGAGCTAATCAGATGCCGCCCCCTGGCCACCTGGATCTTAGAGGTGGATGCCACGTTCACCTTCAGGGAAGAGTCTGGTGCCCACCACTTCCAAGCCCTACGAAGTCAACTTCATGGGAATGAGGTTCGACTATTTCAGTAAAGCAAACCTGTATTGAACATCTGTCTCTGTGAGGCTCCAAGGATAAGTTTATAGGCCAGAGTAGGAGCCATCATACATGTGTCACCCAGCTTCTCTGCCTGACCAGCGTCCCCTCTACGCCGTCTTCTCCCCAAAACACAGCTCCAGTCACACTGAACAACGGGCATTTTCTGGAATGAACCCTCCTGCTAGACCTCACTTACAAGGCTTTCCTCTTGCCGTTCCTTTTGCCCTGGTGCCCTCCCCCTTTTCTACCTGCTAGCACCTTTTCTTGTTCGGGACGCAGCCTAGACTTCTGCTGATGGGGTCAGACATCCTCGAACCCTCCCCTCCCGCTCACTCAGTACTCTCCCTATGAGGGCGCCAAGCTCAGCGTGAGCCTCGGTGATGTCACGTCCTTCTTCCATGACGGATGGCCCGCGTTCTGAGGGCAGAGCCCATCTCTGTGTAGTGCACCACTGCGGTCCTCGCACAGGCCACTGTCCCAACATGTAATGTCTGCGGTGCGATGTGTGTTTTCAGATTTGTCTTTCCCAACGGACGTTCCTGAGACATGAACTGTGGCTTGGTTGCAGTACATTCTAACATTCTAACTGTGGCTGTACATTCTAACTGTGGCTGTTGCTATTAGAATTAAAATCATCAGACACATTAACCCACCCTTCATTCTAGGGCTGTTGTATTTTAACAATTATAAGAGTAGCTTTCTTTAATGGGTCATTTCTTTGTGCCTGATATTTGGGTCATATTTGGGTCTTTAATGGGTCATATTCTTTGTGCCAGGAAGACACTCAGTAGGTTTTCTTCAATTTTATCCTTATAACACTATGTAGAGTCAGCCTTCATGCGGTCACTTGACAGAAGAGGAGCTGAGGGTCGGAGAGGTGACGTGACCTGCCCTCGGTCTCTCAGCTAGGAAGTGGAGATGTGGCTCCAGGGCCCAGGCCTCAGTGGCTCCAGAGCCCATGTACCTCCCCCTGAGTTTAGCTGCACGATGCTTCCCTTGTGGGATTTCTAGGCAGCAGGAAGTCCCATCTCCTGAGAGTTTGTGACAGGCCTTCCCTCCACTCCAGCGTCCTCTCACTTTCCGTTCTTACATGTCTGGGATGACAAGGTCCTGATTGGTCCTCTGACTTCTCAGCCAGAGCAAATGCTCCCCAATAGGGACCTATCTCCATGGTTACCGCACACCAGAGAATCCACAGGAAGGCGGGGGAGGGGGGAAGTGGGGGGCTACAGCAAATATGGGGGGAGGAGGGAGTCATAAACAATTAAACATGACAAAATCCTCTGGCGAACAAAAATAGAATTATTTGACTGTGAAATCGAGTAATGTAGCATTGAAAATAACATAACCTGAAACATCATTTTTTTTCTCCATAGATGAAAAAAATACCAGATAAAACCAGGCACGGTGAAAGTGCCAATTTGCTGGAGGGTCCGGGAGGGAGAAAGTTGTCTATGTCAAAGATTTGGGCTTTCAGGATATTGAAACATTTTTTTTTTTGCCCCCCTCTGCTTCTGTCCCCTGCCAGTAACTTGGGGACAGGTTCCCACCTCACGCTTTGGTGCAGCGCCCGACAGAATGGAACCCCAGAGATACCAGAAAGGCGCTTGGGAGAAGTTTCGGCCAAAATTCTGGCCTGAGGTAAATCCTTCATTTGCCCACCCCTGATTTCCAGCTCTACCACACGCTGGCTGTGTGAGCCTGGGGCTCACCTCACCTGACTGAGGGCCGGTTTCCTCACCTGTCAGCTGGATTCTTTCTTTGCCGACTTTGAGGGTAAGACTGATCGGGGTAATATGCACAGACCACCCGAGTACAAGAGCTGGAATATCGTAAACGCACAATAAATGTTAATTCTCTGTCCGTATCGACCATGGCGAGGACAGTGGCGGTAGTGGACACTGCCAAGCCCTGTTTTCTTACCACATCTAATCAACATCATCACCGTCATTATCTGCACTGAGACAAATGCAGACCTTCCTAAGCATGGCATAGCCACTGGCGGGTTTGGACCGTAGCAAGGGGCATTTTTCAAGGTAGCTGGTGGCCGAGAGAAAAAGCAGAAACCAGAGGGAAAGAAATGCAGGTTCATGCTATATTCCATCTTTCCTTGGGGCACCCAAAACCCCCCACCCTGATACTTCCGTGCCTCCTGCCGCCCCCCAACCGCCCAGAGCTGATTTAATTAAATCTGTCCTCAGAGTCTGTCCTGATTTCTTCAAATAACATGGCACAATCCATCCCACATCTTGATCTAAGCCTTCAGCAAACAGAAGGGGATTGTTTGGAGGCAGGTGATCGAGGTGGGGAATCAAGAGGAGGCTGAAGTTCCTCGAGCACCTGCTTTGTGGGCCAGATCCAGGGCCCGAGCTCTGCCCTGACGCTATTTTAGCGAGTCCGCGACACAAGCGGGAAGAGGAAGAAAAGACCTGCATTTACCGCCCCCTGGTCTCGTCCAGTCCTGCTCCTCAACCTGAACACGGATTTTTCTTTTTAAGTTTTCACAGCATCCCTAAAAGATGACCCCCTCCCAGAGGAATGCCCTTCATGCCTAAATATATGATATGCCTCCAGCAAGTAAAACAAAACAAAAAACAAATAAAAAGACCAAAGAAATAAAGACCATTCCTGGAAAAACAAACACCACGACTTTCCACGTAGCCCTGGCTTCCCGGGATCTGGGGGATACGTGTTCTCGACCGCAGCACAAAGTTCTCTAAAGCCCCCGAAGGTGACGCGCGCCTTCAGCTCCTGGCAGCCCCCCTTTTCCTGCCCGGTGAGCCTCATGTAACATTTACACTGGATTTAATGGGAGGACATGACATGCACTGATTTCCCTCCAACTCCTGTTCTTTCCGGGGGGAAGCGTCCGGAAAGCCAGCAGCTGCACACCATGGCCTCTTCTGTTCCGGTACCCCTACGGTGATCACTGTGGCCCACATATCATTTAACACACTGCCCTGCGATTCTTGCAGGGCGTGGCGTCGGGACTGATTTAAAATCCCCGCATTGCTAAAACTGCATTGTTCTTCATCAAGTTGAGTCATTTTTATGTGAAGTGTCAAGCTCTCTAACAAATAATTCCTGCCAGACAGATCAAGTTCCTCGTCTTAGAGCCGTGGCTAAATAGTTTATAGCTTTAATCTGCTCACCGAGGTGTGCAGTCTATGACAGTAATTATAAATGCAAGGAGAAATTATAGCTGAATGCTTTAACTGCATTAGGAGCCGTTTGATGAACAATCATGAGAGCCTGCTCGGTTCCAACAA